>CM076579.1:1198557988-1198711390 GCA_034641835.2 Pinus albicaulis | reverse complement strand
CAGGTCACGTCGTGTGAGGGGGCCCAAGGAAACGCATTCGCGTGGGTTGGGTTAGATCAGGTTAGGTTGTCATGTCAGGACACCTAAGGAATCATGTTTGGGTGGGTCAGGTTCGGTCGGGTTGTGTCGTGTGAGGGCGGCCGAGGAAATGTGTTTGGGTGGGTTGGGTTGGGTGAGGTAGTGTGAGTGCGCCCAAGGAAACACGTTCTTGTGGGTCAGGTCAGTTCATGTCGAGTCTTGTGAGGGTGCCCAAGGAAATTCGTTCACATGATTTATGTCCAGTCGTGTGAGGGAACCTAAGGAAATGTGTTCCGGTGGGTCAGGTTGGGTTATGCCATGTGAGGGTGCCCAAGGAAACACATTCAGGCGAGTCGGGGCGTGTTGGGTTGGGCCATGTGAGGACGCCAAGGGAATCATGTTCGGGTGAGTCAAGTCAGGTCGGATAGTGTGAGGGCACCCAAGTAAATGTGTTTAGGTGGGTCAGGTCAGGTTGTTTTGGGTAGTGTGAGGGTGGTTGTGTAAAAAATTCTAAGTTGTGAACGCCTGTGTGCCTTGTGGATGTTTGTGCGACCTGTTTCCTATTTTCTCCCCTGTGCCTTCATTCGGGCGGGTCGGGTCATGTTGTGTGAGGGTGCCACAAGAAATGCGTTTGGCTCAGAACGTGTGGGGGAAGCCACATAAAAAAATATACGTTGTGACCACCTATGTGCCTTGTGTATGTTTGTGAGACCTGTTTTTCATTTTCTCCCTTGTGCCTTTTATGTTTAGGAAGGTTAGGTCAGGTAAGGTTGTGCGATGTCACCCAAGGAAACGCATTCGGGTTGGGTTGGGTTGGGTCGTTTCGTACTGTGAGGGTGCTCAAGGAAGCACGTTCAAGAAAGTCAGGTCGGGTCAAGTTGTGTGAGGGTGCCCAAGGAACGCGTCCAGGTCTGGTCATGTCGGTTCATGTGAGGGCTCCAAAAGAAATGTTTTTGGGTGAGTCAGGTAGAGTCTGTTCGGGTCGTGCCATGTGAGGCCACCCAAGGTAATTCATTCGGGCGGGTCGGGTCAAGTCATGTCTTGTGAGGGTGCCCAGGGAAACATGTTTGGGTGGGTCGAGTTGGGTCGAATTAGGTTGAGTCATGTCAATTCGGGTAAGGTCGAGTTAGGTTGGGTCATGTTAGGTCGAGTTAGGTTGGCCATATTAATTCAGGTAGTGTTAGGTCGGGTCATAAGAGGGCACCCAAGGAAATGCATCTGAGCGGGTTGGGTCAGGTCAGGTCGTCATGTGATGGCACCCAAGAAAACACAATCAGGCAGGTGAGGTCGGGTCAGGTCGTGCCATGTGAGGGCACCCAAGGAGACATGTTCAGGCACGTTAGGTTAGGTCATGTCTTGTGAGGGAGCCCAAGGAAACATGTTCAGGCGGGTCAGGTCAGTTCAGTTCAGGTCATGTGAGGGCGCCCAAGGAAACGTGTTTGTGCGAGTCGAGTCTAGTTATGTGAGGGAGCAAAGGAAATGTGTTCGGGTAGGTCAGGTCAGGTTATGTCATGTGAGGATGCCCAAGGAAACTATTTTAGGTGGTTCGGGGCGGGTCAGGTCAGGTAGTGTGAGGGCACATAGGGAAATGCATTCGAGCAGGTCAAGTCATGTGAGGGTGCCCAAGGAAACGTTTTCAGGCGAGTCGGGTTGGGTCGGTTCGGGTCATGTGAGGGTGGCCATATAAAAAATTCTAAGTTGTGATCGCCCATGTGCCTTGTGCACATTTGTGCGATCCATTTTTTTCTTTCTCCCTCGTGCCTTCATTTTGGAAGTTCAGGTCGTGTTGTGTGAGGTCGCCATAGGAAACACATTCGAGTCAGATCATGTGAGGGAGGCCGTATAAAAAATGTTAATTTTTTACCACCCATGTGCCTTGTGGACGTTTGTGCAGCCCATTTTGCGTTTGCTCCCTTGTGCCTTCGACATTCTAGTGGGTCAGGATGGGTCGGATCATGCGATGGTGCCCAAGGAAACGTGTTCAGGTCGGGTTGGGTCGGGTCAGGTCATGCTATACTATGATGGTGCCCAAGGAAATGCGTCCGGGTGGGTCGGGTCGGGTTAGATCAGGTCATGTGAGGGCACCTTCATCAATGATAGTATGATGAATATTCTTTCCCATAATGGTAACTTCAGTCAGAAAAGCTACCTAATATGGAAGGTGAGAATGAAATTATTGAGATCGAAAGTAATCAGATTAGAATCTACAAGATCAATCCCTCCAATAGTAGAGATTAGTGCCTTCCTTTGTGGTGGGGATGACTGAAGGACCTCCAAAATTGACATAACTGAAGGTGCTTGAGCCAGATCTTCTACAATATTTTAGTGTTGCGCTGCTCTCGCATTTAGAGTATAAGACTATTGGGGTCCCCAAGAAAACGTGTTCGGGCAGGTCGTGTCGATTCGGTTTAGGTCATGTACTGAGGGTGCCCAAGGAAACGTGTTCATTAGGGTTGGGTCAGGTTGTGTGAGGGCACCTAATGAAACATGTTCGGGCTGGTCAAGTCGGGTTGTGACATGTGAGGGCACCCAAGGAAACGTGTTCGGGAAGGTAGGGGCGGGTCGGGTCGGGTCGTGTGAGGGTGCCCAAGGAAACACATTTGGGTGTGTCAGGCAGGTCAGGTCATGCGAGGGTGGCCAAGGAAATGTGTTCAGGCAGGTCAGCTCAGGTCAGGTCATGCCGCGTAGGGGCAGCTGAGGAAACATGTTCGGGTGGGTCGGAAAGGTTGGGCCAGGTCATGTTGTGTGATGTCAATTCATGATATGGAAGTTTAGTACAACAAAAATGGGAATATTATAGACTCATGGTCAGCTCTGTAATGACATATTTTGATTTATTTCTTCATCTATTGATGGAAAGTTTTTGTGGTGCATCAATCGTTTTTTTTCTTTGATGAATTTAGATTTTTCATGGAGCTTGAATCCTTAGCCACAATTCCCAACCCCTAACCCATTTAACCACCTAAACCTCTAAATCGCTAACCCATTTAACCCCTAAACCATAAACCTCTAAACCCGTAAACCCTAACCCCTAAACCCTTAACCCTTAACTGGGTTAACCCCCTAAACCCATAAACCCCTAACCCATTTAACCCCCTGAAACCTAAACCTCTAAACCCTTAACCCCTAACCCCTTAAACCCTATTTCCCTAGCCCTAGCCCATTTAACCCCCTAAATCCATAAAACCATAACCCATTTAACCCCATAAACCCTAATCCCACTAATCCCTAACCCCTAACCCCTATAAGTGTTCTCCATCATCAATGTGTGCAATGTGAATGACCCTGGTCCAACGTGTTCATAAATTTATTCCTCTATCATTGAAAAATCTACAACATCCTCTTATTCACATGCCTCAGCTTCTTCTTCTTCATCGCAATCTACACCTCCATCCTGCTCCATTAGCTAGCTAGGTTGAATAAGCTCTACTTCAACATTCTCCTCAAAGACTTCAAGTTCAACACGAATCCGTGGGTGCTCTTCTTTCATACACCTCAACTTGTATAAGGTCTGAAAATTCCTCCCTTGAAATTCTTCCCAACTTGCCATGTCATGTTATGCAACTTCGACCTTGACCAATGTCTTTCCCTTTCCAATGTTTCACTGAGAGCAACCAATATAATTTCCAAGCTTCAATACCAATTGCAACCCTGTCGTTGTATTGAGGTTGGGTAGGGTCAGGACGGGTCATGTGAGGGCACCCATGGAAATGGGTTTGGGTGGGTCGAGTTAGGTCAAGTCATGCGAGGGTGCCCAATGAAATGCGTTCGGGTCAGTGGGGTTGGATTGTGTGAGGGTGGCTATATCAAGAAACCTAATTTGTGACCGCTCGTGTGCCTTGTGTATGTTTGTACGACCCATTTTTTGTTTGCCCCCTTATGCCTTCGTTCGGGTGGGTCGTGTCATGCTGTGTGAGGGCATCCAAGTAAACGCGTTCGAGTTAGGTTGGGTCATGTGAAAGAGGCCCTATAAAAAATGCTAAGTTGTGACCACTCGTGTGCCTTGTGGCACAAGTTCGTGTGACACATTTGCCTTTTTCTCCCTTGTTCCTTCGTTTGGGCGAGTCGAGACGTAGGGTCATGTGAGGAATCCTAGGAAATGCATTCAGGTTGGGTAAGGTCATGTGACGGTGCCCAAGGAAATGCGTTCAGGGCGGGACGGGTAGGGTCGAGTCATGTGAGGGTGCCCAAGAAATGCATTCGGGTCAGGTCGTGCCATGTGAGGGTGCCCAAGGAAATGCTTTTGGGTTGGGTTGTTTGATTGAGGCCATATAAAAAATGCTAGATTGTGATTGCTCGTGTGTCTTGTGCACGTCCATGTAACCTATTTTTCATTTTCTCCCTTGTGCCTCCATTCTGGCGGGTCAGGTCGGCTTGGGTTGTGTGAGGGCACCCAAGGAAATGCATTCGGGTCAAGTTGGGTCAGATCGTGCCGTGTGAGGGCACCCAAGGAAACACATTGGGGTTTGGTCAGGTTGGGTCATGTGAGGACAGACGTATAAAAAATGCTAAGCTGTGACCGCTCGTGTGCCTTGTGCATGTTTCTCTAACCTGTTTGTCGTTAGCTCCCTTGTGCCTTCATTCGGGTGGGTTGGGTCATGCCATGTGAGGGTGCCTAATGCCCTAAGGAACCTGACTCGCCCTAAACCTAAACATTGAATGCATTTTCCACGACTCGACCCTTCCATTCCTTCGGTCACATCAAATTCTACCAGGAAGGTTAGTTTCTTTTACTATTGAAGGTTTTGGTTATTTTCTGATTTTCTCATGAAAGGAATATTTTGATGTGAGTATAGGTAGGATGTTGATCTGAGTTGTGCAGAGTAGTTTGAATTAAAGCAACATGTTTACAAGGGTTGAAAGTGTTTTTTGTTTACACATGTTTATATACCCACATGAGAAAACATTTTTGTGGGATTATGCCATGGAATGAAGGTAATACTATAGGACACAAGGAGTCAAAACCTATGACCAACTGCTATGGAAAGTTAGATGATACATGTAAATACAAGAAGGGAGAGGCGACCATAGAAAACAAATAGAAAAAATCAATGGTTTTTTATTGAATTTGGGACGTCAAGCTCACACATAATGTTAGGTGGTTGATCTCTATTCCCCATGCTAGTGGATTCTCACCTATACATTTGGGTTGTAGAGAAAAATTATATTTTCTCGTCTGAGGTTGTAGGGATTATGCGCATGCAAAATTTCCGTGTTTCTCTATATATGTGGTATACCATTCAATGTTATATGCTCACAGACTCACCCTATTGGCATGGAATGGTAGCCATAAATTGAGTCCCTAAAGGATACAAGAGCCCCATGTATGACAAATCCAAAATTTAAAACCAAATAATTTTTTTTTTAAGAAATAAAAATTGCAAGTCCTTTTGGGTACAAAACTCCACGCAAAATCTACTTTAAAAATAGGCTATCTTCCACCATTGAAGGGTGCCAAAGGGATTAAACCCTCAGGTTTTGAACATAGATCATCATTCTTGAAAATGATCCAACTTGGCCCTAGACCACAACCCAATAGAAATTTGATTTAGACTAGGACATACTAATCTAAGGATACCTGATTCCCTGCCCTTTTTTTTTGTTTATCGATAAGGTCATCAAACTCATTTCTTATGAAATATCAACTATTGTTGCTTTGGGTGGTACACACTTGTTAATGCTATGAATTTTTTGTTATTCAACCTTTTGACCAGGAAAAACCTAGAGGAAAAATGGTTTATATTAGTCATGTAAATTTTAAGATCCAAATCCCAGATGCCCAATGTAGGGTTTGGTATCTGGATTTCTGATGTTTTTTATGAATTTTGGCAAATACTGGGAAATCCATTAATGCATTCATCATTTATTTTGATTTTTTTCATATCATGCAGATCATTTCCTCCCTTGAATTTTTGGGTTGAACCACCTACCACCTTAACTTCATGAATGATGGGACCTCGTACAGATGTTGGGAATATGCCATATCCTTTTCACATATGTAAACAATGGACATATATTTTAATGGGTGTAGTTTTTCTTTGATGATATTGTAAAAATATTTTAATTTTCTCTTTACTCTGATAGTGTTTTATTACAGCCTCTACCAGATGATATCTATATGATATACTATTTTAGGTCCTTCCAGATTGCTAGAGATTCTAAAGATACTATCCATTTTTTCATCCAATCTGACTAGTATTTAGCCATTTCCTTTTCCAGGAATAGTATCTTCAACTTAGTAGCTCATCATTATTTGGTTTTTAAAGATTTTATGAAAATTACACCACAACTTTACCATCTTATGAAAGTATGAACCTAATCAAAGAGTTGGAAATTTTGAGAGAAATGCAAGCTCTGTGGTACCTTTTGGCATCTCTATGGCATCTAATTACTTCGAATATATGAGAATTTTTGTGGCAAATTTCACTGAGGAAAATATGTTAGTCCTATGGGATCATATCTCTTGCTCTAGCAAGAACCTTTATTGTTAACCCATCAATCTGAGTTATTATATTGATCCTATTCTATAGGTATCAACGGGAATAACGAGTCTAAGAAGAATCTGAATTTTATTAGCCCTCTGAAACTCACATTTGTGGAAGAAAGGACTAAATAGTTCGTGCCATCCGAATAAGGTAAGTTTTTTTCATCTGTCTCTTTGGTAGCAGATCCATATATTATGGAAGAGGTTTGAAGTTTATGATCTGAGCCTCATCTAATTAATGATAAAAGTTTGAGCTCCCTCATAAGGTCTAAATTTTGTCATCTTTATGATTACAAACCATATCATTTATCAAATTTTCACTTTCCCCTTACCCCAAATCTTTGGGTATCTTGTAAGTGATCCACTTGGTGTTCCAGCCATGCTGCTGGAGGATGAAAAAGACACTTAAGCTTGAGCCCTACTTAGGGTGAATTACCTATATAAGGTCAATGTTCTCCTATGAAAGTCCAAACCTAATCAAGGAATCGGAAAATTTGAGAGAAATGAAAGCTCTGTTGCACCTTTTGGCATCTAGTTACTTTAAATATATGAGAAGTTTTGTGGAAAATTTCACTAAGGAAAATATTTGAGTCCTATGGGATCATATTTCTTGCTCTATTCCAGATCCTTTATTGTTAACACGTCAATATACGTTGTTATAGTGATGCTATTCTACAGGTATTAGTGAGAAACTTCCGGATGATGATCCAACACTCCCAAAAAGTATGTGATCAGAACCTTCAAATCTATTATCAGTATCGTCTGAAACATAATTCTGATCATCCTGTTCAAGGGCACGTTCTTTAAATTTTTCTGACATTCTGCCACAAATATTAGAACAAATAAAATTCAGATATATTACTTACTAATAATGACATTTCCTCAAATAAATGTCAGTTTTCTAGATCATCCAAAGTTCTAAACACCTTCACACAGGGATCCTTCTCTTGGATTAAGGCAATGAATTTTGAACTGTATTAAAATAGCAATAAATTCTTATCAGTTACTAAAAACATGCATGATACTATGTCCTGTATAATGAGCTTTAACACCAATAGAGCATTCCCTTTGCGAATGCTTTAAGAAATTACCACAATGGTTAATACCCTATCTGTTGACTCAATCTTTGTTTTCTATCATAAAAGAATAGGGTAATATACTGATTGATGAGCACATGATCCATTTCTTCCTTTGCAATTATAACAACCCGCAAACATACTTCATTTCCTCATCAGGTATCAACATGTGATATTATACCTTGGTTATGTTTTGCGATATGTGTGGAGTGACTTCAAAAAATTTCATATGTACCCTGAAGATTACATCAGCCCTATTTTGACACACAAGTTTGATAGCTAGAGGAGTTTGTATGTTTCATGAATGAGATGGATCTTTTTTATTATGCGAAAATCAAGTAGAATATTATTCACTACTACAAGAGTTGAGGTTAGTGGTGTAAGAACGCACTCAATCATTAACAATAACAAGATACTCTAGTAAATATAGTTATCAAGTTGATGGACAAGAAATTATTTCCAATTGATTATAAATTTTCCTTTATCCTGGTTTGAGCTCAATTGAGGCCACCAAAGTCCAATCAGCCTATTTGCATCAAGTACTAATGGGTTACATTCACCAACTTAATTCATTCGCCAATAAGGAAACAAGTTTCAAAATGGGATATCTTTGGGATAACGGTCAATTAACCACCTGTGTCATATCTTCATCACCCCTCTAAAATTAATTACAAGTACCTCGTATTTACTAGCACACATATCTCATGCACTAATCCGTTCCCTAAGGAAAGGAAATAAAATGACATGACCCAAGTATCCCTTACACAATTAAGGTCTCAAGGATGTAGGTTATTAAAGGCATGAATTTATTATAGCTTAGGAAGGTGGGATAATGGAGCACTCAACCTCGACATTTTGTGAAAATTGTAGGCAGTTCTATGAAACGTGTGCTCACTCATAATTCTCTCTATTTCTCAGTGTGGAATTGATTCCAAGCATATGTAGAAAGGTGTATTGGGTGCTAAATTTTTAGTGCTTTTCTTCATAATATGGTCTCTCATTAGGGACATTTTCATCTCCAATTTTCAACCAAGTTTCTACACCTTTTTATTTTTAGGGAATGATTCCAGTTCAGGAAACTTGTAGTTGAGCACAATTTATCACTTTCTATTCCTAAGGGTTCCTGTAGTAGAATCAAATGAAAATTCTATAGCAGAGTAAGGTGGACGGGTTCAATTTTGTTATAGAGGATTGAAATGGGATTAGAGTGCACATTTGAGGCAAAATTTGCATATATTGAGAATTCTAGGTTCTTTTTAGGGTTAGCAATCAAGTCATTAGTTAGGGTATTATTTCAATGGTTAAATTGGTTTTGTCTCTTAAACGTGAACCGTATTGTATGATCTTTAATATTGTGCCAAATTATTGTATCGGTTTTTTTATCACTCATAAAAATGAAGCATCATTTGACAAAGTCCTAGAGGTTCATGTGTCAAAGGTAAGGTCATATTATTAATTTTTCATTACTTGGTCAAGGAAAATTTTTAATTTAGCCTATCCTAAGGTCTAAACACACTCTCATTCAATTCCTCTCATGCCACAACAATCATAATTTTTTGATATATTTCAATTTCAAAGGTTTCTTTACCGAAAATTTCTTTTAATCCAAGAAACCACAGTTTCGTAGTGAAACACACTGAGAAAAGTCACTTTCCGCTATGAAACTGCTGATAGTTTTGTAGCGAAAATAGTCAAATTTACTCTAGATACACTATGAAAGCATGGTTTCCTGTCTGTATTATCATATTAGCTGTTAGGTGTCACCATATCGTTGGGAAAGGGTAAGTTATATTCCATTTGAGTCATGGTGGGATAAAATCAAGGTACATGGTCAGGTCTGAAGTCATTATCATCAATTTAGGTATGTATGAGTCATCATTGAGTCATGAGAAGACATCAAAACTTGAAAATATTTCCTAATTTAGTCATTTCTCATTTCTCATTCCTTCTTGTGTGATATCGAGCTTTAGAGAGCTATAACATTAAGCCAAATTTGTGGCTTGTGTTTTCAAAGGTTTACATTGCATATTATCAAGCGAGGCTGAAAAATATCAAGCGAGGTTGCAAACTATCAAGCCAAATTGTGAAGAAATTAAAGAAACCATGGCAGAGAAAAGAAGGAGAAATAAAGGAGGAAAATTTCTAAGATATGAACCAACATATATGAAATAGATCAATGAAGATCCAACAGTAGTTGAACACTTCAGAAGAATATGTTGACAGTGTTTCCAAGACTCTGGATAATACACAACAGCTTATCAAATGGACCATTCCATTGAGGAAAGAGGCCAAAATTGTCAGGAGGATGAACACACATTTTAAAGACAATAATAAAAGTTTTAGAAATTAGGTTAAAGACCTCCAAGAGTAGCTTGAATTAATCCATGATGAATTGCAGAACAAAGGTCTAAAAATGACAATGCTTGAAGAGCCAATAGGTCAACCCATCCTAAATGAGGAAAAAATGCTTAAAGGATCATAAGGTGAGTTGGTTTATGGTTTTTAAGGATAATGACATGTTAGAGACAATTTTTTGGCACTTATAGAGTTCATTTTTCAAATTACACAAAAAACTAGTTTTTCAACACTTTTCAGCAGTTTCGTAGTGTGCCTGGGCTTGAAGAGCAACAAAATGCTACGAAGCTATCTTGTTTTTGTAGCAAACTTCAAGTTAAGTTTATCGTGAAATTAAAAATAATTTGGAAATATGAAAGAGGTTTTTATTCATCACAGAATCAGCTACAACAACTCTCATTTTCTACAATTCATTAGAAGGTGGCATAAATTGATAAATTAAATTCGCCACAAAACTGTTGTTATGAAACTATCCTGTACATGACTATTTTAGAAGTCAACTTGAAGTTCATTTTCTGGAAAAATGAAAACTCTTTTGGAAATATGAAAGAGGTTTTTCTTCTTCACATCTCTAGATTCAAAAGCCTCTCTCTGTTTTTACAAATCCATCAGGGGTTAGAAATTATACACTCATCTTGTAGGCTTATTTTTTCAGAATTTTCCCTAGCCAGAATGGTGAAAAAATTGTAAAATTCGACATGGAGGAGGTCCAAATCATCATTCACATGGCATAGTTATACATAAGAAATCCATTACACTCATCAAGTTAGTTTTCTGAAGTTGATAAGGGTTATTAAATTGATTTGTTGAGTTATTTAATGAAAGAAGAGTCCTTTTTGTATTCAAACTCTGCAAAATAGAAATATCCCTAGGAAGTCTCAAAGTGATAGAATCATGTTTGAAATAGGTCTCTGAGGTGGTAATTCGAAGCTATCAAGATGGAATTTCATTTATATGAGTCCTTGTTCTATAAAGGACTTAGTTTTAGAGTTATAAATGGTTGGGATATGTTATGGCTGACTGCTGCTATTATAAACAGGTTTTTGATCAATAATGGAGAATGGCTATTGGTTTCTTCTTTCACCTGAGATTCATTTGATACTTTCATGAACCCTATGTAAATTATTAGTTTATTTCAATATGTTAATTTTTGATTACTTAGAATTCTTGCTTAACATGCTCCGACTTCCTTTCAAGCACTAAACTATTGGATATCTTTCTCAATGTCATGCTTTCAATATCTTAATGTTCATTACTCAGAATTCATGTCTCATGCTCTGAATTCCTATGAACAATTATATATTGATTAAAAAATATGTCTGTGTATTCTACTTTCATTTTAGTATCTACATGCCTCAGCTTCCACAAGGAGAGCCTTTTTCATATTTATCATCGTCAATGACTCCATAGCCCAATGTTAGAAAGCCCTCATCCTTTCAACCTGAAAACATACAAAAACAAGACATAATTCATAGAGTTAGCCATCTATATTTATCATTATCTAAATCATAAAACCCCCTTAAGAGAGTCCTCTTAGACTAAAGAGGCTAAGTTTCAGTCAAAAGTTGGTTTGAAAGAGTTACACTGAAGTTGTCTGATCAACAGGAAATCAAGTATGATTTTGGTGATAACATTTTGGCGCCATTTCTGGGGAACGAAGGTGAAAATTTTCCCTCAGAAGAATGACAATGTTTCAGTTATAACGTTTGAGAGTAGGAGACACTTAGGCACATGTTGGCTATATTTCTACTCTGGCTACTCCACACATCAAATAATCAATTGGAAGGTGACTCTACTGCTTGAAGATCAATACCTTGATGAAGTTCCAAGATGAGTTCCATTGCAAGAATAAATGCTAGGTATGCACCTATGAATCGGTCTCACATCCGTGGTTTTCCAAATCCTATGCCAAAGGTTGAATGGTTAACTAATCTTCCAATATTTAAAGATGAAAAAAAATACAATGATTCTCTTCATTTGGTTAGGTTCCATATGCATGTATGCAAACTTAAGGTTCAGTTCCCTGAGGATTGTCTCATGAATATTTTTATAGCCACTTTAGAAGGAAAAGCATGGTCTTGGTATGAAATCCTACCAAACAGTTCATTATATTCTCTTTATTATTTCCATGTTGCATTTTAGGAGATGTATGAAGAGTGTCATCCCTCCTTATTGCTGGTAAAAGACTATTGTAAACATTGTGTGAGTTTTATTGAATATTTGGAGAATTTTTTTGAATATCATGAGTTCATGGATGAGGAAACTTTAGATACCCTTCATGACAATCCATTTCATCACTAAGAATAAAGGATAGAATCTTTCTTGGATGAAAATTAAACCCAACAGGAGTTTATTTATTAAAATCATGTTACATCCTCTGAGTTTGATGAAAATTTGCAACAGACTTTTCAGTCCTGTGATCATTAGGAGTATGAGAATCATTTGGAACAACAAGAGCAAATATTGGAAGATAATTGCTACAATCCTTAGGTAAAGGAAGAAATTTATTCTTCATGTCATTCCTTGCATCAACCTACATCAAATAATGATCACACTATTGAGGAAGTGGATGAAAATTTTTCTTTATCCTTGTCTTCTAATATGAAGTCATTTGAGTGCAAGGCAGAAGATAAGATTCAATTTGTGGATGAAGTTTCTAAGAACATTGAAGTTTCAGAATATCAAATTCAATATTATATTCTTCATGATCAAGATCAATCTTTTCAAAAAATTTTAATGCCAGAACACAAAGAGAGGGTGTTGCTACCTTTCTCTTTTGAGATTGAGGAATATTACTCTATTTTTGAAAATCTGTATGAAAATCAATTTGAAAACACACAACTAAAATATTGTGTGGCTTAGAAAAGCATATATGATTTTTTCCAAGCTAAATAATGTCTTGATAATCATCAAACAAGATATGTCTTCTATGATCCTATAGCTGACTACATGGAAGAGTTCTACAGTCCAAATTTCCAACTATATTTTCATTATGAGGATCAGATACATTTTATGTTACCTTGGTCATTTCAGTATCATGCTTACTATTGGTTTAAGTGCAGTCAAGAGGTTCAAATGTCAGATCAGATCAATGACTAGCTTCATTGGAAGTTTCATGTTGCCTGAATCACAAATGGATATTTCGGCTGTTAGGGTAGGTAGGAGTGAGTGAATAAGCTCAATGTTTACTGAGAATCTTTTCAGTAGGTACAAAGTTGGTCTCTTAGAAGTAATCATCAAGATTTAGCCCGAGGTGAAGGCCATAAGAGCTTGGTGAAGTTTTCATAAATTTCAGAGTTTTTATTTCCAAGAAGATGGATAGAACTGGGACTACAGGTTCTTTGGTGTACCATAGGGGCATGCCATCCCAAGTGGAGCCACTGTTATCAATTATAAAAATGAAGCATCATTTGAAAAAGTCCTAAAGGTTCATGTGTCAAAGGTAGGGTCATAGAATTCATTTTTCATTACTTTGTCAAGGAAAATTTCTAATTTAGCCTATCCTAAGGTCTAAACCCACCATCATTAAAATCATCTCATGCCACATAAATTGTAATTTTCTGATAAATTTCAATTTAAAATGTTTCTTTACCAAAAATGTCTTTCAAGCCAAGAAACCACAGTTTCTTACTGAAACACACTGATAAAAGTCACTTTCTGCTACGAAACTATTGATAGTTTTGTAGCGAAAACAATCAAATTTACACTAGATATGCTACAAAAGTGCAGTTTCCTATCTGTCTTATCAGATTAGTTGTTAGGTGTCAGAATATCTTTAGGAAAGGGTAAGTTAGATGCCATTCAATTCATGGAGAGATAAAATCAAGCTACATGGTCAGGTCTGAATTCATCATCATCAATTTAGGTATGTCTGAGTCATCAGTGAGTCATGAGAAGACATCAAAACTTCAAAATATTTCCTAGTTCAGTAATTTCTCATTTCTCATACCTTCTTGTGTGATATCGAGCTCTGGAGAGATATTACATTAAGCCAAAGTTGTGGCTTGTGTTTTCAAAGGTTTATATTGCAAACTATCAAGCGAGGCTGTGAAGAAATTAAAGAAACCATGACAGAGAAAATAAGGACAAACAAAGGAGGACAATGTCAAAGATATGAAACAGATCAATGAAGATCCAACAACTATCGAACTCTTCAGAAGAATAGGTTGACAGTGTTTCCATGACTT
This sequence comes from Pinus albicaulis, assembly GCA_034641835.2. NCBI lineage: Eukaryota > Viridiplantae > Streptophyta > Pinopsida > Pinales > Pinaceae > Pinus > Pinus albicaulis. The sequence goes on along the minus strand of CM076579.1, from coordinate 1,198,697,270 downwards.
TGGATAATACACAATAGCTTATCAAATGGACCATTCCATTAAGGAAAGAGGCCAAACATGTTAGTAGGATGAACACACATTTGAAAGCCACTAATAGAAGGTTGATAAATCAGGTTAAGGACCTCCAGGAGAAGATTGAATTAATCCATGATGAACTGTAGAGAAAAGGTCTAAAAATCACAATGCTTGAAGAGCCAATAGGTCAACCCATCATAAATGAGGAATAAATGCCTAAAGGATCATAAGGTGAGTTGTTTTATGGTTTTTAAGGATAATGACATGTTAGAGACAAGGTTTTGGCACTTACAGAGTTCATTTTTTAATTACACAAAAAACTGGATATTCAACACTTTTCAGCAGTTTCGTAGCATGCCTAAGCTTGAAGAACAACAAAACACTACAAAACTGTCATGTTTTCATAGCAATCTTCAAGTTCCTTTTCTGGCCAAATGAAATTGAATTTCAGAAATGTGAAATATTTTTTTTTTCATCAAAGAATCAGCTACAAAAACATCTCTCAGTTTCTAAAATTTCATTAGGAGGTGGTAGAAATTGATAAATTAAATTCACTACGAAACTCCTATTACAAAACTGTCCTATACATGACTGTTTTAGCAGTAAACTTCCAGTTCATTTTATGGAGAAATGAAAATCTTTTTTGGAACCTTGAAAGAGTTTTTTCTTCATCACAACGCCAGCTTCTAAAACCTCTCTCATTTTCTTCAAAGCCATCAAGGTTTGGAAATTATAGACTCATCTTGGAGGCCTATTGTTTTAGAAATTTCACTAACCAGAATGGTGACTTTTTTTGTAAAATTAGACTTGGAGGAGGTCCAACTCATCATTAAAATGGCATAATGATACATCAGTAATCCAAAAAATTCACCAAGTTAGTTGGTTGAAGTTGATAAGGGTTATTAAATTGATTTGTTGAGTTATTTAATGAAAGAAGAGTCCTTTTTGTATTCAAACTTTGCAAAACAGAAATATCCCTAAGAAGTCTCCAAGTGATAGAATCATGTTTGAAATAGGTCTCTGAGGTGGGAATTCAAAACTATAAAGGTGGAATATCATTTTTATGAGTCCTAATTCTATAAATGACTTATTTTTAGAGTTATAAAGGGTTGGGATATGTTATGGCTTACTACTACTATTGTAAACAGGCTTTTGGTCAGTAATGGAGAGTGGCTATTGGTTTCTTACTTCACCTGAGATTCATTTGATAATTTCATGAACCCTACCTATCTTATTATTTTTTGTCAATATGTTAATGTTTGATTACTTAGAACTCTTTCTTAGCATGATCTGACTTCCTTTCAAGCACTAAACTATTGGATATATTTCTCAATGTGTTGCTTTCAGTATCTTAATGTTCATTACTCAAAATTCATGTTTCATGCTTTGAATTCCTTTGAACATTTATATATTCAGTAAACCATATGTGTGTGTATTCTACTTTATTTTGAGTATCTACATGCCTTGACTCCTACAAGGAGATCATTTTTCATCTTTATCCCTATCACAGACTCCATAGCCCAATGGTAGCAAGCCCTCATCTTTTCAACCTGAAAAAATACAAAACCAAGACATAATTTATAGAGTTATCCATCTATATTTATCATTATCTAAATCATAAAATCCCGTTAAGAGAGCCCTCTCAAACTGAAGAGGCTAAGTTTTAGTAAAAATTTGGTTTGAAGGAGTTACACTAAAGTTGTCTGATTAGCAACCAATCAAGTACGATTTTGGTGATAACAGGTATGACGAACAATACACTTTTTTGTTGAATATTGTATTGCAATGTGGATTAATTGAATGATACTTTTCTCTATTCAGCCTATTATATATTTGAAAAAATGATATTGTTCACTGAAGAATATATTAATTGTATTAAATAGATTATTATTTGGAAAATAAAATTCTGCTGGAATCCTAGTAACGTATAAAACCCTAGGGCATAATTACCCTAGTTCACTACATAGAGGGTCCCCCCATCCCCCTTGAATTCCCTAAAATTTTGGTGTGCATAAAATTTCAGAGTTTTATTCATGTTCTCCCAAATGCACCCTCTCACTTTCTGAGGTAAGCCAAATGGATTTAGTTAACAAAATTCTAATCTTTAGCAACCTTTGAATGTTGGGTCTTGTTATAATATTGGGTGGAAAATTTAGGACCTCTGAATATTAGACTCATGACTCGGTTTTGTCAGGAAAGATGTCTCTTGCTATATTTTTTCAATAATAAGTAGATCCCATGAATGTTGCAAAACCATGTTTCATTCTTGTCTAATTGGTTCTTGATTTTTTTGTGGCCTAACATATGTATATGTGGGTCTTGAAGGGTTCCTTATTATAGTTTGTAGTCTATTTTTATAATAAGTTACATAAAGGTACTTGCCAAATAGCTTGTGGTCAAGTGGTTAAATCAAACAACTTTTCAGTTTAAGACCTGGGTTGAAACTCCTAGAGAACATGTTGTTATGTCAATATAATGTGACCAACATATCCATACTACATCTAATACCAGGTGAAAGTCCTGGAGACCTTCATGACTCATGGATGTAGTCCATCTCAGTGGGAGAGGCCAGGTGCAAATCTTGGTTGAACTTGGTGAGATAGAATATTGTTTGTTCATGTAATCTAAGGTAATGGTAGACCCATTTCCTTAACAAAGGGTAATTTACCAACCTATTAGTAGCAGAACTGACAAAAAATGAGGAACAAGAAAACATATTTCTTTGTTGTTCCATTGGAGGATTGTCAACGTCAATGGTGTTCCATACAGGAGGCCACATTGATTCAATGTCATGTAAGAATACAATGCTTTAATAAATAGTGACTAAAATTGGGCAAAGGGAAAATTTTTAAATTATGTAAAGCTCCATTGTTCTATTTGAGATACGAGTCTATAGTGCAATACTCTGTTGATTTTATTTCCATTCTTGCAAGCATATATTTTTGTTACTTATTGTATTAACCCGTATTAGTTTCTTGAAGCATATTTATTGTTTTCTGTCTACATCATCAACGAGATTTAATAAATTAATAATTTTAAACACTGGATACCAAAGAATTCCTTTGCAAATTTAGGTTCACAGAATAATTGTGTAAATATCATAGGCTGAAATTTTTAGATGTTACATATTATATGTCATATGATTTTGGGAACTTAAATTAATAACTAGACTTTGTGGTCTAGTTCCAATTAATATACTATGCTAAGCTTTGGTTGACTGATAGAAATAAAACTCCCGAAAAGCATTATAATTACATATTCAATATGAAGACAAATCCTAGTTACACTTTTCAGCAAGTTATGAGTTTTGATCGATGGACTTGGTCAATGGCTATGAGGTTCAATGAGGTTCGTCGAACCTCAAATTTTTTTTCAAGGTTTTCCAAAATTCAAACCTCAAGGTTGAAGTTCCATGAACCTTGTGACATAGAGTAGAAGAAATGGGTGCTTTAGATTTCGATTCTTTAGATGTATTTCTTATTTTCAAGAGTAAAACAATGATGCGATTTGAATTTCATATCTTTATACTTGTTGCTACTTTCCTCAGTTTATAGTTCCTACAAAAAAAATCACATTGCAATTTTGATATAGATTTTACTTTTATGCTTTCCTTGGAAAGTGAGAAATCCAACTAGGACTGCGAGTTGTAATAGATTTTGGGAAGATGGATATACTTGAAATGAAACCAACATTGTACAAGAAGGCACTAATTGAATTTTTGTTCATATTATAGACCAACTAGATTCACTTTTTTAGGGCCCAAATTAGAATAGAGGATTATACACCATAAATATGGGTTACAAAGTAGAATTCATAGGAGGAAGAGAAGGATACTAATTACGTGGAGCCAAAGACATCTCATAAAGAAAAAATATTCCTCTGGCTCTCAAGGTCGGGAGGGATGTAGAAGGTCTCAGATATGCGTAGAGACTTGGAAAACAATCAACCTATTGTGAAACCAACTCCAAAAAGATAAGAAAAGAGATATCAACGCCTTAGAAATAAGCCGCTTCGAGGGGGAAACCTCCAATACATTACATGAATGAACAATTATTGGATGATACAAATGATAAAACCTCCTTTCTATATATAGGATTCCATGGGGCCACAATGTAATCTTAGTGGGGACAAAATGTAATCCTAGCCGACCTAACAATAATAATTGAAGGGCACAACAATAACAATATGGGGGTTACAGGGGTACAACAATAACAATAAGGGGGTTACACTAACAACAATAAGGGACTATACTAGTAATATAAGGACCTAACATGCTCCTCTCCTTAAAAAAGGTGTTGTCCTCAATGTTTGAGTAGCTTTGGGTGCTTTTGTATAAAATTCTCATCCTCCCATGTATAATATTCCGTGGGTAAGTTCTTTCATTTGATGAGATACTCTGAAATTGATCAATTTCGTAGTTGGCGAGTTCTTTTTTCCGTGACTGCTTCAGGTTCCAATATGGTTTTTCCTTCCTCATCAAGTTCTGGCAATATTGTTTGAACTAGAATTTTATCCCCCATAACCTTTTTTAAGCATGAAACATGGAAAACTGGATGCACTCACGAAGAAGCAGGAAGCTCCAATTTGTATGCCATAGTACCAATCTTTTGCAAAAACTTGTAAGGACCATAGTACTTTGGTGATAATTTACTATCCTTCTTAGCTTGCTTGAGGGACATTTGTTTGTATGGTTGTAGCTATAAAAATACACAGTCTCCCACATCAAAACTTCTCTCACTGTGATGTTGATCTACCTGTTGTTTCATTCGATTTTGTGCCAAATTGAGTTTATCCTTTAAGAGTTGGAGAACTTCTTGTTGATGCTCAATGTGATCCTCCATTGCTTGAACCCTAGAATTTTTCCTTAAAGAAGATGTGATGGATCGTGGATGATATCCATAAACTGCCATAAATGGGGTCATTTTTGATGTAGTATGGAAGGAAGTGTTATACTACCATTCAACTAGAGGTAACCACTTGACCCATTGTGCTTTCTTATCAGATACAAAACAAAGAATATATCCTTCCAAACATTTATTCTATCTCTGTTTCACCATCGAATTGAGGATGATAAGATGAGCTATGAGCTATTTGAGTACCCAAACAAGAAAATAATTCCATCCAAAAAATTCCTGTAAAAATGGGATCTCTATCACTTATAATAATATTCAGGTTTCCATGTAGCTTTTGAATTGTTTCCATAAATGCAGTAGCAATTTCACTTACTTTAAATGGATGACATAATGCACAAAAGTGTGCATACTTGGTAAGTCTATCAAGTACCACCATGATGACACTCCTTCCTCTAGAATTAGGTAAACCTGTGATAAAATTCATTTAAATCTCCTCCCAACATTGACTTGGAATGGATAAAGGTTGTAGAAGACCCATGGTGTTAATTTCCTCCACTTTATTTTGCTGGAAAACCAAAAATTCTACCACAAAATTTTGAATATCAGATTTAAGGCCATCCCAAAAAAATTCTTTCTTCACCCTATGGTAAGTTTTTAAAAATCCTGAGTGTCCTCCTAAAGGAGAAGTGTGCAATATCAAAGGGATATTTTGTTTTAGTTGGGAATTCTTGAAAATATATAAGTGATCTTTTTACCATAAGGAATAATCTTTCCAACTAAATGTATTGTATGTACTAGGATCTTGCTGCAACTTTTGAATGAGAGTCCACACTTCTTCGTCCTTCTTCCATTTATCCCTTGCTTCGTTTATCCAATTTGGTTGGATAATTGAAATGGCACAAAGCAATGCTTCCACTTCTTCATCCTTTATTGAGAGTGCATCTGCAACAACATTTAGCTTCCCTTTTTTGTAGAAAATTTCAAAGTCATAACCCAACATCTTTGTGACCCATTTTTGCTACTCTACTAAAGATAGTCTTTGTTCCAAAAAGTGTTTAAGACTATCATGATCAGTTTTTACCTTGAGGTGTCTTCCCATTAGGTAATGTCTCCATTTCTTTAGTGCAAGTAGTGTTGCCAACATTTCCTTCTCATAAATAGCCTTTTGTAAATAATTTCCTTTGATTGAACGACTTTCAAAAGCAATGGGTCTTCCTTCTTGCATTAAAACATCACCAATTCCATTTCCTGAGGCATAAAATTCCACAATAAAGGTTTTTGTGAGGTCTGGTGTAGCTAATACTAGTGCTAGGAACATTTCCTCTTTAAGATGTTCAAAGGCCTTAGTTGCTTTATCAGTCCATGAAAATGCATCTTTCTTCAATAATGTTGTTAGAGGTGCTACTATTCTCATAGTCTTTACAAACATTATTATTATTACTTTAGAAATACTATTGTTTAACTGTAATTTGTGGGGACTTTTCATTCTTTAATGGCTTTAATTTTGTTAGGGTTTACTTTAACACCCTCGTGAGATACAATATGACCCAGATATTCCACCTCTTGTACTCTAAAAAAACATTTGGATGTTTTTGCATATAATTGTTTCTCCTACAATAGTTTGAGCACCCTGTCAACATATGAAAACATGATTCTTTAAGAACCTACGTAAGAATTCGTATACGTGAGACTAGCATAAGCACCGAAATGGTTTGAAAATGGAATTCATCAACAACAGAAATATAAGTGGTGAAGAAGTAGCGACCTAAAAACATGACAAGAAGGTAATGACCCTCATGAGTTCGAAATATTGTTTTTGGAATATCTTCAGTCTTCATTCTAATTTGATGATATCCTGAATGGAGATCCAGCATGGTAAAATAAATTTCTCCGTGTAATTCATCCAATAATTCAACAATCACAGGAATGGGAAATTTATCTTTAATAGTGAGCTTATTGAGCTCCCTATAATCCGGACACATGCACCATGATCCCTCTTTCTTGTGTACCAATACTACTAGAGCAGAGAAAGAACTTTGACTCTCTAACATTTCTGCAATCATACGTTAAATTTCACTCTTTTGGACATAAGGATATCTATAAGGCCTGATGTTTGGAGGAACACTTCCTCAAATCAAATGAATAGCACGATCATTATCACTAATAGGTGGGAGTCCTTTGGGAGTATCAAACACCTTGGAATGATTGTCCAAGACTTTTTGGAGAACTAGAGAAATAGATGATGTTGATGTTGGAACTTCTACTAAGCATAATTGTGAAATTATGCCTCATTATTATTTCTTCAGAAGCTTTTTCATGACATTAGAGCTTATTATCTTTCCTGGCTTTCCTTCAATACCCCGTAATTCGATTTCCTTTCATTCTGAAAAAAATTTCAAGAAAATTTCTTGAAAATTAAAAGCTATCGTCCCCAAAGATTGTAACCATTGTACTCGTAGTACAACATCAGCACCTCCCATTGGGATGGAAAGCATTGGACTATTCAATACATATTCCCCATGGCTAGCTTGATATCATGGCATTTTCTAGAGCAATTTATAGTTACTCCATTTGCAACCATCACTTGACATTCTGGTGTTGGGTATAGGAAACAAATCAATTCCTTGGCTAGCTTACAATGAATAAAATTATGGGTACTACCCAGATCAATCAACACTATTACCTTTTTCTTCTTGATATGTCCTTCTATTTTGAGAGTTTGAGGAGCGGTAATTCCTTCCAATGCATTACATGATATGGTTGGACTCATTTTTTATTCTTATAGGGTTTCTTCCTTGTGTATATCCTCTAATTTTGAAGCTTCTTCTTCATTTTCTTCCTCCTCTTCACAATCTATGTAAAATAATTTCCTCTCAGTGCACTTATGACCTTTAGTGTATTTGCTATCACAACTGTAGCAAATCCCTTTTGCTCTTTTTTCTTCCAATTGTTGTGGTGTCAACCTTGTAGGTTGTGGAAGTCTAGGAGTAGCAACGCTGCCATCTTTATAGATGTCAGTGGTAGGCTTCCTTGTTGCCATAATTTTAGATTCAATTTTTCTTTCCAACCTGAATTCCTTCTCCAATGAATCAGGTTCCCAAACATGAACTTCATGTTGGTTGTTATCCTTTAAACTCCCTATGAAGACATCAATCTTGTGTTCCGCTGGAATATCAGTTACGCTTATATTCAATTTTTGGAAGTCCTCAATGTGCTCCACCACTGAACCCTTTTGTTTAAGATTTATCAATTGGCTAAAGAAAGTGTTGCTCTTTGTATCCTCATAATGTGCTATCATTTCCTCCATAAAAATTGACCAAGTGACAATTTTTTTACGGGAGAAAATCCATCGATACCATAAAAATGTGTTTTTTTCTAAATGTAAAGTTGCAATGCATACCTTTTGTGTGTTTTGCACATTATTTAGATCAAAATATTGCTCCATCTTTAGTATCCATGTTACGGGCTCCTTTCCATAAAACTTCCTCATATCCATGTTTGGAATATGGTGGTTATTCCATCTAACATTAGATTTTATGAAATCACGATTAACATTTATTTTGTTCTCATCATGAGTTTCCTCTACTACCTTTCGCCATTAGGAAACATTTCCTGTATCAACTTTTCCAAACCTTCGATGTCTAATTAGATCATTCTTCATGTTTTCCATGTTGTCTTTCATTTTTTCATCGATCTTAGCTTCCATGCCCACTTCCATTCCATCCATCTTAGCTTCCAAACCATTAATCTTAGTTTCCACGCCTTTCTTCAAACCATCCATCTTTCTTCAAAACTTCCATTTCATTTTTGGTTGCTCTTTGTGATATCTCATGTTGTCTTTCTTCATCTTCATCAGTCATAGTAGAGACTTATGAAGGCTTAACTAGTGTTGAACTCTTTTTAGGGGGGATTTTAGAACCCAATACTAATATTTGTTCTTCAATATTCCCTTGGAATAAATTCAAACTATTTTTTTTCAAACGAGACTTATGTAATTCAAAAACAAAACACACCTTTTTCTTGCTTTTGAGGAGATCGATATTGAAACTGAATTATCTCTGTGATTTCAAATCTTCAATATCTGAAATTTGTCTCTTTCGTATCCCTCTGAATCACCTTTTGAATGCCACAGGTCTGACCTAATTTGGATTCTTCAAAGACAAGTTATGTCCAATCTCCCACAATGACCTAAATATGGACCATTTTAGTAGAGTGAACTTTACGACTTTCCACATATCACTGTTTTCTCTTTTGGCTCTAAAATTGATAGACAAGAAACTAAATTCCATTCACTTCTAGTCAACTTTTATATAATTCCAAACTGATGCTCAAAGAGAGAGAGAGATTTATGAAGAGTTTCCCACGATCACCTCTTTCAGAAGAAATTCGGGAGCCTAAAAAAGACCTAACTTCCATAGATCATATCTCCAAAAATATTGTGAACCAAGCTCTGAAAGTTTTCGATGATGTTCCTCAGGATTTCGGCTTCACGCTCTAAAAATTTCAGTTTCTGAACCTTCGTAGAAACAAAGTTATAGTGAAAATTCCACGATGACCTATTTGGTGTAGCAAAAACCATAGAATCCAAAGCTCTGATACCAAATGTTGTGAAACCAACTCCAAAAAGAGAATAAAAGAGGTACAAACGCCTTAGAAATAAGCCAGTTCGAGGGGGTAACCTCCAATACATTACATGAATGAACAATTCTTAGATGATACAATTGAAAAAACCTCCTTTCTATATATATGAGTCCATGGGGCCACAATGTAATCCTAGTAGACGTAAAAATAATAATTTAAGGGCACAACAATAACAATATGGGGGTTACACAGGTGCAACAATAACAATAAGGGGGTTACAGTAACATCAATAAGGGACTATACTTGTAATATAAGGACCTACCACAATCATTTGTTTGTTAGATGAGAATATAGCCAGGAAGGATAGGATGCATGCAAACTTCTAACCAGGGGGGAGGAGAATAGAAAGGAATCTCAATGGTTGAAGATTTTGAAAGTTGGATGAAGGACTCTTTGTTTTGTGAGCATCACTCCCACCAACCATTTGTCACCTGGGAACTGTGTATTCCTAGGAATTATTTCCTATCTAAAAGTGCCTCACAGTTTCCAAGGCATATATTACAGGACTAATGCAACATATACTGTTTGCCCCAAGGGTAGAAAGAAGAAGACATCAATAGAGATGTTGTCACTAGAAGTGGAAAAAAAAATGTCCTGGGGTTTCGTTGATGGAGCTGTCACTGGTAACCATGTCATTATGGGTTAGAACTCAGGAGGATCCCTCTATATATCGAAACAACATTGGTTTACCTTTGTAAAGGATTGGCACACACAAAAGTGCATAGCTAAGGGGAGTGTAGAAACTCGTGAGACTAGCAGAGGAAAAGAAATTAAACGAGCATCAAGTTTATGGTGATTCCCTAATTTTTATATGGTGGACGAATTGGGACACAGTGGCTGAGAACAAATTTCTAAACAACATTTTAAGAGAAGGCACTTGGGTTGAAGGGGCACTTTCATCATATCTCTTTGTGACATACATAAAGAAAATAATCAATTGGCAGACTCCCTATCCAAATATGTGGTGGATCAAGTCTTTGGGGATATTAAGATTGTGGAATACAAAGATGGATATTTATAACAATTGATAGAGAGGATATTCCTTAGATAGATCCACTAACATATATTGTTGTAGCTCTTTTTCGAGCTAGTGTTTAAATTGCATACTTCTGTATTGTTTTATTTCAACTATATAGCAAATCATGGTAGAAAGATAGACATCATGATAGGATATCTATCTTTGGTAAAGGTTTTCTATTTTTATAGGCCTTACATGGACATACCAATAGTATATGTTTTGTTGATAACACTTTGAAGTTACTTGTAAGTTTTTTATTTAAGAAACTTGGATAGGAAGGGAGGTGCATAAGTCATTATTCTCATAATCAGTAATATGCCATGTAACCAGTACTAAGTGTGTGTGTATATATTCCAAAAGAAATATTCATGCTCACTTGATGATATATACCCTGATAAATCCTCTTCCCTTCTTTCAAAACGTGTTACCCATACATATAGTGGCACCCATACCCACATACCTTTACAATGGAAACTTAGGCTTGGATTAGATGTTCATAAGAGAGCACTGGCCACATGAAAAATGATAATGAACACCAGGTGGTGCTAACCATGAAAGTTTCAGTTTAATGGGAGGTTTGGTTCTATACATATTCTATCACATCACATAAGGTAATAGCCCATAAGAAGTTTTAAAGTTTTTCAACTAAATAGTCACCCTCAAACTTATCAGTATAAACGTTAGATTAGATATTTGAATTTCTCTTTCATTAAAATAACACCTCTTTTGACCTCTTCAAAAGAATGGTGAAGCCTATTTCTTCTATTTTACTTGTTCATTAGTTGTCTATTTCCTTGCTTTGAAAATCAAACCAATTTGATGTTGTAACCTTTTATATCTATAAGTTTATCACTTGGAACTATGTATTTCATTAGATATAGTATTCCAATTTTCGAAAGGATATACTTTAAGTTGGGGAGAAAAGAAAAAGAGAATTAGAAACCAATGACTACTCATCTTCTTGTTATTTTTTTCAATGAGGAAAAATATTTCTAGGTGCAGAAAGAATGGCTAAAGAAAGTCTGACATCAACTACTGCACATGTTTGAGCATACAGAGAGAACAAGGGTACTGCAGTCAAGCTTAATTATTGTTATGGAGATAATAAATATGGTTCTAGCCTAGACATAAGATGTTGTAGTAAATATCTCTTTATTGATCCAATTTTTCTTTGAATTCCTCCAAAGACTAGGATACAAATACAACCACAAGATGGTGAGGTTATTCCTTGCTATCATGGATCAATAAAGATGCACATCTCCATTTTTGACTATAAATCCTCCCATGTGTCTTTGTCATTACACTCACCTTTGTACTTCATGATCAGATGCCAGTAATGGGATGCCAATATCTTGTAACTATTATTTGAAAATTATATTTCCAAATATAATTTTTCCTTCATCCAAGATGTCAAGTTCAAAGGTACTGTAATAGCTTGTGCAAATAATAACAATGCAACAAATTTATAGCCTACTCATAGGCCACATTGTATCATGGATGCTGATGTACAGAATTCAGTCATTGTAAGACTTAGAAATGTTAGGAAATATCTATTTTGGAACTGAGAGAGTTCTTGACAATGTAACTAAGGAGTCAAGTTGGTCTACTTCCAATTATATCTTTCAAGACATAGATGTTGAAATTCCTTATGGTTATATTCTAAATAAATTGAAGTGACCAATAGAGATTCACTTACATATATTCCATTATCATCATAACTAGGTATTTCATGATGATATCAATAATCAACAAACCCTCCTCAAGATGATTGATAGGGCAACACTCCAGAGTCTAGACTTGTCCCTTGAGGCATCAATGCACACATCTTTTCTTAACTATAGAAGCATGGAATAAGTTCCAAATGTATAAGGTATGTTTTCCATTGTCCCACACTTCACCATTGTTGTCAAGAATTTTATTTCCTTTGAATTAGACTAGATAAAATACTTTAAGCCTTCGAGTTACCCTTTCATATTTGATTCCTCTCTTAGGAAGCTTTGTACCATAATGAAACATACCTGTATTGAACTCAGGCCTTGATTGCAAAAGATTCATGCTTAGGATTGTGACATGGGAGAGTTCAGAATAAAGTGGAGACTACAACTATAAGAATTATAGAGGTGGGACAAAACTAGACTTTCATAAGATTTTGTGCTTATTGTGACATTTCCTTCCTCTGCCTCCTTTATCTAGTCACAACAATCTACAAAAAAAAAATTATTCTTCAATTAAAAACTATAATTTCAAGCACATACCTGGTGATGCATGATTCAGAAAGTCGGATGGGAATTATGGACCAGGATTTGTAGATCAAATAGTGTATTTATCCAATCAAGCATGCAAGCCCTATTGTGACAAGGATTCCACATATCTCTGACTTATTTACAATGTGGACTACTTCAGATTTTTTTTTTAATTTAGGGTTGTTATAGAAATATATGTACAGAAAAAAGGATATTAATTTCTACAGTCTCCCCAAGTAATAATGTGTTCTCTAATCAAGACAACGTGTTCCTCACAGGAATATCTCGAACCTTAATGGAGTGAGCTCAATCAATAATGAATAGGAGAAAATCACAACCCATAGAGAAGCTAACTTGTCCTCATTAATGGCCAAAAATTCAAATTCTTTCAAGGATGAAAAACCTCTACGAATGGTTATCTAGTATATACATAAAAATGATGCAAAGTCAAGATATCATATCAATATAGTGATAGGTACCATGCATGAGATATCATTTCGTCAACAGCAGGGTCACATTCCATCATACGGAGAATGAGATTGAATCAGATCAGGCCATGAGAGTATGGCATATATGGAAAAGTTTTAAACTATGGTCTTCACATCATGAAGAGTCGCAGACCAAGTTGTTTCAATGAAATATATTTCCCAAAAACCCTCAACAGATACCCAATTCACATCAACATATACACCCTACTTACCTCTGCAAGAGATTTGTGTCAAATTTTTCATGAATCCGTGGTGTTTCTTCTTCAATGTACCATTTTTTCCATTGGAATTCTGACGATGGTTTCTGTTAGAAACACGAAGAGAGTTTAAAAACGATGGAATTGAAATGAAATCTTCAAAACATCGGAATAGCGAAGAAATTCTCAAAACGTCAGAATTGCAAAGAACTCTTCAAACCGTCAGAATAGAGACGAGAACATGGAAACATCGGAAGTGCGACAACAACTTAGAAACATCAGAAGAGTGTTGAAATATTAGAAAAATTGGAAGATAAATGACGAATTGGAAACGTCAGAAGGGAGACGACAACTTGGAAATGTTAGAAGAGAAAAGAAAAGCTGGAAACATCGGAATTATGACACTACCAAAAAAACATCGAAAGTAGTGTCATTATACTGATAGTTATTAGAAGTTGTGACGGGAAAAAAACAATGTTTTTTCCCACCTCAAAGTGTCACTCTTGGAATGGCTATGTGTTGCAAGAGTGACATTTTTTTTGTAGACAATCATCTTAGTATCAAGGTTAGTGGAGAAGCCATAAAAATATGTGTATTATGGCTAGGGATTCCCATAGTTTGGAGTAGATTATGTCTCAATATATCAACTCAGTTTTAACTAAAAGTTTCATAGTGTGAAATTTCTTAGAATGATATTTCCAATGCTATGTGGAAGTTTGCAAATGGTCCTCTAGATCAAAAGTTATTATTAGTGAAGGTAAGTACTTTGAATCCCATAGTAGCAGTACCTAGAACTCGAGAGGCTTATTTAAAAATGTTATGGCATTGCAATGGGGCGAGGTAGTGGGAATCCTTTAACCCCTAATTCTCATAGGTTTATCTAAAAAATTGGTTATGGGATAGAATAAACCAAAGGTAGTGAGAAAAATACCTACAATCCTTGAAGAATGGAATCATATAAGCTCAAAACCATGGAACCCTAGAATCTTGTAAGTTTTATTAATAATTTCTTCATGATTGCATGGATTCAGATTGGCAAAGGATAACATTTGACACACAAAAATTGATGTATCCTAAAATATAAAAAGTATCAAAAGGTCAAAAGCCCAAAATCTATTTCTAATAAGAGCCAAGCAAACAAAACTAGGAAATAGAGATTTTTCCAACATTTTACGTTGCATCAAATATCAAAATGTACACTCAAGACTTGGTTCTGTGGTGATTTCATGAGTTTTCATGACCAAGGGCCTTCAAGATATGACCAAAACATAAAGGGACTATATTAATATATTTAAGGGCATGAAGTAAGCTGTCATTGCACTAATAGTTGTGCACACTAGTGGGCCAATACTCTGAAGGCTAGAAGCCTGTAACTCTTACGAAATTTTATTTAGGAAAATATATGGGCATAAGGGAATCCAAAATTCCAACTCTATATGGACATTTTTTAAAGGCATGGATGAGTTCGTAGCTCCCAGGCCCAGTATTTAAAATACATATGAGTTAGAAGTTGGTGCCATTTTATTAATGGTCACTGTAAAGTCTATCATTAGCTATGAAAATCCTCCTTTAATAATTACTTACATGCCAAAGGGAAATAAATCAAGAGAATGGATATGAGACACCATATAAATAAATTTATGGATTCTGACAGAGTGTTGTAGCTACTGCAGGGAAGAGAACCACACCTTTAGTACACTTAGGTCTCCATGAAGCAATTAAGAAGGAATTAAAGTAATTGATGGAGAGCACAAGATGTCTGAGAATTCATTCTCAGTATGGGAGACATAAAAATAACTGACCTACAATTTAATGTTGTTGTGATGTTTGAGTGAAAAAATAACATATGAAAATTTGAATGTGGCTACAGACATGGAAAATTTTAGTGGCTAATATTCACAGGTGGGATAATTTTCCATGTTTTTTTTCAAAAAAAAAAGATTTGCCAATTTCCATTTTTCCTAAAATTATTCGTCCAAATTTTACAGTATGAAAATATTTTACCTCAAAATTCATCAAAATTTTATATAGACTAATATAAAATAATTAGAAATCTAGATATTTTAACAAAACTATTGCAAAACATTTTACAATTTGCATATTAGGGACTAGTAAAATTCGCCAAGGTTTCTAAAATTTATGATAAACTTCCATTCTTAAAATTTTCCTTGCCTAAAGAGGGAAAGAAACCTTATGCAAGAACACAATGGAGTTCCATACAAAAGTATGCTTTAAGATGGCATGAAGTACTGCAGAGACAACATCGTTCCTAGTGCAACAAAGGAACAAAAGAGTGGAATGCAAATATGAAATGTGGGGAATGTAGAATTGTTGTGAGGTGAAGTGTGTAGAGTTGTGTAATAAGAGTGAGTAAAATCAAGGGTTATTGGGGCTAAGTGATAACTAAGATATAGTCTAGTAGAGGGTTGAGACCAAAGTTGTTGAGTAGCAGAGAGAAAACTGTAAGAAAGAACTACATAGCAGAAGGGAAAGAGTTGGTATAGGAGTAGATTCGGTTTATATTTTTTAGCATATGTGTTAGCCTATATTTTCAGTTTGAAAATTGTATGAAAAGAATAAAATTTGGTAGAGCAGGTAGTGGCATGCATTCATAAGTGGTTGGTGCCTCTTGGAGAGTATTGGATGTTGGAAATCGAGACAATACTAAGAGGGGGAGGTGAATCAATATTATTATATTTTTTTCCAAATTAAAATTTCTTTTACTTTGTGCAAGAATATTGGGACATGATTAGATACTTTGACAATTAATTTAAATAAGAATGGCACAAAACAATATATGGTATGTCACTAGGAACACATAAAAAATGTAAAATTTTTAAAACTACTCTTCAATTCATTCATAGATAAAGATACAAATTGATGTCTCAATTCTCTAGCTACAACCAATAGGAACCTACAACTCCCTAATTTATCATCTACAAGAGAATTGAGCTACAACCACAATTGTTTACTAGAAGCCATTGGAAGTATCACCAACTCATAATATGAAAGATACAACTTTCTAGACAATCAATGGTTTATATTTCATCTATTTCGATACCAGAGACAATGAATGTCACTTTTTCCTTGAAAATAAAATAACTTCCTCAATCACCAATTCCTTCATCAATTCACTAATTACTGAGAAAGAAACACCCTAGAAAATCTATCATTATTGAAAAAATCACCAAGCTCTATAACTTGGTTGGCCCCAATTACCAAAGCATTATATGCATCTATGAAACACCTTTTAGATATCGTGATTGTTCAATGTTTCACCCTTGATGCATCGCACCATCATGCATCATGTTGCACCAACATTTTTCACACACACATTTTCTTTATGTCACAATCTATCATACTCTTCCATCACTGTGTTTCTCGAATTATACTTTTAAAGAATTTTGAACCGATTTTACACTTGAGTTATCTTTCTATTTGATCTACTGCATGGTTTTTCATATTTTTTCCATTTTATTATTCAATTTGGTCCTCTAAATATGTTCATTAAGTTCTCAATCTCTGATCTATATTACTAGGCTCAATTATCATTTTGGATTTCTAGCAGAGTTTAGATGAGGTTTACTAATTTTAGAAACAGATAAATTTGGCTTAATTTTTAAGCTTGCCACTAAATTTTCATTTCTGACTCATCCATGTAACTATCGGAACTTCAAGTCATTATTCTAGAAGCTTCCTTTTATTATGTAGTGCCGTCAAAATTAAGGATGTAGATCTACCTCTTGACTATAAGTCTGCCAAAACTATCATTAAACTAGTTACTGACCCATCCATATCATTATTAGGCTTAATCCTACTAAAATAACTTCCAACTTATGATTTTATGCATGCAATTCAACATGTCACTGCCAATAAATAAATAGTCATGTTGTGAAACACACCTCCATGGGCCTTTTTATTTCATTAAATAAAATTCTACGAAATCATCAAATTGGACTTGGCTCCTTTTTATCTTGCACTTGTCATCTTTCCTTCCATATGATCAAGTCTCTATTAGTAACATAATTTCCATTAGACCAAAACCCGTAGGCATTAGTCTCTGCTACAATCGCAAGAGTTAGGATCCACAAGAGGCGGTTATTCCATGTCGTGAAACACATGGGGAGTGTTGAACCCAATGTCCAACAATCTCCCCCCCAACGTGAGGCGAGAGACCTGTCACTCTGATACGACTTGTTGAAAACACGATTGCCATGAGACCAAAATTCACATGCATTAGTCTTTGCTACAATCACTAGAGTTAGGATCTATGAGAGGCAGTTAGTCCTTGTCGTGAAACACATGGGGAGTGTTCAACCCAATGTCCAACAGTGTCATTACCATAGGCTAGACCCTTTAGGCGCTAAGCCTATTGAAGGCTTGTTGAGGGATAACTTATTGTGTTAATGTATTCACACCCTTTGGAATTCATTCTATGCACTAAATGGATGCCAATGTTAATGCATGAATCCCCTCATCACGAAACATTTCTAAATTGAATTCTTAAAAATTTACTAGATATGGGATTCTAGACATGGCCCACCTTTACTTCTCTATATTAATATGTAATTTCTCTAATATTCTTTGATTGGTTGTGGCTTCATATTTTTCCTCGTGGACATGTACCTCTCCCAATGGGTAGTTGCTGATGTCACCTATAAAAAATAATATGCTACCACTTGTCTTTCCAGAGGAGAAAGAAAGGGTCCCTCAATCCTTCGTTTTGGAAGTGATTTCCTTTCTGAATGGTTCTATGCCTAAAGTGACCTACTGCCAAACTAATGTTTGAAGCCCTCAATACCAATGATTTTGTGAAATTCATTTAACAAAATGTTACAGGATTCTAGGGTTTTTTTTGCTGGGTTTGGGTGATTTCACGTTGTTGGGCATGCTATTATGGCTACTTTTTATTACGGGCTTCCAACTTTTTGAACCTCCAGGATTTTGGGATTTCACTTCTTATCTTTTAATTTTGGCACTCTGTCTTTGAATCGCTTTATCTGTCTATCTATGGAAGTATTTGAAACTCCTATATACCGTTGAAAATATGTTTGAAATCACTTTCCCGTTGGGTGGGTCTGATGTGGTCTTTCAGCTCATCCACTGTCTTAAAAATGGCTTTAAACTATCTACATAATTTTTCATATTAAACCTTCTTATTTTTACTGGAACTTGCTCCATGAGACATATTTTTGACCCTTGTGCCACCTATTGTTATCTTTTTACATCAATAACAACATATTTGCAACATTCGCCCCCTTTGGCATTATTGGAAACACCAAGATCAAACAAAAAATAATTAGAAAAACTATCAACTTAAACTATCTCCCTTGAGTGTTGCAAACTTCTCCTTTCAGTGCTACTCCCCATGTGATGAACTTATTTTATTCTTTGCTTCTTCTTCTATTTCTTCTCATTTTTTTATCACTCAAACCTCTCCTTTCACTATGGATCTCTTCTTCTACCATTTTTTTATCACTACTCCCCTATCACCATAGTCATTTTGTTAATAATATTTCTCTATCTTGTTGATCATGTGCACCTGGAAGCTTCACCTTTATATGCTAAAAATAAAACAACTACCTTTCTTCCTTTTAAACATAGATGTAGTGTATGGAGGCAAGAGTAACAAATCCCAATATTTGCCTCAAATACTCAAACTATTTTCTAGGAAGTGGCTTAGTGGTAATATCAACAACTTGTTCGTTTGTAGCAACATACTCCAAATTCACAACCTGATTTGCAACCCGCTCCCTCAAGAAATGATCATGGAAAATTTTAGGGGCTAATATTTGTAGGTGGGCTAATTTTCCATGATTTTTCGAAAAAAAAGATTCGCCAATTTCCATTTTTTATAAAAAATATTCGCCCAAATTTTACAATATAAAATTATTTTACATTAAAAATCGCCAATATTATATAGAGAGTATATATAAAATCATTATAAATTTAAATACTTTTACAAATACATCAATAAATTTTTTATAGTTTTCATATTAGTTACTAGTGATATTTGCCAATTTTTTAAACTTCAAAATAATTTTCCATCCTTAAAATTTCCCCTGGAAATGATACTTAATTATATAATGTTTTGTTTTGAAGTGAAAAACTAGATTCTTGGACATGGTTATTTCACTTGAGTTGTCACAAATAATGGCAATAGGTTGATCATAGAACACTTATACATTAGGCAAGGTTTTATTCATCCAAAATAGTTGAGTGCAACATGAAGTTGCTGCAATATACTTTAGTTGAATTGTAGATAAAGAAATGGAAGATTTCTTCTTGCTTAGCCATGAGACTATACAATCTCAAAGAAAAAAAGCACCTCCACTTGTACTTTTAGAATCGTTTACATCACTTTCATAACCAACATTATTATAAACAATTAATCAATAATATTTACCATTGGGCTACCACATACCATAGTCCATTGTTGCTTTGAGATATTGAAGAATCCTCTTGGCTTCTAATATATGTCTTTATCTTGGAGCTACTTGAAATATTATAACAATAGCAACGACTTGCATGATGTCTCGTCTTGTAGCTATCAAATACAACAGGCTACCAATTATGGATCTATATAAAGTTTGGTCCACTTTTTGTGTCTCATCTGTATTGTTAAGCTTGCAACCTATCACCATTGGAGTCCTCACTAGACGCGATTCTTCCATTCCAACTTTAATTATTACCTCTTTGAGATACTTTCATTGAGAGAGAAAAATTATTGTTGGAGTATGTGAAATTCGTAATCCAAGGAAGAAGGAAAGCTCTCTAAGCAAGGACACTTAAAACTTTGAATTTGTTCTAGATTCAAATTTATGGGTCAACAAATCTGAACCATTGGAAAAAATAATATCATCAGCATATACAACCACCACAATGAGTTTGATATATTTAACTTTGACATATAAGATTTTTTTTAGCTACACCTCTTTTGAATCCATAAATGAGTAGGTAGTTGTCTATCTTGGAAAACCAAGCTTTATAAGCTCACTTGAGACCATACAAATATTTCTTAAGTTTTCAAACATAATTTGGTTTCTTTTTTAGTTGAAATCCTTCTGGATGCTCTACGTAGACTTCCTCCTATATCTCTCCATTGAGAAAGGAAAATTTGACATCCATGTGATAGATTTTGAATTTCTTAAAGGAACCAAATGCAAAAAACATTCTTATTTCTTCTAATATAGCAACAGGAGAAAAATTTTCATGAAAATCAAAGCCTTCAAATTGAGCATAGTCTTTGCATACCAACCTAGCCTTGTTTCTTACCACTCCTCCATGGTTATTTTAATTTAACCTTGAAAACCCACTTTGCTCCAATGGAATTATTGTTAGCGGGACTTGGAAAAAGCTCCCAAGTATGGTTTTTATCTATTTGATTCAATTCTTAATTCATTTTCTTTAACCAATGGTGATTTTGGTCAAAGGGCCATACTTACAACGTTCTCCTCTTATAAAGACAGGTCTTGGATATACCAGAGAATCTTCTTAGGCTTCAGCACCAAATTATCTAAAAGTCGCTACAGCTGGTTTACAACATTCTACCACTCAGCAAGGGAATAAAGAATATTTACAGGTAAAGCATGATCATCTCAATTCAAAGAACACTAACAGGAATATCTTTCAAAGAAACACCAATCAACAGGTAAATTCAAGTAGAAGATTTCATGATCGCAGAAATTTCTTCTTCAATGGACAATGTTTCTCATGTCACGATTTTGGTCATAAAGTTGTTCAATGTGTTGCATATAAAACCATCATGACAAGAGAAGCAAGAAAGAAAAGGATTGATATTGGAACAAAGAAGAATACATATAACAACTTTTCTCCTCTTCAAAATGAAGTTGAATGTGCTTATTGCAATAACTTTGGCCATGAAGAATTTGAATGCAGGAGCAAAGTTCAGCCAAAAGAACATGTTCCTTCAAGCTCCAAAGTATGGAAAAAGAAGGAATTACAGGTTGAAAATTGTGGCATAGCGTTATTTGCAGAAGATGAAGAAAACCAATGGTACATTGATAGTGGATGCTCAAGACACATGACAGGTGATAAAAACAAACTTCTTGCATATAGTGCTCTAGAAAAAGAAAAGAATGTTACATTTGGAAATGATACTCCTGCGGTCATTAAGGGAACAGAAGATGAAGAAAACCAATGGTACATTGATAGTGGATGCTCAAGACACATGACAGGTGATAAAACAAAACTTCTTGCATATAGTGCTCTAGAAAAAGAAAAGAATGTCACATTTGGAAATGATACTCCTGTAGTCATTAAGGAAAAAGGGTTTGTTTTTCTAAAAGAAAAGGTGAAAGCTAATGAAGTCATGTATGTGGATGGATTAAAGAATAGCTTGTTAAGTGTAAGTAAAATGTGTGATCAAGGAACTGAAGTTGTCTTTAGTTCAAAAGAATGTGTGGTACGTGATCTTGATACAGGTAAAGCAATTATAAAAGGAAAAAGAACTCCAAACAACCTGTATGTATTGAAGAACTGCAAAGAACAATGTTATTTGAGTAAATCTTCAGAAAATTGGCTATGGCATAGAAGGTTGGGGAATTTGAGCTTCTCTCAAATCAACAAATCAAGCAGACTTAAAGTTGTTCGTGATTTTCCCAATATTACTCTACCTGAAAATATCATATGCAAATCTTGTCAATTCGGTAAGCAAACCAGAGTACAATTTAATGCCAAGGAAGGATCATAAAGTAAGCCTATTGAACTCATTCATACTGACATATGTGGACCTATGAGGAAAAAGTCACCACGTGGTGAAGAATACTATATCTTATTCATTGATGATTTCTCTAGAATGTGTTGGATTGGGCTGCTTAAACACAAAGATGAAGCATTTGAGAAATTTCAGATGTTCAAAGCACTAGTTGAGAATGAATTAGATCTAAAAATCAAGTGTCTTAGATGTGATCGAGGAGGATAATACACTTCAGATGAATTCCTTGAATTTTGTGAACAACATGGCATAAAAAGACAGTTTTCTGTAGCTGGAACTCCACAACAAAATGGTGTTTTAGAAAGAATGAATAGAACAGTTCAACAAATGGCTAGAGCTATGCTTGATGATTTCAGAACACCTGACACATTTTGGGGAGAAGTAGCACATACAGCAGTAAACATTCTCAACAAGGCGCATGTTCGTGTAAATAGTGATAAAACTCCATATGAACTCTGGTATGGTAAACTTCCCACTGTAAAGCATTTTAGAATTTTTGGAAGCAAATGCTTTATCAAGAATAATGATGAAAAACTTGGCAAGTTTGAACCTAGAGCAGATGAAGGAATATTTCTTGGTTACTCCTCTAGGAGTAGGGCATATAAATGTTACAATAAAATACTTTGGAAGATTGTTGAATGTATTGATGTTGTTATTGATGAGTCTCCTGCAGCTCCAAAAGAAGAAAAGCAAACAACAGATGAAGATGATGATGACACATATCCTTCTACATCAAATAAGGATGATATAAACAATGAACCCAATGAAGAACCTGAAGATGATTTATATGAAAAAGCTCCATCAAGATATGTTCAAAAGAATCATCCTGAATCTCAAATTTTGGGAGAAAAGGGATCAGGTGTACAAACAAGAAGGACTCTTGTGGGATCTTCTAGCAATCTGGCATTTCTGTCCACTATTGAACCACACAATGTTAGTCAAGCATGCAAAGATGATTGTTGGATTCAATCCATGAATGAAGAGCTTGATCAAATTGAGAAGAATCACACTTGGGAATTAGTACCAAGACCTCATGACAAAAATGTCATTGGAACTAAATGGATATTCAAAAACAAGTTAAATGAGAATGGGGATGTTATAGGAAATAAATCTAGACTTGTTTGCAAAGGGTATGCTCAACAAGAAGGTATAGAATTTGAATAAACTTTTGCTCCTGTAGCCAGACTTGAAGCCATAAGAATTTTTCTTGCATTTTCAAGCTTCCAACAAATCAAAGTTTATCAAATGGATGTTAAATCTGCTTTTCTCAATGGTGATCTAGAAGAAGAAGTTTATATAGAACAACCAGAAGGATTCATTTTGGGAAATGATGAAAAACTTGTTTGTAGACTCAAAAAGGATCTATATGGTCTGAAACAAGCTCCAAGGGCATGGTACTATCGTCTTGACAAATATCTTCATCAAAAAGGATTTTCAAAAGGGTCTACTCATAGCAACTTATACACAAAAACTGAAAATGACAAACTCTTGATTGTGGTTGTATATGTTGATGATATCATTTTTGGAAGTAATGAAGATTCTATGAGTCAGAAATTTGCTTCTGATATGCAGCAAGAATTTGAAATGTCTTTACTTGGGGAACTAACATTCTTTCTTGGCTTGCAAGTGCAACAAGCAACAGATGGCATATTCTAATCACAAGAAAAATACCTCAAGCAAATCTTAAAGAAGTATGGCATGGAAGATTTCAAACCTGTAAGTACACCAATGATAACCGGATGTAATCTCAGTTCTAACGATGATTCCGCCACGGTGAATCAACCAGAGTACAGATCTATGATAGGAAGTCTACTTTATCTCACTGGGACAAGACTAGACATCATGCATGTAGTTTGGATTGTTGGAAGATTCCAAGATAATCCAAAGGAGTCTCATATTCAAGCTATGAAAGAATATTCAAATATCTACAAGGAACTCAAGACTTTGGACTATGGTATCCAAAGAATGCTGATCTTACTCTTCATGCATACACTGATGCAGATTGGGATGGAAGTGTTGATGATCGGAAAAGCCCTAGTGGTGGTGCATTTTATATAGGGCCCCAGTTAGTATCTTGGTTTAGCAAGAAGCAAAGCTCTATTGGCTTATCCACAGTAGAAGAAGAATATGTGGCTGCCGCATCATGTTGCACTCAACTTCTTTGGATGATGCAGACCTTACAAGATTTTTAAATCAAATGTTCACCTCCTATCTCCATTATGTGTGATAATACAAGTGCCATCAGTATCTCAAATAATCTTGTTATGCATTCCAAGACCAAGCACATTCCCATCAAATATCACTTCTTACGTGAACAAGTGCTTGAACAAAAAGTGAAATTGGAGTATGTTTCCTCCAAAGAACAAGTTGCTGATATATTTACCAAACCTCTACCGAGGGAAGCATTCGAATATATCAGACAGAAACTGGGAGTAGTCTCTGCCATGCAGAGGATCAGGTCTACTTAAATACAGAATATTAAATTGGTTGTGAGGTGCTGTTAGGCATCTCTGAATTCACAGGCTAAGGGGGAGCATTGGTCATATGAAAAGGATGAATTGTTGGTCATATTATGTTTGAAGATGCAGCATGATCTCAGGGGGAGCATAGCATTGTCGGTTCAAAGGATCTTGATCAAACTCTTTGCCATTAATGTCAAAGGGGAAGGAAAAGCAACAAAGGGCTTCTATAAGGCCATCAGAGGAAGAGTATTGCCATCAATGCCAAAGGGGGAGATTGTTGGAAATATTGTCATTGATGGCAAAGGAATTGGCAAAGACAGGAGCAGCACCTAAACTATCCATAAGGCAAAAGAGACAGAGAGGTAGCAGAGGAAGCAGATGAAACTGAGGAATTAGAGACAGAGTAGTAGAGTTGAATTAGGGGCTTAATACAGTTTGCAAAGGAGATGGAAAAAGGGAGAGCTGCTAGGAAGAGACAAGGTAATAGATTGAAGGAAAAATTGAATATCTGGTCAAGATTTGTATATGTTGATGAAGAACTATGGAATTGTGTTAAGTATGGTTGAGTAAATCTGGAATATTTATGATCTGTGTGATCAATTTCATAATGGGCAGAGGATACCTACGGTGCCCGGAGAGGAATGAAATCATTGTTGCAGAGTTAGGAATATGTGTATTATATGTGTATTGACTAATGTAATTCTTGTCTGGAATCCCCTGAACCTCTGTGTGAATAATCTCTATAATGGAGTCGAATGATGTCCTGTGTAATTGGAAGGCTTGAATGATACTCTGTATTTGATGAGGGAGTTGATGGAAGATGGCGCAGATTAATGGAGTAGCGGAACACTTGGTGACGACGGAACGTGAAGTTGGGCGGAACTAGGAATAGAAAGGCAAAACCTTAGAGCGCAACTTAATTATAATAATACATTGAAAAGGCGACGGAACCCTGTGTGGAAGAGTGGAACCATAAAAAAGTGAACAGTGAAGGCGGTTTATGGTTTTCATCGCACCGCCTATGCGGAGTAAGCGATATTTCCTGGTTGAGGAGCGATTCCATAGAGTGCTCGACACGCGTCCCTGTATGACTTCACAAAACCACTTTTCACTGTGCGCCATCGCGCATTATAGTTCGACCCAGGATTCCCAGTGATATCGTTGAGCACCGTTGATCTGAGAAGGGGTCATCAGACGGTCATCATTTGTTGAAGGTGTGTGAAGATTAACACAGGTACGACGGGCCATCGCACGTTAACGTTCGGCATCGGAGGTCGAGCGATATGCATATACGTCATTGATCTGGAAGCTTGCTAATCTAACGGTGATCGGACGCTGGAATTGCACGAAGTTTACCTATGGTACCTTTGATTGGCTATTGACTATATTTGTGGGCCTAGGGTCAAATGTTTACCATATTATTTGAAAGCGTTAAAATGCGAAGGGTTAACTTTAATCCTAAAGTTCTATTCAAAATTGTAAATATATTTATTTTTCAATTTCTTCAAATTGATAAATAAATGAAAAAGAAATCAAAGAGGTACGTAAGGGTGCTAAAGGAAATACCATTCAGGAATACCATTAGTAATTGAATGGTTTTGACCCATGGTTTTAATAAAGGCGAAAACGATATAAGGTGATGAGAATTATGAAGAATAGTGTGCGTGCAAAAGGGTTGATAATAAACGAATCTCTTTTAGAGATATGTGTATGAATAAACTCTGATATATATGAATCTATGGCGCACCTGTGAATATGATGATTGATCAAGATCTTTAAATCAGATGATGATTAATCCCTGGTTCAATCGACTGACGAAATCATGAAGAACGTATAAGGGTTGTGAATGAATACTTCAATCTGAAGTATATCTATATGGAATGAGTAGAAGATTGCTGAATTAAGAATGAACCTCTAAATAAATTAAATAAATCTGGTGGCCTGCAAGGTATGTTGTGTGGAAGTGGATGAAGCGTGGTCTGCAGTGAGGGGGTTGTAGTTCCCTTCCAGTGGTAGCTGGTAAACGAGAACAGGGGGTTGTAGGTCCCTTCCAAGAAAGGTTGGTAAATGAGAGAAGGTTGTAGCCTTCTGCAGGTGGGTACCTGCATGCTGGTATGAGTCTGCACCAGCATAAAATTTTAAGAAGTTTTCTGTATAATAAATATTGAAGACTGAGATTACAGCAGCGGTGGTTTTCTCCAGAATTGGGTTTCCACCTTAAATCCTGGTGTTCATATGTGTTGTTTCTATTTGATGGTTTGTTCTGTTATTTTTGTTCATGCTTAATATTTATCTGATGCAATTCTCTAAGTAAAGACATAATAAGATATCTGGACATACATTTTGGATGCAGTACTGTAACATATGGTTTTAAGAGAAAGAAAAAAAAAATTGTTCAGCCCTAAATATTGATTCACCCCCCCCTCTCAGTATTTTTCCCAACAGGTATTTGATGAAGTTATGGAAATTATGGCCTCACTGCAGGAGGAACCCCATGTGTAGACAGTTGAAGCTAAAATCCAAGAGAAGCAGCAAAAATTTGATCAGATAAAGGTGACTGCGTGAACCTTAGCTCCAACACAATGGTTTTCTTGTCTTCAATAGGGCCAGTTTTTGCGAAGCGAAATTGATGAGTTGTGATGGAAGGAACATATTATCACCACCATAATGCAACTTTGGGAAGTAGAAGTCAGTCAGCTATTTCAAACGGTGGATAGTTAGCTGAAAAGCGCTATGACAGACCCATAAATACGTTGTTCAGATGACCGTAGGTCCCACCACCGAGAAGCTCTTGACTGAAGTACGTGAAGTTGAGAAGCAGTGCGCCAATAAAATATAGCCACTAAAGGATACAATGAGCAACATCAAAGAGAATAATTCAGGTGCACCAACTTAGTGACTTAGGACAAGTCACATCTTTTTGTTGGGGGCTTGTTGGACAAGGCACCCCTAGGTTGAAGTTTTAGTAAAGAGTCTGCATTTTGTGGAGCGGAGTGTGCTGCACACAGATGTATAAGAATCATAAGGGCTTTGGGGCGAGTTAAAGACCCTTATTTTGTAAAATTATGGGATAATTTTTTATACTTTGATCTCTTCCCATGGTTTTACGACCATGGTATTGTAAAACAATTTTCTATATAAAGAGTCTAGGTATATCTCTTGATATCATAGAATGCATATGGATGTCATGCTAGATCTGAATTATGTCTGATTTTTGTTGTTTTTTGTGAAAGAGAAGGCTCTTGCAGCTGTGTGCGCAAATACCTTAGGAAGTCTGCAGCTGAGTATGCAAACCCTTGCAGTTGTTTAAGCAGGGCAAGAAGTGTTGCATTGATAAGATTTGAGCTAATAAAATAAGTCTCTGAAGACAAATATGTGTATTTTACTTGTATGATTTCATTGTCTATGTTTTATTATTATATGTGCTCGATCAAGGTTTTTATCTATAATTTCATTGCAAAGACATGAATATGGTTAAGTATGATGTTTAATTCATATTAAAGTAGAAACACATAGTCTGCAAAGTAGTCAAGTAGGTTTGTTGAACATCGTCTATATATTTGTCATACTGGTTCTACGATGCTCTGAATAAGACTTAAGAGAAGATAAGCCCTAAAGCCACACTTCATAGTCCCTTTAGATGCAGAAACCTATTTCTAGCATCCCCTAATATTGCCTTGGGCGAGACTTTGGTATGTGCAGTAGATCATTGTGGAAAGGGCCAGTAATAAAGGGTTTTGCTGTTTTGCATAACCATCTCTGAACCTCGGTCTAGACCCCCTCAAGCCAACACCTTGAATAAAAATTTGGGAACTCTGGTGGTGGGAAGTTAGCCCTGCCCCCCGACCACATCACTACCATGAGACCTATAGAGCCTTAAGACTACCTCAATTTTGACACTCCTCTCACTCATTTTTCGTTATTTTTGTCACCACATTAGCACAAACAAGTGTTAAATTGAAAATTTTGACTTGGTAAATTATTTTGATGACTTATTTTTCATATTTTCAATTTCTCCTTATTATTAGAGTAAAATATTCATTAGCTACAGAATTAATGCAATTCTGCAATTGATTGATGTTTCTATATCCAATTCCACAGTTCGATAGGTTCTGAGGTATTAATGGAGCAAAAAAATATATGGGTAGATGAAAAATTATCCTATCATGGATCCCATCCTATCCATCCGGCCCAAATCAAGCAGGAAATTTCCTAGATATGCATCTAAAGGAACGATCAACCAGGTGCTGAATCAAGCGAGCGAGGAGTTTGAAGCCATCACGCTTCACGAATTGATTTTCCATGTAGAAAATCATGAAGCAAAGGTATTATAACTTTCTTTTTTATATTTTGAGATAAAATTTTCTAGTTCTAATAGGTGTAAAAGACTCAAGATAGTTAATGACAGGTTTTTATAAATACCGGGCTAGTAATTCTATTGACAGTGCGAATTATTGCGTGACTGTAATCTCATTAAAACTATGTTTTATTTCCTATTTAAAGGAAGAAAAATTCTGGAGTATGAATGTGCAGTTAGTAATTATTACACTTGAAGCCATCTATTGTGGAGGGCCCATGCAGTAGAATAAGTTTTGTTTCATTTATGTTTTAAAAATTAGATATTATTCGTTTTCACTATATTTTGTAGCATAGATATATGTCTTTCTTTCATTTTCCTTTTCATGTTAGAAGCTGCAATCATTTCCATAATTCTGTAATATAGATGTTTGGTTTATCATTTTCATTTCATTATGTTAGTTGCTATCATAATTTCCAGAATTTTGTAGCATAGATTCTTGGTTTTATTTTATCATTCTCATTCATTATGTTAGATGCTATAATCATTTCCACAATTTCATCTTGTTAGAATAGATGTTCAAATAATTTGTTTTTGTCATTTGATGTAGGTTTATTTTCTAATAGTTACAACACAGAGATAATCGTAGTTTCTTTTATGCATTAGTGATTTTTTGTAGGTTAATTCTTCTTTTGTGAGACACATTTTAAATTTCGTTTTCAGTTTTCAATAAAACGTTTCTTGTAATTTTAAGTAGTTTTATTTCTTAATAGTGATTTAGAAATTTCCTTTCTGAGCATAAATGTGTAAATAATTTCTAGTGATTACTTGGTTCAAGTTTCATTAACATAAAATTTATAAAAAGACACAAAAATATTAATGTTTCCTTTTTTTCTAGAATTTTAAGTTTTCTCAAATTAATCACTAGTTACTAACATATAAACTAATTAAGATTTTTGTTCTAGTTTTTAGGGACATAGTTAAAATTGGATTTAGTTTACCATTCACAAATTATAGTTCATTATCTTAAATTAATTTAGGACATTCAAAATAAAAACATCTTCAAAAACAACCTTCACATATAAAATCACCACAATAAACTAAGTAAGAAAGGCTTCTAGAATATATAGTGCACTTGTACTTCACAAGGTTACCAACTCCGATAAAAAAATTACGAGAGAAATTTAAGGACATTAAATTGACTAAAAATTTTGGTGTCGTTGTCAGGGAATTGTAAATAGAAGCCTTTTCTCTCTTTAAAAAAAAACATAAAAATAGAAAAGTGACATGCATAGAGAAAGAGATTCTAGAGGTAGAAGCCTAATTCCAACAACAACAGTCACCTCATCAATACCTCGTAGTGCCGCACCATCCACCCAAACTTGGATACCATTCTTAGTAGGTAGACATAAACTTCCTGAGGTATTAAGCTTAGAAATTAAACCTAGAGATTCAAAAACCTCATCAACTGAAGCAGTTGTGGAAGAACAAGACACCCCCAATAGAAGGAGTGATTTTCCTAACCTCTAATGGATAAATTTTTTTAGCTCAATAACTAGAAATCCCTGGGGAGGAAGAGGAATAATAAATCTACTTTAACATACCATTGATAGAGGAAGCTAAATAATTAGAGGAAGAACAAACAGTACCAATATTGGAATCTTATATCAGTGCGGAAGAGTCTACAATGGCTGGGGAAGGGTAAGTAGAAGTACACAACAATTATGAACATTTAATAATTGGAGGAGGTGGACCTAGGATTGGAGGTGGAAGTAAAGGTAGAGGAAGAAATGGAGGAAGAGGAAGAGGTGAAGGTAGGGGAGATAGAGGAGAACCATATCCTGATGGATTTTCTATACTTGATGAAGACATTACTACCACAATGAAAAATATCTCATCCTCTATCCTTCGTAACTTCCATGGATTAAGAAGTGAGGATCCTGAAACATTTATTTTTGAATTTCAAATTTTTATTTAGATCATATGACTACCTACTCGATTCTCAAAAATTGAAATTTTTTCCAGCTACCCTTAAGGATGCAACATTGAAATGGTTTATGGGCTTAATAACACATTCCATTATGACATGGGAAGAAATGAAAAATGTATTCTAAATAAATACAAGGATTACTGAACACCTCATAATCAGAAGGATGAAAATTTTAAGATGATGCAAAGAGAAGATGATAATCTGGAAGATTTAATTGAAAGATTCAGTTATAATCTTAAAAGGGCTAAAATGGAAATTTTGGATGAAGATACTTTGAAATATCTCCTGCTAAAATCCAATAGAGATGAATGGATAGATATGCTTAACATGATGAGAAAAGGAGATATTTCTCAGCTATCATTACCTGACATTTTTT
Source organism: Pinus albicaulis (assembly GCA_034641835.2). Taxonomy (NCBI): domain Eukaryota; kingdom Viridiplantae; phylum Streptophyta; class Pinopsida; order Pinales; family Pinaceae; genus Pinus; species Pinus albicaulis. The sequence continues at coordinate 1,198,665,953 of CM076579.1, read as the reverse complement.
ATATATGCATATATCTTTAAATAGGTAGGGCAAGAGTTGGAAAGAGTTCAAGGGATCATGTTCTCTCTAGAATTAATAAATATATAGCTGGAACAATAAGTAGTGCTGAAATAGGGAATTTCCTTGATGATTTCAAAAAAAATATTTTAGGGAGTCTTAGTGAACAAATAGACACCTTGAAATTACAAAACAAGAAAAGAGCTGAAAGTGATGCCTTATCTATCTTTTGTCCTAACTGCAAAAATAAACATGCATTAAGAGAATATCCTCTTGATTTGAAAAGTGTAGAAATATGTGTTATATGTAAAAAAAATCATGAAATGAAGAAGTGTCCTTCCATTCCAGGTCTTAAATATGTCTACCAAGAGGAAATGTTTCGAAATTAGGTAGATACTCTTTTCTTTGTTGCTAGAATACCATGGAAAGGATCACAAACTAAAGGTTTGAACACTCATTTGTATACAAAGCCCCCACAAAATAAGTGGACCGCACCAATGCCATGGAAACAACCTTTGTCTATAATATTCAAAATTTTCCATCAACTAATTGGAATATTATATTTCTTACTTTTATTATTTAGTTAAGTAAATAAAATGGCAGAGTGACCCATAAACCCAGTATATGAATAAAATCCACCTCTATAGTGTGAATTTGGGTTAATTGAGTAGTGGAGTAGAATTATGGAGTAGTGGAGCAGCATAATAATGAAGAAAGAGTGGAGGTCATAGAGAATTAATGAGGAAAATGATGGTGGTAGTGGAGGAATAAATGAAAGATGATGGAGATAGTGGAGAATAAATTGCAGAGATGATGGAGGAAGTGGTGCATTAAATGAACACATGATGGAGGAAGTGGAGAGTAATTGCAGTAGTGATGGAGATCATGGAGGAAAACGTAGTCTTTATGGAGGATAGTGACCACATGTGCAGCATAGTTATGAGGTGGGCCAAGGCTAGGGAAGACACACAACCATAAAAGGAAGATGATGGCGACAAAGGAATGGGAGTCTAGATTTTTATTATTGAGTGTCATAAGACATTTCTTTGCACGCTTCAGCTATTTAGCACTGGGTGTTCCCAAGCGGGAATCCCACCCTTACCCATGGGGGACTTTGAGTGCATACTCTGGGAAGGTTTTCTTGGATAGCATTCATCATTCGGAAATTAGTGCCACCTTCATCCACTCTCATCTATACTTCCAGTTATAGGAATTATGCATTCCTGAACTAGGGTGTGAGAGTTGGAAGGTTTTTCTCAGTACTTCAGCTGAGAAACCTGTGGAGGGATCAACCCTTCACATTGTGGGTCCATTACAGTCTTCCAGGAGTTTCATTGACATATGCGGCATCAAGCCATCCATCTATTCTCCTATGCAAGAACATTTCCTACAAGAATTGTGTAATTCTGTAGTGAGGGTTTGAGGAGAAGAGGAAGTTCCAAGAAAATCATCTTGGAATCCTATGACGGATTAATCATTCACTGTGGGGATAAATTCAACAGCCTCTGATTAGCAACGTATTATCTATCAGCAGGGTACATCATCAACCCTAATAGACAACGTAGTATTTCCCAACAGTTGTGCATGCAAAAATTGCATATTTAGTGGAGGAGCTAAAACTCAAGTTTGGAGCTTGGGAATCGAGAGAAGGGATAAACCCTTCAGTTAGTGAGTTGAGTGGGTGCTATTGTAGCATATATATCATTATTTCAGCCCCATATTGATATTTTTCTCTAGGGAGCGCATAACTCAACCAACGGGGGTGCAGTGTGTAACCCAAAAAGGGCTGAAATTCCAAACTCAAAAGTTGGCCAAACAATTTCTGGGTTTTTCGAGTAGAATCCATGGTTAAAATCTAGGATCTTTTTTAGCACTCCAACAGCCTCTCATACATAGATATTCTTCATAGCAGAAGTAGTTTTCAGCAGCAGCAACAATTTTTACTTTCCAGTGCTAGGTTTCAGTAGAGTTGTTTCAACCCTCTTTGGATGGCTTGAGTGCATCCCTTTTGGAGCATTGTGTATATTCATTTTTTGTTGATACCTAATGATGTGGCTCAGCTATTTCTGCTCATATTTATGATGTACTGATGTATTGATATGGAATTTTCCTAGTCTACATGTTTTATTCTTAATTTACCGTAGTTGGAGTTGTGTATATGTTCTATATTCCCATCTTTCCCATTTTGGGATATTATAGTGGTATCAGAGCATGATCTTTGGCTCAACTTGTGGGCATTTCATGACATCAGAAGAATAAGAGGAAGAAGAAAAAAGAGAAGAAGTCTACAATGGCGGAAGGATTGAGTTTTTCCACACTTCTCTTCAGATATATGCAGGATCTCACCATGGATATCAAAGAAATGAGAAGGGAAATGAAAAAGGAAATTGGAAGAGGGTTTCAGAATGGATAAGGTCCAAGCACTTCCTATCAGTATCATAAGCAACCGACGGTGCAGAAAGTTCCACAACGCCCTACTATGCCCACTTTCCATGCAGAAGGAAATGAATGTCATGGAGATGGAGGATATTTGGAGAATGAGACTCTGAGTTATTATCTTGCAAAGTACAAATCTCAATCTAGAGCATTCAAATAGAATCTGAATTTCCAAAAAAAATTCCAGATTAAAGAAAACCAAAGACCCCGTGACAGCAATTGAAGAGGAGGGCATATGCATAATAGATTCTTTATGCCTACATTCAATGGGTCATCGAAAATCACAACAATCGCTTGGATGGAGAAGTTAGATGATTTATTGCAGCTACACCTAGTAGCGGAAACAAAAGCCATTGATATTACAACATTGCACCTTGATTTGTTTCAATGGACTTATATGTCTCTTTTATATCTTGCTTCCAGCAGTATTGATGCTAAATTACTCATAATTCATATCATATATGCTCTAACTTCCTTTTAACATTGAGTTACTTATTATTCCCATATGTTAGTGTTGTTCTATCATTGAAACAGAAAAAGCCTCAGCTTCCATAAGTAGGAATGCTTGTCGTTGATTTCCTTTTACTGACTCCATAAGCCCAATGGTAGTTGAATCTTCCTCATTTTTCACCTGCAATAACATAGACTAAAACACTCACATAATTAGCCATCTGTTTTAAGACTTAATTGAGAAAATCCTTTGATAAATTGAGAGAGCCCTCTCAGACTGAAGAGGCTAATCTTCAGTCAAAAGCTGGTTTTAAATAGTTACTCCAAGCTGATCATTGAAGCAGCCCAGAAAGGCTCAATTTGGTGATAACATGGTAGATGGTAGACATCATGTAATGGATAAAATCTTCCATTATCAAGACAGAGCCTTCTTGATGAGCACCTCACAGATTAAAGAGAAGTTTCTACATGCAACATATTCAGAACCTCATAGGTTCTACTAGGCCATCGGAGAGAGTTTCTCATGGAGAGACCTCAAGGAGGATGCAATTTGACATATCATGGAGTGAAAATATTGTCAGATGGTATTGTCGACATTGATCCGTTGTCGAGGAATACACATTGCCTAAACATTTTCACACAATACATCTCTTTACCCATGACTGGATTATCTTTCTGAGATGTATTCATGCTTGATGGTCTTCCCAAGGCCATATATAGTGATGGGAACAGTTATTGTATGATAATTTTTTGGCAGGATATTCCCCATTTGCTGGATACTAATCTGGTGCATGATATGAGTCATCACCTAAAATTGGATGTATGAATAGAGATGATGAGCAAGTGTCTGGAAAGCTACTTGCAAATATATGATACGAGGCAACAAGAAGCATGGTTGCGCTGGCTTCTCTTTGGTGAGTATGGTTACCACCCGACATTTCAGATTGGTATGTTCCATGTGTTATCACTCTGAAATTTCCAAGGTTTGTTCTACGCGTTAAAAAGAAATATCAGAGGTAACTATCAACCATTTTTGGAGATTATGATCTAGCCTTCCTAAACTTAGAGAGGGCTCTCTCTTAATGATTTAACTTTGTTTGTTTAATGATTTTAGGCTACTTATGTATGCTTTTTTTGGATTGATTTTGATTGATTGGTGGAATTAATGATTTATATGAATAGGTGATATTCCATTTTCCATTGGCTATGGACTGAATATGCTTTGAAAACAGAACAAAATAAAATTATAAATAAAGTGTTACAGGAGAGGATAGGTGAGAAAAAACAGATCTCAAGGTTGAATGGTGAATTGATTTTTCAATCGGGATGAAGGAGAAATTAAGAATTCCTTAAATCAGATAATGAAGAAGGATGAATAAGTCAATCGGGATTAGAGGGCAATTAAGAATTCTCTAAATCAGATATCAGAATAAAACATAGAAATGTATAATAGTTCAAAGCAGAGTGTAAAGTTTAAGCAAATTCTGTAGTAAAATTCTTTTTATAACATTAAAATTTAGAACACATTTAAGTTTATGGAATAATTAGAAAGAGAACATGAAAAATTGAAATATATACTTCACTGGGATAGCTCAACACATGAATCCTATAAAGTTTCCTTATAACTTGCCTTATCTGTCAACTGAAAATGGTACAATAACCCTTAGGTAATAGATCAATCAACTATGGAAATACTCAAAAATCCACACTTGATACTTTGAATGATGAATTATTTATAGAAATTACTAAAAAAAATATCCTGTCAACTGACTAGGATTTATTCAAGGAAAATAAAATATCTTTATGCAAAAATATAGTGACACATTTCAACTGATTGAGATTTGTCCCTGATTCTTTGTTTGATGTTTTATGTTTTTTCTTTCATCTTTCTTCTTTCATATGTGAATTCTTTCACCAGTGCGTTCTTTCACCTGTATTTTATTTCACCTTTCATAGTAAATCACACCATTTTTCCCATGTTACTTCATCTAGTATCTTAATCTTCATCATATTACGGTAAATCTCATTTGTCTCTAAATATTTGGCAAACATAGGCTTATTTACAAAAAGATTATTTACCTCATGTTGGAGGTAAAAGAAGTTTTCTAAATTTTATAAAAGTACCTTTCCTGTGGGAAATCCCTTCATTGACGAACTATTGGAAGTTTCTTTGTCTACTTCCCTCATCTTCTTATCATAGTATTCATGACTCATGATTTTATCATTTATTACCAGAAGATTAGATGGACCCTTCTGTCTTAATACATCAAACTTATTCGTAAACCTGTTGACATTGAGTTCCATAGTTTGACATTTGTCCTCAAGCTGTATAATCATATTTCTCTTGGAAATCACTTTCTTCACCTCTAAGATAGTATTTTATCATCTATCTCGAGTTATTCTAATTCATACTTGTTTTTTGAATTAAGGAATTTGATTATTTCAAAGGCTTCCTCTAGTTTCTTTCCAAGATTGGCTTTGACCTTTTGAATTGCATCACCAGCTTCCTTCAACAAGTCATTCTGCTCAAATATGATCTGTATATAAGGCCAAATATCATTAATTAACTGAGTTAATGATATTGGGCCACAATTTTTGTTTTTCTTGGGCTAAAGGTTCTTTTAGTGACAACTCCTTTTCCATCTTTTGGATCATGTTAGTCAATCTATTTGATTTTTGTACTTCTGCTTGATGCACTACTTTTTCCAAATTATTTCCATCTTCTAAACTCTTTACTTGTTCTTTGAACTTGTAAATCTCTATAGTATGAATGGACATATCTTCTACTTATTTGATAAATTCCCTGGCCTCATTAATGGGATGGGTTGCTGGTATTGTTGATGTTTTTGCTGATGTATTTGCTAGAACTGATGTAGACAACAGAGTTGTTGTAGAAAATGGAGTTGCTGTAGATGCTAGGGGAATAGCAGTAATGGGAACTGCTTCTATACTGGCTTGTTTTTCTTGCACAAGTTTATCCATTTATGTCTCCATTTCCTTTAGTTGAGCTGTAAACTGAATGATTAGATTCATCATTTCATCCTTTTGATTATCTGTTTCCAAAACCTCCTTCATTTGTGGATGTTCAGTAGTTGGTAATTTTAGTTGTTTCTTTAGTGCAACTATGTCTGTATTTTTCTTTTTTATTAGTTCTTTTGCTACTTTGATATATTTTGGATTATAACCAACTTCTATCACCAAATATTCTAGTGACTTAAGCTTGTTATTCTTTTCTTCTGATGAGGCTCTCTCTAGCTTTAACAGTGACTTTATACTTTCTAGAGAGTTTTGCAACTTTTGAACACTTAGATCTTTGTGTGTCATGGTTGAATAAATCATTTCTCCTACCTATTTGTGAAATTCAATATGGTCAATTGGATGAAAATATTTGTCAAGAACTTCAAAGGATGTCTTTTTATAATCTTCTGAAGTTTTGGGGGCCTGCATCTTTGGCTGTAGAAATGTCATCTGCATCTTCCTTGTTTTGAGGTCAAAAGCTGAACGCAACCTATTCTCATCACTGGGAGTTTTCTTCCAGTATTGTGCATATGTAACATCCTTCAATGATTTATTTATGATTTTAATCTCTTTATATTTCTCCATGATATATTTTTCTTTCTCCACTGGCTTATTGGATGATGAAACCTCTGAACTATTTTGCTTTTGAATAATTTGTGCACTAGAATTTGATGGTAGAGGTGTTTCTTCTGAAATTGTTGGAGGTGCATCATCTCTGACAAAAATATCTGTTTCCATGGTTTCAACTATCTCTTCTTACTCTATCACTGGATTTAGTTTTGTTTTCTTTTTGTAAATAAGCTTGAATTTGCTATCAAATGTAGTTTCCGCTGAATAAGAGCCTTATTCTCTAGCCCTTTTTGAATTTCTATCCTGTGGGGCTGGAGTAAGCAGGATGGAAATAGTATCAAGCTGCTTCTCCACCTCCCGTAGAGTGTTTTCCAACCACTCTGACTGGTTGGAGTATTTTTTAATTTCAGGCTTAGACTCATGAATGAAAGGGGTCAATTTGAACTTAACCCTTAATTTTGTTATGACACCCAAGGGGTAATATGACCATTTGAAATTGGTGTTGAAATTTAACTCTTGTAGGCATCTTTCTTCTTCCTTTCTAGCATTCCTATTGTTTCATATCAAAGGCCCTAGTTGATTTTTAATATTGAATTGGGTTTTCCTATTGGCTGGAAGGAAATTGATTTCATCAGAATTCAAGATCTACTTGATGTACTCTAAAACAAATATCCTCATTGGGATGTATTTTGGAAGTTTGTAAGGGACTAATTGGCTTCCATACACTTTGATTTATGTGTGATTTTGGTATAAATACCAATCTCCTATTTTTATCTGATCTGATGACTGTAATTTTTTTTTATTTTCTCACTGATTCTTAGTTGAATTATATTGATAAGCATATTAACTACTGGATATACAAAATAATCAATAAATTCTTTGAAACTGAATTCAGTGGAATCCTTTCTGATCAAGGATGTCCAAAATATAGTAGACTGGGGATTACCCTCTATGTCCAGTTTTTGTATGTTGGCTGCAAACCTTTTTGGTTGAAAATATATGAAGAAATGGAACAATACTGAAGAGTATTTGAACACTCCTTCTTCTAGAAGTTTGATCAGTTGATCATGCATGGCATCTGCCAAGAATTGGGAAAAGTTGAAAATTATAGCTGGAGGTTGACTTGGGCAAAAGATAGAGAGGAAACCAAGGATGGATTCATCTACATGCTCATCAGTGAAATATCCTAAAATACAAGACAACATGGTCACAATTTGTCTATTTCATTCTGAAAACATGGTAGCAGAGTATGGAGGGTTGTTTTTAGGGGTTTCTATTGATTTAGGGAGGAAATTTTGAAATATTTAAAACCTTTTAGGGAAATCTAGCTTTAATTAAAGCTCAATAAGGGTTTCAATGGTGAAAGGCATTCCCTCTGGTTGTGATTGAATCTGCAAAATTTTATTAATAGATTGAGCAGTTATGGTAAATAGGATCTCTTGGTTAGGGGTGACTATGGATCTTTCATTTGGAAAATAGCTGATTTGGCACAATCTGATAAGTTCATGGAACTGATAGGTTTGTGGAAATGTGTACTTAGGCAAGTTAGAGTCCCACAGATGAATTTCATCTTCCTGATCAACAAATTTGTCATGGCTCTAGCAATGGAGCTCCAAAAGGTTGTTATCAGTCACAGTGTCATTTATTTTGAAGTCCTTATCGGCTAAAGGGGTGTCGTCGACATCTAATAGTGGTGGTACCAAAGGGTGTAATGTTCCCAAAATTTTGATTTTTCTTATATCATCTAGGAGGTGAATAAAATGGGTGAGGAGACCCATGAGTAGGAATAAATCCCTCATAATGTGAAATGGTTCGATGGAGTAGCTTTAGTTTGCACCTTCCACTGTGAAAATGGACAAATGCATGAGGACAAGGTTAAGTTCGACCAAGTCAACAGCACTGCCAAAGAGGGTGTGGATTGCTTGGGAAGAGAATTCAGTTTGAATGGGAGGAAGATCACTTGGTGATGGAAACCCTAATGTGTGGGCTCCAAGGCAAGAAGCTTTAATTTTCGTAAACAGAGGAAGAGGTAGCCATAGAGGGCATGTTTGAGTATTTGATTTTGGTCTGTGTAGACTCTTTGCATTCTCGGGCTGTTTAGAAGAGTTGCAGTGATGTTTAGCACAAGGGATTCATGTTTAGGATTCCTTCTCCTTCTTGAGAGGCCTCTTGAAGGATTTCACTTCATTTCTCCACAAATAGGCTCAAGGCCAAGCCACCTCCTTCAATCACAACATTATTTCTGCTAAAGTATAACATTGTGTTGCAGGGTGTTGCAGTGGAGGGTTCCACAACACCATTTCCTTGGCTCATCTTTCAGAGGATGGAGCTTCTATTCCTTTGGGAGGTTAGTGAGGAAGGTTTCAGAGCTGATTTACATATCTTGGCATTAGGACAAGCATATCCCATCTACTATAGTGCAGTCCCTCTCCTTGACTGCATTATTTCAGTGTGTATCTGCAGTGGGGGTTTGCACCACTATTTTGGAGGGTGAGATATTCAGTGCTAGGATTAGCCTTGCACTCAGGAGATCCATTGGAGGAGGTTTAATTTAGATTGGAAATATTATTCATCCATCTCCATTCATTCCAGTTTTGAGTTGCAGCTGCTACCCTGCAACTCCAGCATTTCTGCAGTTTTTCCATTTGTATATATATTTCAGCCAATCCTTCTAAGGATTGTTATACTATTGTTTTCAGGGGTTGTGATCTTTCTCCCCCACATTTTTTGAGCCTGATATTGTTATATCTTTGTATTCTCATTGAATATTTTTCAGTGTCTCATATAAACTGCGTAGTCATAGCCTTGGTTTTTTTATATGTAGCAGTGCACCCCATATTCTTTGTACATGTCCTTTGAGGTTATTTTTCCTAAGCTTGAGTTATCATTTCCTCAAGATATTATACACATTATAATGCTATAATGTTAATAACATAGCTATGAGTTATTTTGTCATTTTCTGAAGTTGATGCAACCCTGCTCTTTCATTATCATGTTTGCATATTGTTGGTTCTCCAATTTAGGAATACTATAAGATATTCCTAACATTGTAGATTTTCCCTATTTTGGGATATTGCAGTGGTATCAATGCTAGAATCTTGGCTCAGCCTGTGAGTCTCAGCCAAAGGAGATCAAAAGAGGATGGGCTTTATCTCATCATATTTCAGATCCATGAGGAACCTCCCCAACGAGGATAAGTATATAGAAGAGGAAGGACCCTACACTTCCTATTCTCATCGAGAAGGAGACTGAGAGATGAGTAGGAAAAAGACTCCATATTTTGGAGGAGAAAGAGGGGATAGTATTACAAAGCTTCTTCCTAAATCTGTACAAAACATTCATGAAGATTTCAAGAAGATAAGGAGGGAGATGTGTGAAGAATCTCCAAAAGAGTTTGAATCTAAAGAAAACTCTAGATTTTTATATGAGGAGTGTGAGCAAGCAGCCACACACCATAATACACAGTGCAGTCACATGCCCAGGATTTACAGGAGAGAGATGGAAAGAGGAGAAGAGGTTGCTAGGAGGGAAAATCTTAGTGATTTTCTAAAAGAGTATGAGTCACAAACTCATAAATTCTGAGATCATATCGATTTTTTAGATTTTTTCAAGATTAAGGTGAAGGGAAGAGAGCAGCAAGATAGATTTCTTCTATCCACTTTTGAAGGGTCACCTACATGTTCAGCCAAATATTGGGTGGAAGAGATAGATACCTTCTTGTAGCAGCACCAAACTCCTGAAGATGAAGCCATCAAAGTTGCAGTGTTGCATTTGAGAGGTAAGGCCTATGCCTGGTGGATCTTTGAATCCTTTTCTTTAAGAAATGTAAACACTACATCTTATGCAAGTTTCACTAAGGCATTAATGAAAATATTTGATAGAAGGATTCATGAGACACACATGGTAGAGCTAAATAAGGGAACCCAAACAAAATCCTTGCATGAAAACGCAATACCACCTTCAAAAACCACAGAGGAGGCTGAAAACTTGCACCATACCTTGCTGGAAGGAAGACTTTCATCTCACATCTATGAGCAAGGGAGCATGGAGATCTCATTTTCAAAGAAGGATCCAATTATTGGGAGGTTTCCTATTCATGTTGTAGAGGTTGAAGGCAATAACGTTGTCACATATAGAAATTATCTAGTGCCTCATGCAGAGGAAGGAGGAGCTCTTGCTCCAAATGGAGGGATTCTTGCATCTTTGCAAGGAAGTCCCTAGGATCTCATGTGTGGAAATCAAGGCACAACTCATGATCTACATGTGCCATTGATGAGGAGGTGTGGATCCATGGAGACACAAGGAGGAGGTAGGGAGAAGAACTAGAATCATGGGATTAGGAGTACACATCCCTATCCACTTCAGGAGGTTGATGCACCTCAGAGGAAGACTGGATTGCGCAGTGAGAGCATGGGTAGATTTTTCCATTCATATATGCAGTCATCTCTTGATGATGATGTCTCATTGCATGGAGACATTTCACCAAGGAGACCACTGGATCAGAAAAGGTGGATGAATGCTTCACCGGTTGAGGCACCACTCGTTGATTTCAGAGGAGTGGGGACCTTGGGAGAGCTTGATACAATGTTGGGAGTCTTAAATAGGCTCAAGGAGGAGAGACATGACTCTTCGGAAGAGTTATCACAGCCATATCTTATCTCTTTGAGGATGAGAGGAGACTCATCTATGAGCTACTCCCTTTGCATGAGAAAAAAATATGGTAAGTGTGCTGATTGTTTACATGATGATTTATATAATGTATGTATATATCCCTTAACCATATATGTGCAGGATGTTTCTCTAAGGAGGAGCATTCTTTCTTTTAGGATCTATGGTCTACTTGGGGCCATCAGCATGATTGATGGCCATTCCCTAGGAGGACTTGGGGAAGAAGTGTATTATGGAGGACATGCTCACTTTACACCATACATCATTCACTTCCTCCATACTTATAAGGAGATTGGGGCAGCAGGCAAGTGGTTGGAAAGCCACACATTTTATCAGTCTCTATTGCAGTTGAGATTCAAGTTGCGTTGGTTACATTTTAGGGACCATTTTCCTTCTCACTTATTACATATGGCATCAAGCATGATTCTCATTTTGGCTCCCTATGTTTCTATTGTTTCTTTCTTTATGAGGATCATGTTTGGGAGAGATACACATTGGATGGGTGTGTCCTTTGTGAGAGGAGATCTCCACAATTTTTGTAATACATGTTCTAAGGGGAGCATGGGAGATAATATGGCCACCACAACAACACATTTTTCTTTTTATGAGGGGAGCCATAGGATTGAATGGACTTCATATGATGGTGACTTCCAATTCATCATATATGGGATGGTTTGGGCCAGCTTGATTTGCAACGTTGGAGGAAATCTAGTCCTCATCTTGCTACTTGAGGGCAACATTATTGCAGCCCAAGATCAGCCAACACTGTACACTTATCATGAGTGGAGAGATGGATAGCGTGGGGTAGGCTACCTTGTCTACCATATGCATATTTTCATCCCACCTACCTTGCATGAGCCAAAGGTGGAGGAGAACTTTCAGGAGTTGCCTAGTTGGGAGGTGACTCATTTTTCATGGCTAATAGCTTGGGAATGGAGGATCCATATGGGAGAGATAGTTCCCATTATATTTCAGATCCCATTCCTCAAAGGAACCTCTATACATCACTTTGTTGTCCTCTTGAGTATTTTATCTTTACATGATGATAGCTTGATAGCTGACTTGCATGCTGAGGAGGAGCAATGTGGGGACTTGATTGATGAGATAGCATCTCTTTACTTGGAGGAGATCATCATACATGGATGCTACAGGGAGAGGAGGAGAAATAACTCAGTCTATCCTTGCACTTTCTTGAGGACAAGCAATCTTTGAGAGCGGAGGACTGTAATGTTCCCAAAACTAGCATGAAGCTAATTGGAACATTGATTTTTCTTATATCATCTAGGAGGTGAATAAAATGGGTGAGGAGACCCATGAGTAGGAATAAATCCCTCATAATGTGAAAGGGATCAATGGAATAGCTTTATTTTGCACCTTCCAGTGTGAAAATGGGAAAATGCATGAGGACAAGGTCAAGTTTGACCAAGTCAACAGTGCTGCCAAAGAGGGTGTGGATTGCTTGGGAAGACAACGCAGTTTGAATGGGAGGAAGATCACTTGGTGAAGGAAACCCTAATGTGTGGGGTCCAAGGCAAGAATCTTTCATTTGAATAAAAGGAGGAAGAGTCAACCATAGAGGGCATGTTTGAGTATTTGATTTTGGTCTGTGTAGACTCTTTTCATTCTCAGGTTGTTTAGCAGAGTTGCAGTGTTGTTTAGCATGAGGGATTCCTATTTAGGATTCCTTATCCTTCTTGAGAGGCCTCTTGAAGTATTACACTTCATTTCTCCACAACTAGGCTCAAGGCCAAGCCACCTCTTTCAGTCACAGCGTTATTTGTACTGAAGTATAACGTTGTGTTGTAGGGTGTTGCAGTGGAGGGTTCCACAACACCATTTCCATGGCTCATCTTTCAGAGGAGGGAGCTTCTATTCCTCTGGGAGGTTAGTGAGGAAGGTTTCAAAGCTGATTTTCATATCTTGGCATCAGTCCAAGCATCTCCCATCTACTATAGCAGAAGGGTTACCTGGAATACCAATTTTTTGGTTGCAGAAGGGTGCAGGTAGCAGCGAGCTTCAATCTTGGTCAGTAATGGATTTTGGTCTTTTTCACAAATAAATGGAGATAATGAAATAACGATATAGGGAAAGGTTTTATTATTTTTGAAAACTAAGGTTTTATCACATGACACAGGGGTGGGTTTTTTTATTGTATTTTGAAATTCGAGTGGTTTATCGCATGCCAAAAGGTGGTTAGGTGGTTTTGGAATAGGGGGGTGCGATAGAATGTGGTAGTGCCGCGTGGCAGGGGAGTGGGGGAATGAAACCACCCATTTCTCACCCCCCCTCTGTTTTAAACTTCGAACAGTGGGGAGTGTGAAAGGGTTCGTTGGACGTTGGATCTAATCAACGGTGATCGAGCGGTAGGTGGAAGTTTTGGGTTTTCAAAGAGGTGGGGTCGGGTAATAAATATACGAAGGGGTAACATGAAATGGGGTTTATGAAATACTTTAAGTGGTAGGATAAAATGAAATAAGGGGGATTGTGAAAACATATTAGGTGGAGGGTTTTTTAAATAAAGTGGGTCAAGGAATATATAAAGCAGGAGGGTTAATTCAAAGTAGGGCCCGAAATATATTAAGCACTCTTAAACTATGAAAAAGTGGGTTGTGTTTTTTATGAAAATAAAAAGTTTTTTTTAAAGTGGAAAGGGATTTTAGTAGGGGGAAGAGAATTTAGGGGGGAAAAAAGGTTAGGATAAGGGGAAATGGTTTCCAAGAGAGGAAAAATGGACTAGGACAAGGGGAAGGTGTTAGAAAATGTTTTTTGATCATGGATAAGCATAATGAGGCTTATATAATCTTTGAAAAGTACTATACCTACCCTTTTATTCATCCTAACATTTTTTATTTCCTTTATTGGGTGCATTTGAGCTTGCTGACCCTTTTATTTTATTTTGATAAGAAAACTAGTTTATTTATAACCCTATATCTTCCAATGGCTTAGATTAAACTTGTGAGCTCATTTTTATTCTCTACCTAACTACTTATCTGCCAAGATTAAATGGTTTGGTTAGATCTTTATTCACTAACTATCATACCGTGAAATTTAAAGGCATGAATGACCAAGATTAGATTGCATGATCATCATGAATTGTGGCATTTTAAACAACCTGCACACAATTTATTTGCAAAAGTAAAGTAAACTAAGAGAAGTGGCATTTGAATGTGCAACAATTTTAGAATTTATTTTTGATTTTTTTATGGGGTTCAATTTTTATATCTTGTTTGATATTTCTTTCTTTTGGTCATTTAATTATTCTTTTAGGACATAAAATCTTTTAATTTTTTAATATGGAAAACATTTGCATAAATGCAAAGCCATGTACAATATTACAAGACTTAACATAGCCAATTCAAAATTATGATCCCTATTATTATAGGACCCTAACAGTGGCTCCACTTGGGGATGACATCTCCTTGTGAGATGGCAAGAAATTTGTGATCAGTGGCCTTGGAAATTTGGCTTTTCTTTGCTTGGAACTACTTTCTGTGATCTCCTTTATTCAAACATATGATGTTATATCTTTTAAAGCCTCAAGGTTTCCTCTTCAGGCTTCAACTTTAGAAGATAATCATCCACTCCAATCTAAAATTTGTTGTGGTATTTACAATGAGTAAAATAGAACAAATAAACTACTGGTTAATCTGGTGAAAAAGAGAGCTTCAACATTCGACCATTGATTGGTCCACTTGGTAGATCTGTTCCATCTAATTCTTTCAAGAAAAATGCATTGTTGCCTCTGTAACCATAAATAATGTATGGGCCTTTCTAGAGAAAGTAAAATTTCCCATGTTTTCCTTTATATTCCCTTATGGAATCCCATTTGAGTACTTGATCTTCTTATCAAAGATCTTCTAGTTTTCTTATCAAAGATCTTCTTGATTTTTTCTTGAATTACTTGGGATTTTATATAAACTTCTTCCCTAGTTTGATGAAAATGAATTGATTGGTTTATCCTCCTTTGGATGTCATTTGGTTCTACTTGTAGCTCTTGAATCATTTTCATTACTGGCACTCCTAATGAATATGGAAAAACAACATCCAACCCATATACCAATTGATAAGGAGATGTACCAATAGATTTCTTAGTAGTTAGTATGTCTTCCCATAGGGAATTCACCAACCTTTTATCCCAGGTTTTCTTGTTATATTATAATAGCTTCTTGATGATGTTGACTAGGATTGTGTTTGAATATTCTTCTAGTCCATTACCTTGAGGGTAATATGCAGTGGAATGACCTAGGGTGATATGGTATCTGTTACAAAAATCTATCATTTTCTTGGATTTGAAGGCAACAACATTATCAGTGATGAGCTTTTGTGGGCATCCAAATCTAGAAAGGATGTTGTTCTTAAGAAATGAAATAATGATAGATTTTGTGGCTTGTCTAAAAGGGATGGCTTCTATCCACTTGATAAACTAATCAGTGGCTGTAAAAATCCATTTATGCTGGGTAGAGGAGGGTGGGTGAATTTCACCAATGAAGTCTAAACCCCATTGTTGAAATGTCATTTCTACTAAGATAGGTTTGAGGGGTAATGGTAAGAGTTTATTCTTCCCTTCAAATATTTGACATTTGTGACAGGAGGTCAGATACTTTTGGACGTATGCAAAAAGGGTGGGCCAGTAAAAACCTGCCCTCAAAATTTTGTTAGCAGTGGTTTTCCAATATAGATGTCCTCCACAATCTCCTGCATTAAATTCCTGCATGACTTTGTCAGCTTCATCTTTTAATAAAAATTTAATAGGATGCCACCATGATATTTCCAAAATAAAACATTATCTAAGATACAATATTTCATTGCTTTCATTTTTAAGAATCTACTTTTGGTTCTAGATAAACCAGGAGGATCTTGTAGGTTGAGTAAAACAAATGTAAGGTCTGCATACCAGGGTGAACCAATGAAATCTTCATTGATTTTTGGAGTCGTCATCTCTTCTTGATCATCTATGGAAGAAATGAAATTTATGTCTAAGGCTTGAAAGTTCAATTCAACCATGAATTTTGGCTAAACCTTGGCCTTTGATTAATTTTTTATGCTTGATTTCAACGTCATATTCCAACATTGTGGCAATCCATTTGCCTCTTTTTCTATCAGGCCCATTCTGAGTTAGAATGTCCTTTACAACTGAGTTTGGAACATATGATATTATGTGACAGTATAGAATATATACTCTGAAATATGTTATGGCTTTCACTAAATAAAGAGCTTGTTTTTCCATGATATTATACTTTAGTGTTGCATTTCTCTAATTTTTACTGAAGAAAGAAATGGGTTGTTCAAGACCCTCATCATTCTTTTGCAACAAGACTGATGCAATGGTGTGTTTTGAAGAAAATGAGAAAATTATGAAATCCCTATTAAAATTAGGACTTATGAGGACATGTGTTTTAGTAAGTGCTTCTTTGACTGCTTCAAAGTATTTCTTAGCCTCTAGTGTCCACTTAAGTGTTGAATCCTTTTTTAACATGTTTAAGTTTCTAATTAGTTCTACTAAGTTAGGGATGAATCTTCTAAGAAAATTTGTTTTTCTTAAAAATGCTTGTAATTCTCTAATGTTTCTAGGATGAATAATATTTAGGATTGCTTCTATTCTAGTTGGATCAATTCTAATGACCTCTTTTGAAATGATGTGTCCTTGGATTTTTCCTTCTTCTAATCCAAAAAGTGACTTTTTAGGATTTAAGGATATGCCAAATTTCTGCATTTTATGAATACTCTTCGTAGATGATCTAGATGTTCATTCTCTGACTTAGAAAACACTGTGATATCATCTAGGTAAATGACTAAAAAGTCATGGATTTCCTTTGCAAAGGCTATGTCCATATCTCTTTGGAATGTTGCTCTAGCATTCATCGGTCCAAAGGGAATTTTCAAGTACATGAAAGTTCCCCAGGGAGTGGTGAATGTAGTCTTAGCTTGATCTTCAGGTTGGAATAGGATTTGGTTGTATCCAGAAAATCAATCAAGTAATGAAATTTTAGATGACCCTACTACCCTATGGAGAATGTGGTTCATTTTAGGAAGAGGATAGTTATCCTTCAATGATACTTTGTTCAAGTTTCTAAAATCAACACAGAGTCTAATTTCTCTTGTTTTCTTTCTAGTGTGGACTAAATTAGAGACCCAATCAGAATATCTGATGGGCGCTATGATTTGAGCATCGTACATCCTTTTAACTTCTTTTTCTATTAATGGCATAACATAGTTAATCCTCCTTAGCTTTTGTTTAAAGGGTTTCTTATTTTCTTTAATTGGTATATTATGTTGGATAATGCTGGTATCATAAGACTTGAGGTCTTCATAATTCCAGGCAAAGATGTCTTGGAATTCTTTAAACAAGCTAATGTACTTCAACTTTTCAGCTAGAGGTAATGCCTTAGATATCTTGATAAGCTTGGGATTTTCCTTTGTTCCTATGTTGAATTCCTCTATATCTGACCTTAGAGGCTCCATTTTAGGTTTTCTAGCTACATCATTGGACTTAAAGAGGTGCGCTAGTGGGGCTAATCCCTTAGGAAAAATGTTGTCTTTGAGATTTAAAACTTATGATTCATCATTGATTAATTCCTCAATTTATATTGTTTCTAATTGTTTTATTTCTACTTTAGTGAATCTAGTTGGTTATATCTTATTTACATCATTTACATCTATCTCGTTGTTTATGGTATAATCTAATGTGCAGTCAGTGTTTATATTACAATTTTGAAATTCTCCTTCAGAATTCATAAAATCATAAATTTGTGAGTCTTGTGAAAATATTTTCCAATACTTCAAATTATCAGGTATTGTTAACCTATGTCTTATCTTAGCCGTGTATTGATGATTTGGCTGAAAGGGTAACGTGCATGTGCTGGCAAAAGTGGCCAAACTATGTGTTGAGTCTCAAATCTGCATTGTTCTTATACATCTTCCTAGACCTTTTTCATTCACCTGAACCTCCCAAGTTGTCAATATCATTGTATATTAATTGCAAAAGAGCATCTAAAATGGTTTTTAACTATATTTTTGTGTCTGTTGTTTGATTTAGATTTTTCTCATTTATCTGTGGAATGTTGCCACTATCCGTAGCTGCTGCAACTTTCCGCAGCCATTTTGTGAAACTCTATGTTACAGGTGTCTTCAGGTAAAACGAGCCACATGGGCAAGTCAGAAATGATCTGGACATGGATCGTGTCCTATTGGCTTGAGCAAATTCACCTAAGGAGGCTACGGTCAAAGGTGGCCAAGTGGAAGTCAACCGTAGAGTCCCACGGTGACAGGACTCTGTTTCTCGTCACGTGGAGATTTATATGGCCGTTTTTTAATTGCGGGAGACAAATCAACACCTGTACATGGCTCCATAAGCCGAATTCAAACATCCACTCTTCATAGATTTACTCCTAAACGCGGCCATGATCCTAGATCTCTGGACGTAATGGTTTACGTGTTCTCCATCAGCACAAACTGTAGGGAATTAGCTATATTTCCTTTGTTATAAATAATTCGTTTGCATACGCATATTAGATTAGTCTCTATTAGTCTCTATTAGTCTCTGTTAGTTTTTTATTAGTCTCCATTATCTTCCAGATAGCTCTGTAATGTAATTACGTTGCCACTATGTCGTAATATCACCTTTCTGTTATGATTGCATTTTAATATATAAGAAGACTCTGTTTCCAAGCGTAATTCGTACTTGAAGTTTGTTGCCGAGGTTGGTGCAGAGGGCCCCTGCACACACTGAGGTTTTGTGCATTATTGTATAGTTCTTGTTTTATTTCTTTAAGCTCATTGTGCCATAATTCATTCACATTTTTATACATTGCATCTTTCATGGTATATATGTTTCATTTCTGTTTATAATCTTTCATGCTTTACATCTTGCTTCTGTCCATAACCTTTCATGTTTTATGTTATTGTTAACTGATCAGTGTTCTTGTTTCAGGTTATAAATAGGCAGCCCGGGCATTTGCATAAATTTTTGACTAATGACATGGAATTAATATTGTTCTGCTGCTAATTTACTTTTCTTAGTTTCTGTTTAATTTCAGTACTGCTTTGTTTATAATAAATGTGAAGGAAGTTTCCCTGTAACCAAATAGTTAGCAATTTTTTGCATACCAAGGAGTCTTAATAGTTACTGCAAACAAGTATTCATCGGGAAACTTATCCTCTACAGGAGAATCTTCTTTAGTATTCTGAATCCTAGACAAGAAATCAGCTACTGTATTTTGTTTTCCTGGTCTATCCAACACAGTAATATTGAATTCTTGCAAAAGTAAAAGCCATCTTGTCACTCTGCCATTAGTAACAGGTTTGTTCATTAAATATCTAATTGCAGAATGGTCGGTATGAATAAAAGTTTCATAGCCTGTTATGTAATGTCTAAATTTATTAATTGCATGAACAACAGCTAAAAACTCTTTTTCAGTCACAGTATAGTTCAACTCTATGGGAGTCAAATTTTTACTGGTATAATAAATGGCATAAGGAACGAAATCTTTTTGACCCAACACAGCTCCTAGAGCTGTATCTGAAGCATCCGTAGAAATATGGAAAGGGAGTTTCCAATTTGGTCCTCTCAAGATAGGTGCTTCGGATATTCTTGTTTTCAAAGTTTCAAAAGCTGATTGACAATCAGGATCCCATTTAAATTCACAGTCTTTTGTAAGCAATTTGAAGAGTGGAGATGCTATTTTAGTGAAGTTTTCTATAAATCTTCTATAGTAACCAGTAAATCCTAGAAAACTTCTAACATCTCTTTGACAATTTGGAATAGGCAACTTGGAGATGACTTTAACTTTTGATCTATCAACCTTAATTCCATCTCCTGAAATATGATGTCCTAAAACAATCCCTTCAGTAAACATCATAAAGCATTTTTCATGGCTTAATGAAAGGTTTGTTTCTTTACATCTTATGAGAACTTTTTCCAAATTTTCTAATGCCTCTTTAAATGAATTACCATAAACTGTAAAATCATCCATATAAACCTCTACACAATCATGGATTAGATCAAAAAAAATTCCTAGTACTGCTCTTTGGAATGTTGCGGGTGCATTACATAACCCAAAAGGAAGCACTCGATAGGAAAAATTCCCCCATGGACAGGTAAATGTGGTCTTATCTTGATCTTTAGGTGCTACCTGAATTTGATTATAGCCACTAAAACCATCCAAAAATGAAAAGTACTTTTTGCCTGCTAATGTATCTAATACCTGATCGATAAAGGGCAAAAGAAAGTGATCCTTCAAAGTTGCTTTGTTCAATTCCCTGTAATCAATGCATACCCTCCATTTACCATTCTTTTTAGGTACTATAACCAAAGGAGAAACCCATCGGCTATCTGAAATTGGATAAATGAGTTTACATTGAGTAGTTTTTGGAGCTCTTCTTTCACTATCTCCCTAAGGTTTGGATTCATCCTTCTTTGAGGTTGTCTGATTGGTCTACTGTTTTCCTCAATATAGATATGATGGATGCAAGTCTTAGGATCAATACCTTTCATGTCAGTATACTCCCATGCAAATGCGGTAGAATGTTTTTGCAAGATTTTGGTTAGTTCTTCTTGTTGTGACTTTTCCAAATGTTTGTTGATATTTAATGTTTTTCCTGGAAAAATCTCAATAGTAGAACTACCAAACTCTTCCATAGAGTAAAGAGACATTTGTCTTGATGATAAATATTCTATGTCAGATTCCAACTGAAATTGTGTAGGGTCATATTCTGAAGATGTCTCAAAATTTTCTAATGTGTTCAGAATTTGACTATCCTCACTGATTTCAGAAATGGTAAAGACAGGTTGTATAGTGTCCTCATCATCGACCCATTCATTGTCTCCTACTTCTGTGATTGCTTTTTCTGGAGGATACAAATTGAATTTCTTTGTCGAATTACCATTATAAATGTACATATCCCTAGATCTACAACTAATGAAAGCATCAGCTGTGGCTAGCCAAGGTCTTCCTAAGATAAGTGGGTGCCCTCCTAGATTACTCTTGGGAGTCAAAATCATAAAATATACTGGATATTCCCAAGAATATAAGGAGACTGAAATATCTTCTAATACACCATCTGGTTTGATAATTGATCGATCTGCAAGTTGCAGTAAAGTAGGTGTAAAAAGAATATTAGGAAGTTTTAGCTGTTCCATAATCTATCTACTCATAATGTTGATAGCAGCCCCTAAGTCAATCAATGTGTTTGGAATTTCTATCCCATTTATATGTGTCTTGACAATTGGACTACCTGGATCTACATACTTCTGCATGGTAATTTTTCCCATCATGATATCTGCAATTTTTCCTACCAAGTGGATTCTTCTTGTATCTCTTAGTTTCCTTCCTGGTATTTTGAGACTCAAATCCTTTATTGTTTTTTCTAGAATAGGAATCTCTCTAATGGCTTGTAGCAAGGGAATCTTGATACAAACATTCTTTAATTCATCTAGAAAATCATAGTTAGGCAACAAGATTTGTTTTTCCACCCCTTTATCAATTTGTAATCTTTCAAGGAAAGGAGGTGTGGATGAAGATGCAAGTTGCTCAACTATAGGAGTTGTGGGTGTTAACTTTTCTTTCTCTTTTTGAATGTTTGAGTTTTGAAGAGATGCTTCCTCGGAACCCTTATTGACTTTAAGAGAGTCCTCCTTAGAGGTATCTTGCTCTTGGATATCTATAGAAGGTTTTTCTAAAACTCTACCAGACCTGAGTTGTACATCATTGAGAGGAACAATCATATAGGTAGGAAATTGTTGTCCTTCTATCATGTAAGTATTCTGAGGATTTTTATTGTTAGGATTTGGCAATGGTTGAGCTGGAAGTTGATTTGTCTTTTGTTGGAATGGAAGCATGAGTTGAGGATTTGGATTTTGTTGAGAAGGTTGTTATTATGGAAATGGAAATGAAAGTTGTAGATTTGGGTTTGGAAGTTGTGGAAATCGAACTCTTGGATCTAGCTATAAAATTTCCCCTAGAATCTCTTGCTCTATGCATGTCATTTTTTTTATTTTTAAGTTGGGCTAATAAATCTCTTTCTGATCTTTCGGGTCACACTAGGTGCAAGAAGAGAGCATACTTAAGAAATTATTGAACCAATAACTCTCTTTTCTGATCCTCCAGATCACACTAGGTGCAAGAGGAGAGCATACTTCAAGAAGTTATCAATTTTTCCCTTCTTTTTATTGTTTTTTTTTTAAGAAATTGGCTACCTAGTTACACTTCCCCAGCAACGGCGCCAAAATTTTTGGTCAATTGAGTGTGTCCTAAATTGCTACATTAATTTTTCAATCCGGGATTCGTAAGCTGACGAAGTGTGGCGCACTATATGTGCAAGATAACCTATCTCTTACTTTTTGTCGTTTTTGGGTTTTTTTATTTATCTTGGGGGTTTTTATCTTGGTTGGTTTCCTAATGTGAGATGGAAATTCTAAAAGAAAAGTATGGATATAAATGTTCAAGGCAATGATGTCCTTTATAATGATTTCCCAAACTTCAAACTTCAAAAAGGGTTTTAAAACATGCAATGACAAAATTAATTCCTAAAAGAAAATGAAAATGTGCCACTATACTAGTCAAACAAACAGTGAACTATTGATCATGAAACCCATTACCCTTGTTGTTGTCTAAATACAAAAGAAACTGTGCTCAAAGAAATCCAAGAATTGCAAGCAAAGTAAAGCTAAAATCAAATTACATCAACTCATATTCTGACCCCTCACCATTAGTCTCGCTATGGCTTTCGGAGGTAATCATAAACAACTTGAGCAATCTGATATCTAATTTGCGGAAAAATAAACTAATATCAAATTACACACTCATACTTCAATCCCTCACCATTAGTCTCGCTATGGCTTTCGGAGGTAACTGATAATGACATGAGCAATTTAATATCTAACTTGCAAAAAAATAAACTAATATCAAACTACACACTCATACTTCAATCCCTCACCATTAGTCTCGCTATGGCTTTCGGAGGTAATTGATAATGACATGAGCAATTTAATATCTAATCTAACTAATAAAGCAAATGTACAAAATTGAAATAAATAAAACAGTGCTGGAATTAAAAGCTAAGAAAAATAAATCAGCAGAAGGACAAGACTGATTCCATGTCATTAGTCATTGTAAAACTATGTGCAAATGCTCGGGCTGCCTACTGTAATCTGGAACAAAGACACTGATCAGTTAACAGCAGTATAAAGCATGAAAAATTATGGACAGAAATAAAACGTTAATACTATAAGAGATGTAATATATACACGTGAATAACTATGGCATAATGAACGTAAGGAAATAAAGCATGAAACTATACAGCAATAAACAAAACCTCGGCGTGTGCAGGGGCCCTCTGCACAATCCTCGGGGAACAGCTATCAACCACGAATTATGCTTATGAATAGAGTCTTCTCATGTATTCAAAACGCAGTCATAACAAGGAAATAATGTCACGGCACAGTGGGCTTTCTTTACAGCAAAATTACATTACAAAAGCTAGCTACTATGCGTATGAGAACGCATTATTTATAATAGAGGATGACATAACTACTTTCCTACAATCTACGCTGATAAAAAACACATGAACAACCACGTCCAGAAATCTAGCATTATGGCTGCTGTGAAGATTAAATCTATGGAGGGTGGCCGTTGGATTCGGCTTATGGAGCAGTTCACATGTGTTGATATGTCCCCTGAGATTTAAGAACGGCCACGCAAGTCTTCACGTGGTGAAAAACGAAGTTCTGTCACCGTAGGACTCTTAGGTTGACCACCGCTTGACTACCTTTGACCACGGCCTTCTTTGGTGAATTCGACTGAGCCAATAGGACTCGGTCCATATCCATGTCATTTCCAACTTTCCCATGTGGCTTGATTTGCATGAAGACACCTACAATATAGACTTTAACAAAATGGCTGCGAAAAGTGACAAGATTCCGCAGCTCAATGAGCAAAAATCTAATTCAAACAGCAGACACAAAACATAGTTAAAAACCACTTTAAATGCTCTTTTATGATTAATATGCAATGATGTTGATGACTTAGGAGGTCCAGGTAAATGGAAAAAGTCTATAAAGGTGTATAGGAAAGATGCAAGTTTGGGACTCAACATACCCCCACTGTGAAGGTGTTGCATGTCCCCATGCAACCAAAATTTTGATCATCCTCCTTCAATTCATATGCCCTGATACCTCTGCCAGTACATCCAGTCCTCTTCTCCTCTTTCTTGGTGTTGCTAACATCCTGGGCTTCTTCATCAAGCATCTGAATTTGAGATTAATCAGTGCTCTACTTATCTTCTTTCATTTCTTCTTCAATTTCCTGTTCTTTTTGTGCCACAGTCCCAGATGTAGCATAGTGTTGTCATGAATGATCTTGTCCAATCTGCTTTGCTCCTTTAATGCTTCATTTTCATTTTTAATATGTCTATTTAAAACCTCCAACTCAAAGACTTCTTGTTTCAACGATTGGACTAGAGCTTCTTGTGCTGTGTGAGGCTGAGTGGATGAAGTGCTGGGACCCGTGGCTGTTATTTCTAAGGATTCTATGTAATCATACACCTCTTGCTGCTTTGGATCTATCTCGGGTGTCGTTTTCCTTGGGCTGTCCCCAAAATGTTGTGGAGGAGAATTGACTTCAAAATCTGGCCGAAAAGGACTCATGTCAACATCTTGAGGACTAGTTTCAACGTTTGGCTGAGAATGAGGTGGACTACGACCAGCTGGAGTTTGTTCAGGTGTTCCTCCTCCCAAATCAATAAAATGGGGTCCTTTTGTTTGTGCTTTCCTCCACTTTCCTTTAAGCCTGGTGCTTCTTCTTACATGCTGTGGACTACTGTCTTTTTCCTTCTATTTTTCTTTTCCTTTCTTTTTGGCCATAGCTGACTGTTCCTGAAGGTGAACTAGTCTCTTAGACAATACTTGATGGTCTTCTTCTGAGGAAGGGGTTTGATGCACAGCCTCAATGCTTCTTTTCTCTTTTGATTTTGTTGGCTTTTTACCCTCAGTCTTTTCCTTCCTCCTTTTAGACATTCTTTCTTCTCTACTAGTTCTTTCAACTGTGTTAGTAGGAGTGCTTTGAGTTTTATCACCTGTTCTCTTTCTTCTACTTCTTTTTGATGTACTGCCTTTAGGGGTTTCTTGGGGTTCTTCAAAGAAATTTCTAATTAAAAACTGCTCCCAGGTGTCCTTTTTCTCTTTTAATTGTTTTTCTATCAAGATTTTCACGAGACCACGGTGATACAAATGTGGTTCTACGTCCCCCAGATGCTTTTGGACGGTTACAGACATATTTTTCAAACTGTTTAGTAAAAATTATGGCAGATTGAGGGTCTGGTTGTCTAGGAAATTCATCAACAGTCGGGTATGATACATGTACATTGATCCAAAACGTCCCTCACAGGTGATAAAATTTTGAATAACCAACAGTAAACTGGCCCACTCTTCTTTTAAAGCATGGACAGGAATTCCCTTTTTGAAAATGGTGACATCCATACCTGGGTTACGTAGGATCACTCTCCAGGCTTCCTCGCCAATGCTCTTGTTCTTGAACCAACGTTCACCTTCTTGAGGGAGTTCTGTAGCAGCTGCTATGGATGCCTCAGTCACTGTAAATTTGAGGTCCCCAATTTCCATCTCCAGACCATTGAAAGACCTCGCAAAAGCTTTTGTTACCTCCTTATTGTAGCCTTTAAACTTTTGAATAAACCGAAGCCATTTTTCCTTTTTCAATATGTCTTTGACTTGCGGGTATCCTTCCATAAATTTGGGTCCCTCTGGTTCTGCCCTCAACAACCGACCCATCCTTCCTTCTATTCTTTAAAACTCGTCTGCGTGAGGAGGGTTTAGCGGAGGTAAGACGACTGAATTAGCGGAAATGAACAGGGTTTATGAAGGAGACCAGTGACTGTAAGCGGATATCAGAGAATAGGTACACGGAATGAAGCGGAACAGAGAACAAAATGGGGTGAAGGATTATGTGAACATGGTGGAAATGCAGCCGTGAGGTCAATAGAACAGTAGGGGGAGTAAAGTGCATCCGGCAGTATTTAAAATTGGGTGGCTGCAGAGTAGACGCAAGCACGTTTATGAAACGGCTGCGGATTTTGTGCGGCTGAGAGAAGCCGTAGTCAAATCAACCACGTTCCATAATTATAGGTGGAGTATCAAAGTATAGCCGAACACGAGTGAAGACCGGAGGCTTGATTATGAGGCCGTTTAAAAATGAATGCAAGGATTGTGGGGGAATCGTATAGAGATCGTGGAATGGTTATGGAGTTATCAACGCAATCATTGCATATAATGGAGCTATGGTTTATAACTACGTAAAAATGTGCTTGAATGCCATTTGAAATAAATTTCTACTCATACCTTGGAATTCTTGCCATTTTTCATTAGTCTTCAATCAGTTGCTCCTCGTTGATGCTTTTGAATACCTCATGTCTTCATAATATGTCCTCATACCTGCATTTGATTTCATGATTGTTGAACTAACATCTGACTATAAATTTTTGAAAAACAGAGTGGTGGCTGCAGAAACTGCTTCTGGCTGCGGAAACTGGTGTCAGATACGAAAACTAACACAACAATTATTTGGGTGAATGGAGATGGATAGATGATAACTGACTGAATGAAAATGGTCATGAAAGAAATTTTTTATTGGTGAAATGAAATGAAATAGATGAAATGGAGTGAAATGAAATGAAGTGGAGTGGAATGAAGTGGAATGAAATGGAGTGGGTTGTCATAAAACTCGTGAAATGAGAGAGAGAGGGAATTTTTTTGGAAAATATAGGGTGTCAGGTGTTCCTGATTTTCACCCTACATTTTATGTATAAGACTGCCAATCAGTGATTGGTTTTCAGGCTTATACAATTTTTTATTTTATTTTATTTTATTTTGAAACTGAAAAGAACAAAGGCTAGGCTGGTGGAGAAGAAGGATTCTTCTTCACCAGCCTTATTGCAGAATTATCTTGAAACATTTTGACAAATTCCTCTTTTGAGAGTGCCTTATGATAGATCTTTAATCTGTGTCCATTCACAATAATAGGAGTTTGTGATTCATCAATGGTCTTGATTCTTACCGCTCCATTGCTAAATATCTTGTCAATCTCATATGGCCCAAGCCAATGAGTCTGAAATTTTCCTTTATAATCTTTAAACTTGGAATCAAATAGCAATGCCCAATCTCCTTCTTGAAACTTCTTCTCTTTGATGTATTTGTCATGCCATTTAGCTCTTTGATATTGAACTATATCAGTTCTTAGAATTTCCTCTTGTCTGATCTCATCTAGCTCATTCAACTGCTCCATTCTATGCTTTTGGGCTTCTGATAGATCCATCCCCAATTGAACTGCCATCTTGAAGGTTTTGACTTGGAACTCAATGGGGAGCAGGACTTCTTTCCCATAAACAAGTTCATAGGGAGAATGTCTTGTTGTATTTCTCCATGTAGTTCTGTAGGCCCACAAGGCTTTAGGAAGCCTTTCTGCCCAATCTCTTCTGTGTAGATGAACAGTTTTGGTGATGATACTTTCGAGAACTTTGTTTGTAGACTCCACTTGACCATTTTCTTGCGGATGGTAAGGAGTATATCTTCTGTGCTTGATTTTGTATTCTTCCATCGGCTTCTCCACCAGGTTGGATGTGAATTGGCTTCCCTGATCTGTCACAATTTCTCTTGGAACACCAAAGCGAGTAAAAATATCCTCATAAAGAAAATTAACAACTGAATTTTCAGTAGCAAACACTAATGCTTTGGCTTCCACCCATTTAGTAACATAATCAGTACAAACCAATATATACTTCTTTTTCTTAGATGGTGGATTAATAGGTCCAATGAAATCTAAAGCCCATTTTTCAAAGGGTTCGATGAGTACCTGTGGCTGCAATGGCATTTCATTTGAAAGGGTAGGTTTCCCTACTCTTTGGCAGCTGTCACACCTTTTGACATATTGTTTTGCATCTTTGAAGAGGGAAGGCAAACAATATCCTAAAGAGAGGATTTTATAGGTTGTCCTTTTTTCAGCAAAGTGTCCACCGCATGGTTTATCATGACATGCCTTGAGGATATCAGGTATTTCATCCTCCCTGACACATCTTCTGATCACAATATCTGGCCCTGTTTTAAACAATTCGTTAGAAATCCATGAATATTTTGAACTTTCCTGAATAATATTTCTTCTTTCACTTGGAAATAAATGTGGAGGCAGTTTCCCTGTAACCAAATAGTTAGCAATATCTGCATACCAAGGGGTCTTAGTAGTTACTGCAAACAAGTATTCATCAGGAAACTTATCCTCTACAGGAGAATCTTCTTTAGTATTCCGAATCCTAGACAAGAAATCAGCTACTGTATTTTGTTTCCCTGGTCTATCCAACACAGTAATATTGAATTCCTGCAAAAGTAGGAGCCATCTTGTCACTCTGCCATTAGTAACAGGTTTGTTCATTAGATATCTAATCGTAGAATGATCAGTATGAATAAAAGTTTCATAGCCTATTATATAATGTCTAAACTTATTGATTGCATGAACAATAGCTAAAAACTCTTTTTCAGTTACAGTATAGTTCAACTCAGTGGGAGTCAAATTTTTACTGGTATAGTAAATGGCATAAGGGACTAAATCCTTTTGACCCAACATAGCTCCTAGAGCTGTATCTGAAGCATCTGTAGAAATATGGAAAGGGAGTTTCCAATTTGGTCCTCTCAAGATAGGTGCTTCAGATATTCTTGTTTTCAAAGTTTCAAAGGCTGATTGACAATCGGGATCCCATTTGAATTCACAGTCTTTTGTAAGCAGTTTGAAGAGTGGAGATGCTATTTTAGTGAATTTTTCTATAAATATTCTATAGTATCCAGTAAATCCTAGAAAACTTCTAACATCTCTTTGACAATTTGGAATAGGAAACTTGGAGATGACTTCAAATTTTGATCTATCAACCTTAATCCCATCTCCTGAAATATGATGCCCCAAAACAATACCTTCAGTAAACATCATAAAGCATTTTTCATGGCTTAATGAAAGGTTTGTTTCTTTACATCTTATAAAGACTTTTTCCAAATTTTCTAATGCCTCTTCAAATGAATTACCATAAACTGTAAAATCATCCATATAAACCTCTACACAATCATGGATTAGATTAGAAAAAATTCCTAGTACTGCTCTTTGGAATGTTGCTGGTGCATTACATAACCCAAAAGGAAGCACTCGGTAGGCAAAAGTTCCCCATGGACAAGTAAATGTGGTCTTATCTTGATCTTCAGGTGCTACCTGTATTTGATTATAGCCACTAAAACCATCCAAAAATGAAAAGCACTTTTTACCTGCTAATGTATCTAATACCTGATCAATAAAAGGCAAAGGAAAGTGATCCTTCGAAGTTGCTTTGTTCAATTCCCTGTAATCAATGCATACCCTCCATTTACCATTCTTTTTAGGTACTATAACCAAAGGAGAAACCCATCGGCTATCTGAAATTGGATAAATGAAGTTTACATTGAGTAGTTTTTGGAGCTCTTCTTTCACTATCTCCCTAAGGTTTGGATCCATCCTTCTCTGAGGTTGTCTGATTGGTCTATTTTTTTCCTCAATATAGATATGATGGATGCAAGTCTTAGGATCAATACCTTTCATATCAGTATACTCCCATGCAAATGCAGTAGAATGTTTTTGCAATATTTTTGTTAGTTCTTCCTGTTGTGACTTTTCCAATTTTTGTTGATATTCAATGTTTTTTCTGGAAAAATCTCAATGGTAGTACTACCGAACTCTTCCATAGAGTAAAGAGACATTTGTCTTGATGATAAATATTCAATGTCAGATTCCAACTGAAATTGTGTGGGGTCATATTCTGAAGATGTCTCAAAATTTTCTAATGTGTTCAGAATTTGACTATCCTCACTGATTTCAGAAATGGTAAAGACGGGTTGTATAGTGTCCTCATCATCAACCCATTCATTGTCTCCTACTTCTGTGATTGCTTTTGCTGGAGGATACAAATTGAATTTCTTTGTCGAATTACCATTAGAAATGTACATATCCCCAGATCTACAACTAATGAAAGCATCAATTGTGGCTAGCCAAGGTCTTCCTAAGATAAGTGGGTGCCCTCCTAGATTACTCTTGGGAGTCAAAATCATAAAATCTACTGGATATTCCCAAGAATCTAAGGAGACTGAAATATCTTCTAATACACCATCTGGTTTGATAATTGATCGATCTGCAAGTTGCAGTAAAGTAGGTGTAAAAAGAAGATTAGGAGGTTTTAGCTGTTCCATAATCTGTCTACTCATAATGTTGATAGAAGCCCCTAAGTCAATCAATGTGTTTGGAATTTCTATCCCATTTATATGTGTCTTGACAATTGGACTACCTAGATCTACACACTTATGCATGGTAATTTTTCCCATCATGATATCTGCAATTTTTCCTACCAAGTGGATTCTTCTTGTATCTCTTGGTTTCCTTCCTGGTCTTTTGAGACTCAACTCCTTTATTGTTTTTGCTAGAATAGGAATCTCTCTAATGGCTTGTAGCAAGGGAATCTTGATACAAACATTCTTTAATTCATCTAGAAAATCATAGTTAGGCAACAAGATTTGTTTTTCCACCCCTTTATCAATTTGTAATCTTTCAGGGAAAGGAGGTGTGGATGAAGATGCGGGTTGCTCAACTATAGGAGTTGTGGGGGTTAACTTTTCTTTCTCTTTTTGAATGTTTGAGTTTTGAAGAGATGCTTCCTCAGAACCCTTATTGGCTTTAAGAGAATCCTCCTCAAAGGTATCTTGCTCTTGGACATCTATAGAAGGTTTTTCTAAAACTCTACCAGACCTGAGTTGTACATCATTGAGAGGAACAATCATATAGGTAGGAAATTGTTGTCCTTCTATCATGTAAGTATTATAAGGATTTTTATTGTTAGGATTTGGAAATGGCTGAGCTGGAAGTTGATTTGTCTTTTGTTGGAATGGAAGCATGATTTGAGGATTTGGATTTTGTTGAGAAGGTTGTTGTTGTGAAAATTGAACTCTTGGATTTAGCTATAAACCTTCCCCTAGAATCTCTTGCTCTATGCATGTCATTTTTTATTTTTTATTTTTTAAAAAGTTGGGCTAATAATTCTCTTTTTGATCTTCCGGGTCACACTAGGTGCAAGAAGAGAGCATACTTAAGAAATTATTGAACCAATAACTCTCTTTTCTGATCCTCCAGATCACACTAGGTGCAAGAGGAGAGCATACTTCAAGAAGTTATCAAGTTTTCCCTTCTTTTATGATTTTATGTTTTTTTTTTTAAGAAATTGGCTACCTAGTTACACTTCCCCGGCAACAGCGCCAAAATGTTTGGTCAATTTAGTGTGTCCTAAATTGCTACATTAATTTTTCAATCCGGGATTCGTAAGCTGACGAAGTGTGGCGCACTATATGTGCAAGATAACCTATCTCTTACTTTTTGTCGTTTTTGGGTTTTTTATTTATCTTGGAGGTTTTTATCTTGGTTGGTTTCCTAATGTGAGATGGAAATTCTAAAAGACAAGTATGGATATAAATGTTCAAGGCAATGATGTCCTTTATAATGATTTCCCAAACTTCAAACTTCAAGAGGGTTTTAAAACATGCAATAACAAAATTAATTCCTAAAAAAAAATGAAAATGTGCCACTATACTAGTCAAACAAACAGTGAACTATTGATCATGAAACCCATTACCCTTGCTGCTGTCTAAATACAAAAGAAACTGTGCTCAAAGAAATCCAAGAATTGCAAGCAAAGTAAAGCTAAAATCAAATTACATCAACTCATATTCTAACCCCTCACCATTAGTCTCGCTATGGCTTTCGGAGGTAATCATAAACAACTTGAGCAATCTGATATCTAATTTGCAGAAAAAATAAACTAATATCAAATTACACACTCATACTTCAATCCCTCACCATTAGTCTCGCTATGGCTTTCGGAGGTAAATGATAATGACATGAGCAATTTAATATCTAACTTGCAGAAAAATAAACTAATATCAAACTACACACTCATACTTCAATCCCTCACCATTAGTCTCGCTATGGCTTTCGGAGGTAACTGATAATGACATGATTAATTTAATATCTAATCTAACTAATAAAGCAAATGTACAAAACTGAAATAAATAAAACAGTGTTGGAATTAAAAGCTAAGAAAAATAAATCAACAGAAGGACAAGACTGATTCCATGTCATTAGTCATTGTAAAACTATGTGCAAATGCCCGGGCTGCCTACTATAATCTGGAACAAAGACACTGATCAGTTAACAGCGGTATAAAGCATGAAAAATTATGGACAGAAATAAAACGTTAATACCATAAGAGATGTAATATATACACGTGAATAACTATGGCATAATGAACGTAAGGAAATAAAGCATGAAACTATACAACAATAAAAAAAACCTCGGCGTGTGCAGGGGCCCTCTGCACAATCCTCGGGCAACATCTATCAACCACGAATTATGCTTATGAACAGAGTCTTCTCATGTATTCAAAACGCAGTCATAACAAGGAAATAATGTCATGGCACAGTGGGCTTTCTTTTCAGCAAAATTACATTACAGAAGCTAGCTACTATGCGTATGAGAATGCATTATTTATAACAGAGGATGACATAACTACTTTCCTACAATCTGCGCTGATAAAAGACACGTGAACAACCACGTCCAGAAATCTAGCATTATGGCTGCCGTGAAGATTAAATATATGGAGGGTGGCCGTTGGATTCGGCTTATGGAGCAGTTCACAGGTGTTGATATGTCCCCTGAGATTTAGGAACGGCCACGCAAGTCTTCACGTGGTGAAAAACGGAGTTCTGTCACCGTAGGACTCTTAGGTTGACCACCGCTTGACTACCTTTGACCACGGCCTTCTTTGGTGAATTCGACTAAGCCAATAGGACTCGGTCCATATCCATGTCATTTCCAACTTGCCCATGTGGCTTGATTTTCCTGAAGACACCTGCAATATAGACTTTAACAAAATGGCTACGGAAAGTTGAAGCAGCTTTGCTGAAATGTCTTGCTGAAATGCTGCCTTGGAATGCGTGCCAAGCTGCTGCCTCCTTCTCCTCACTGCCCAGAAATCTCCCTTGCTCTCTTGCTCTCCTTCTCCCAATCTGCTCATGAAAGAATAAATGACCTTTTCCTCCTTTTCCTCCTTTAACCTAACCCTAAGTGACTTTTGGGGAATCCCTAAATCCAATGGCTGAGATAGATTGAGATCTAGGGCTGAGATTAAATGCTCATTTAAATCTCACTTTCTATTTTTTAATTCACCCCACTTTAATAAAGACCCACTTAGTCTTTATTTCCAAAGTCACTTTTTCCTTTCTAATTTTATATTGACTTTATTAAAGTCACTTTAAAATTAGACTTTAGTAACTTTATCACTTAAAGTCACTTTTAAATTAGATTTGACTTTATAACTTTATAAAGTCACTTTAGGAGAAAATTAAATTCTTTTGGACACTTTTCCCTAGGCCAAAGATCAAAGCCTTAGGGAACCACCTGTCCTCCGGTACCAAATTTCAACATAACATACCATTTTTGGGAGGGATATCAACAACTACTATGTCCAAAATGATACTTTTTACTGGGCACTGGACTAGAGTTACACATAGATATTTGATTAGGCCAAGGCATTTGACTTGACTATAATCAAAGGAGAAAAGGTCCTTGTAGGGTCTGGTGATGTCTAAGTTTAATTTTTCCATGATTTCATTAGGCATTGAGTTATGAGATGCTCCTGAATCCAACATAGCATTATGTAATATTTTATCATGAATGTTTAAGCTAATATAGAATGGAGGGACACCCCCTTGTTGATGTTTGCCATCTACTTCAGGACCAAATAATAACTCAAGTTGATCATCATTGAGGTTAACAACATCTTCACCTTCAGCTATGCTTAATGTTTTAGTAATTTGTGCCTTGTATGAGTCATTTTTCACCATCTCTGTTAAAGGAACTGGTATTTTCAATTTTTCTATCTCACTTTTGATATTGAATGGCATTTGAGTTTTGTCTAATTTAATCATTTCATTTTTACCAATTGTGGTTTGTGTGGGTTTTTATTCTTTATTAGCAATTGGTAATTCAGTTTTTCTGTCAACTATTTTGTTTTTAACTTCTTTGTCTAGAATGGTTTGAGTAGAAGTTGATATGATGTCTACAATATTTGGGGTGGAATTTTTTTGAGTTTCTCTAGGGAGAATTTGTAGAATTTTGGTCACAGGATCTTCTATTGTTTTCTTAGTTTGGGTGTGGACTAATTTCTTAATAGGAACCTCTGTGTTATTTTCAATTCTAAGGCTATACTATTTATGAAATTCATAGATAGCAGATTAATAGCCTTGTTTGTAGTCAAAGGACTCTCCAGACTCTAATTGTAATTGCTGTAACATGTAGGTTTTAACCCTGAACAGAAATTATCTACACATGAATCTTATAACAGAAAATAAACAATAGCGAGATCATAACACATAAAACAGATAAACACAGAGATTTTCCCCTGGATCCCAAATCGGGACAACCAACTTGATTTTTCATTATATTCTTTTTAGTGTTACAACACATATATATATTACGTCACATACATGAACCCTAATACATTAAACTTGGATTAGGAACATAACCTATTTAGCTCCCATAGGGTCCATTACGGGCAATACTGTGGGCCGAAAACCATGGTATCCCAAAACCATGTGCAAAACCATGGGCGCGGACTACCCACCGGAAATTAAGAACCAAAAATTTTTCGCCGGGCATCATTTCGACCCTTTGCGTTAGCGCAAAGGGGGGGCTATCGTCCCCCTCTTACCCCCCACACGTGCTTAATCCTGGAAAGAATATAACACATACCCAACATTCTCCCACTTGTTTTTTTCTTTCCGCAGGGGGCCACAGGAGAGCTTAGTCATTGGCCCAATTCTTCAACACCCATTGTTTCTCTACACTAAGAGAACTTTTGAGTGCTCACAGACTTCGTCAATGCATCTGCAACATTCTTCAAAGTGTCCACCTTTACCAGCAACACCCTTTTAGCCTCAACCATATCTCTAACAAAGTGATATTGAACATCAATGTGCTTTGTCTTTGAATGATAAGCAGGGTTCTTAGCCAAGAAATTGCACTTTGGCTATCATAGTCTATCCTTATAGCTTGCTGTACCAACCCCATACTTGAACACAATCTTTGCAACCAAACTGCTTCCTTGCTTGCATGAGTGGCCGCTATGTATTCTGCCTCTGTAGTTGAAAGAGCCACTACAGACTGTCTTTTACTCATCCAACTGACTGCGCCTCCAAATAGGCTAAACACATACCCACTTGTAGATCTTCTTTGGTCCAAATCTCCAGCCCAGTCTGCATCAACAAAACCACGAATGTCCAACATTCTTTCCAATCCTGGTCTTCCCTGGTAGCACAAGCCATAATCACTAGTGCCACGTAAATATCTGAAAACCCGCTTCACTGCTGTCCAATGCTCCTTCCCCGGGTTTGACATAAACCTGCTCAATACTCCCACTGCATGTGCAATGTCTGGTCTAGTACAGACCATTGCATACATCAGGCTACCCACTGCACTTGCATATGGAACACGAGACATATCCTCCTCTTCTTCTTGTGTCTTGGGACACTGTTCAGCAGATAGATTTACACCTACATGAATAGGAACATTCACCGGTTTACTATCCTGCATATTGAACCTCTGCAATATAGTCTCGACATACTTCCTCTGGTTTAACCAGAGCTTCCTCTTTGCCCGATCTCTCTTAATTTCCATGCTCAAAATATAGTTTGCAGCACCCAGATCCTTCATGTCGAATTTGGAGAACAGTTGGGTCTTCAAATCTTGGATAATTTCTTTGTCATTTCCAATCAACAACACATCATCCACATACAAGACCAAATAAATAACACGGTCACCAATTAATTTAAAATAAACACAGTGATCCTCCTTGCTTCTGGTGAAGCCAAGTCCCCGTATATAGGTATGAAATTTCTGATACCACATCCTTGGTGACTGTTTTAACCCATACAGAGACTTCTTCAACCTGCATACCAGTTCTTTCTTACCCTTCACCATAAAGCCTTCAAGTTGCTTCATGTAGATCTCCTCTTCTAGATCCCCGTGAAGAAATGTTGTCTTCACATCCATCTGTTCTATCTCAAAATAAAATGCAACAGCAATAGATAAAAGTAATCTAATAGAAGTAACTTTGGCAACAGGAGAAAAAATATCACCAAAATCAATTCCCGGCACCTGGGAATAACCTTTTGCTACCAACCGAGCTTTGTATTTTTCCACCTTGCCTTCTACATTCATCTTCTTCTTAAACACCCATTTGCTCCCAATGGGCTTCCTTCCAGCCGGCAACTCCACCAGATCCCATGCATCGTTTTTGTGCAAGGATGCCATTTCATCAACCATGGCCTCCTTCCAGAGTTTTCCATCCTCTGAATCTACTGCCTCCCTGAAAGTTCTGGGATCATCATCAGTTATAGTTAAGGAAAAATTTGAACAGAAAGCAGATGGACTATACCTTTCTGGTTGTCTTCTTTCCCGAGCTGATCTTCTCAAAGCTGGAGTTTGTGGCTCTTCCTCTTCTGAGTCTTCTTCTGTTGTAGAGTCTGATTCATCCTCCTTTAGCTCAAACTCTATCTTCTCAGGTTCCTTTGGTATGAATTCATGTTTAACAACATCTTTCACCTCTCTAAACACCACATCTCAGTTGTACACAACCTTCCTTGTTTCCGGGTTCCAAATCTTGTAACCTTTTAAACCATCCTTATACCCAATAAATATGCACCTTTTAGATTTATTATCCAACTTGGTCCTTTTCTTCTTTGGAACATGTACATATGCATCACATCCAAATACCCTTAGATGTGAAAGAGAGGGTTTATTACCAGTCCATACCTCATGTGGAGTCTTATCCTCCAACACCGATGAAGGTGATCTGTTAAATAAGTAACATGCAGTCTCCACTGCCTCTGCCCAGAATTCTTGTCCTAACCCAGTACCACTGAGCATGCTTCTTGCCTTTTCCATCAGTGTTCTATTCATTCTTTTTGCAACTCCATTTTGCTGAGGTGTGTATGGAGTAGTCTTCTGTCGTGCTATACCACACTTCTTACAGAACTCTTCAAATTCATTCTTGCAGAACTCCCCACCATTATCTGTCCTTAGCGCCTTTATCTTCTTCTCTGTCTGGTTTTCCACCAGAGCCTTAAATTCTTTAAATTTGTCAAAGACTTCATATTTATTCCTCAAGAAATATATCCATGTATTCCTTGAGAATTCATCTATGAATGAAACATAGTACACAGACTTTCCCAGTGATGGAACTGACACAGGTCCAAACACATCACTGTGCACAAGTTCTAATATCTTGTTTGCCCTCTTAGCACCAGAAGGAAAACTCACCCTATTCTGCTTCCCATATACACAATGTTCACAGAAATCGAAATCCAGAGAACAATTAGACATACCTTCTACCATACCATCTCTATGCAGTATCCGAAGGCCCTTCTCTCCAATATGTCCAAGCCTTTGATGCCATAGCATGTTCTTTTCTCCAGAGACAGCTAGACTTTCCGTCCCACTTTCAGGAACCACAGAACTGTTACACCCATCAATAACAGTGCTACCTTGTAGCTTGTACAGAGTTCCAGTCCGAAATCCCCGCATTAATACCAGTGCTCCCTGAACCATCTTGCAGGCATCTTTCTCGAACACTGTTTTTACACCTGCATCATCCATCTTGCTTACAGAAATCAGATTTCTGGCCAATGTAGGAATATGCAGAACACCAGGAAGTGTTCTAATCCTTCCACCTTGCAGCTTCAGCTTGACTTTTCCACATCCGACGATTCTAGCCTTCCTATCATCCCCTAGGAAGACATCACCACCATCATATTTCTCATACTCGCAGAACCACTCCCTATGGGGAGTGAAGTGAAAGGATGCACCTGAGTCAATCAAACATGACTCATGATCTACATGTGTATTTGAAGAAGAATCCAAATACACATCCCCACCTTCATCTTAGGTGGTTTTTGCCTCTACAGAAGGAGCTTCATCAGATCCCTTTCCTTTCTCAGGAGCTTTAGATCTGCATTCCTTTTTGTAGTGCCCTTCCTTTCCGCATTTCCAGCACACCTTTACAAACTTTCCAGGAGATTTAGATCTCCCTCTAGATTTGGATCTCCCACTCAAAACCTTATTCTTGTTTCTGTTCTGGGACCTTCCTCGTACAGATAAGGCATCTCCATTCTGACCCTCCATATTTCTCCGTCTCATTTCCTTCGACAACAAGGCTGAGACAATGTCATCAAAATTCAAGGTAGTTGTATTGCTACCTATTGCAATAACCAGACTGTCCCACGAGTCTGGTAGAGAACACAACAAACTGATGCACTTATCTTCATCTGAGATTTTAATATCAACAGATGACAACTGACTTACCATAGTATTGAAGGCATTTAGATGCTCTGTCACCGAGTCTCCATCCTTCATCCTCAGGTTATACAGCTTTTTCCGCAGGAACAACTTATTCACTAGAGACTTAGATTGGTACAAAGTCCCAAGTTTTTCCCACAAATTCTTCGCCGTAGCTTCCCCAGATACATTCAACAATACTGAATCTGAGACACACAACCGTATTGTGCTCTTAGCCTTCCGATCCAGCTTCTTCCAGTCTTCATCTGACATTCCCATTGGCTTAGTACCCGGATCTACCGCGATCCACTGATCTTTATCCACCAACAGATCCTCCATCTTGAGCTTCCACAACTCAAAACTCTGACCATTAAATTTCTCGATCTCTATCTTTCCGTCGCTCGCCATCTTCTTTCACCGCAAGAATCGATCCCGCAGATCTCCCACTGAACAGGGTCTACCTCAGGCCCGAGCAAAAAACCCTCAGCAGCAAAGGCGTCCCCTTGAAGCCGAAACAGCTCTGATACCAAATGTAGGTTTTAACCCTGAACATAAATTATCTACAGACGAATATTATAATAGAAAATAAACAATAGCGAGAGCATAAAACATAAAACAGATAAACATAGATATTTTCCCCTAGATCCCAAATCGGGATGACTAGCTTGATTTTTCATTATATTCCTTTTAGTGTTACAACACATATATATACATGCCGAAGCATACATGAACCCTAATCCATTAAAACTGTAGGCCGAAAACCATCGTACCCCAAAACCATATGAAAAACCATGCAGAAAACCATGGCGTTTTAATTGATAATTACCCACCGAAAATTAAGGACCAAAAAAATTTTCTCCAGGTCTCCGTCTTCGTACTCCTTGTGCCGAACTTAAAAGGGAGGGCCCCCGCCCCCTCTTACCCCCCCGCACGTGCTTAGTCGTGGAAAGAATATAACACATACCCAACAGTAACATGTACAACTCTTGTTCTTCCTGGGTAAGAAAAATGGCATCTTCATTGTTTATTCCCATCAATTTTATCTGGGTGTCCTGATCTTCTTCATGCTGTTGTGAAATTTCAACATAATTTTCTTAGAAAGGTGGTCTAATTTGTTGATCAGGTACTACTTCTCTTGCTTTACTAGTATTAGGATTTTTCTTAAAGTTGAGGTTTCTAATTTGGGGACCTTGTTGATTTTACCACTGAGGTTTTATTTCCATGTTTTCTAATATATCCATTATTCTTTCTACATTTTTATATAAACTATCTATCTTAATATCTAAAGTGGATGGTACTTCTTTAATTTTCACTCTCCTCTCATTCCTCATCCTTGTTCTTTTAGTTAGTAAGTTA
Organism: Pinus albicaulis; assembly: GCA_034641835.2. NCBI lineage: Eukaryota > Viridiplantae > Streptophyta > Pinopsida > Pinales > Pinaceae > Pinus > Pinus albicaulis. The sequence continues at coordinate 1,198,626,009 of CM076579.1, read as the reverse complement.
GCTTCTACACTAACTGCATTACTCTGCATATGTTCTAAAGTTTCAGGGTTTCTTTCTCTTAATTGATAGGACATATCGGTGTCAAAACCATCTAGAAATTTAATTAGGTTAATTCTGGTGGAGGTTTGGTATTCACTGGAATTGCATTGTAATTATTATTAAACCTAATACAGTAATCGAGCTCTTCTAATGTTCTCATATTCAGATAATGTCTAGAGAGGGTTTTTCTTTCTTTCCCATCTACTGATAAACAATCGGTGGAAAGCGGCTAAATCATCAATATGACCATCAAGTAAAGCTTTAAACCATTTTTTAACATATCCTGCTAATGTTTGTGCAAATAATATCATTTTCACATCTGCTTCATCAATTTCATGTAATTCAAAATTTTTTGTCATTTTATCTACATGTTGTTGAGCAGTATACTGACCAGTACCATCAAATTGAATTTTTTTTACTCTGGTAATATTGTGGCATGGCATGTAAAGGGGTCTGTAAGACCAAAGGGGAAAATCTGGCTGCCATGGTTAAGACTTTAGCTTGACTGGGAGGTAAATTAGTGGTGCTTGAAGATTAACTCGAAACTTTAGGTTGGAGAGGAAGTTTGGGTATGGATGTTTTTGTGGAATGAACTGTAGTGGATAATATATATGAGGTGGTACTGAATGGAGCTGTGTTTACAGTTTCTGAAGATACTGTAGAGTTCTTAGGGGTAGTAGCAATTAGGGAAGCTAATTCAATTGACTGTTGAAAAAAGGCTTCGTCTATATATTTTATCAAAGTTGAGGTTAAAGCATCAAGTTTGTTAAAAGTATCTAAAACCTATTGATCTAGATCAAGTTGTATAGTATCCTTATTTGATTCAATAAATTGAATAAAATTAGGGTCTATTATAGTATCATCAACTAAGTTTTCAGATTTGGTGCAAAATAAAGAATGCTCAAATGATAAATCAAATTTAATATCATCAATACTTGATAACTCCTAAGGAAGTGAATTTTCTTTGATTAACTGATTACTACTTCCTTGATTCTCTATTTTTTTAGGTTTTATTAAAATTATGTCAAGATCATCAAAAATTATAGCAGGCTATGTATCAGGATGAGCCTTGGTATAATATGTTCTTTTAGAAGCTAGAATTTTAACTTTCAATGATAAATTCAAACAACCCTTCCAAATCTTAATGCAAAAAATGAGAAGAATTGTTTCTTTTAAGATTTGTTTAAACTAGGAACCGGTTCTCCCCAGTATGGTCGTCAATATGTTATCACTCCGAAAATTCCAAAGGCTATTCTAAGTGTTTAAAAGAAATACCAGAGATAACTACTATCCGATTTTGGAACTTAGGATCGAGCCTTCCTAAATTCAGAGAGGGATTTCTCTATATGATTTAACTTTGTTTGTTTAGTTGATTTTAGGCTAGTTATGTATGATTGATTGGGTTGGTTTTTGATTGGTTTTGGGTGGTTGGTGTAATTAATGATTTAGATGAATAGGTGCTTATCAACTTTCCATTGGGTTATGGAGTCAATGTGCTTTGAAATAGAACTGAATCAGATCATAAGGAAAGTTTTACAGGGCAAGATTGGTGAGAAATATAAGATCTCAAGGCTGAATGGTGAATTGATTTTTCAATCAAGATCAAGGAGAAATTAAAAATTCCTTAAACCAGATAATGAACAATGATGAAGGGGTCAATCAGGGTCAGAGGGCAATTAAGAATCCTCTAAACTAGATATCAGAAGAAAACATAGAAATGTACAATAGTTAAAAGCATAGTGTAATTAAAAAAATTCTGCAGTAAAACTCCTGTTATAACATTTAAATTCACAACACATATAAGTTTATGGAATAATTAAAGAAAAAATGATCAATTGAAATTATACTTCACTGAGATGGCTCATGATCTGAAGGAGTGTATTAGTTTTTCTGTTCTAAATGTCCTTTCAGTAATAAAAACATGTACAATTTGTCTTCATTTGTTTTCTTAAGGAATGAGTGTTTTAACCATGAAACATAGATTAATTTGTGAACTTTAAGAATGAACATAAGCCTAAAAAACATTGAACAACAGTGTATAATAGAGAAATAAAATCACACATAATTTTTACACAGTAGGCATGATGAAGCAGTTCACCCCTCCTGGGCTACATCTGTTGGTCTAACGCTCAATGGCATGTCCCTCTTTGTCATTATGATAAAATTAAAAATTACATATATTTACAGGCCTCTAATGGCTATTTTATCTGCACTAATGGCTCCATAATGCTCCAATTAGTCTAGGTAGACTCTTGTTTCACCCAAATTGGTCGAAAATTGACCTCCCAATGCATTTTTCCCAATGTCAGCTAGAAAAGCTCCACTAAAAGTGGATACTGGCACTTAACTGGCACTACATTAATGAAAATTCCTAAAATTAGGGGGTCTCCATATTTTCCGCTGGAATAGACCATTTGGATAGGCATAAAACAGTTTGGGCGGGGTGGTCACATACCAACCCCCTGCCGTTATCTCCGCATTAACCGTTAGTGTCAACTCCGCATATAATAGGGGTATGGAACCTGGAGTTATGGTTCCGAAAACCATGGTATTTGTCGCCATTACTTTGCGCCATGTGACTGGTGCAAATATCCACGGGGGTTTGCGTTTTATGTAACCGTCAACTGCAACTTTATTTGTTACTGCGACATGTGATCTAAACCATCGCAACCGCTGGAGTAACAGATTGGATAGCTTCCAGTTGAAACAGTTTGATGCTGCAGATTGTAACACGGTTCATGTAACCACTCCTTGGGGCTGCCATTGGGTTGGGACCGCTGGCGGTCCTCTCCCCCAATTGTAAAACATATACACTTTATTATAATGCGAGAGATGTAATGGTTAAGAAACAACTCGTAGGTGGATTGGTAGAGATGTTCGCGCCCATGCCCGAGGTCTCCGGTTCAACTCCTGTGGCCTCCAACAAATTTTACTATACCCTCTTGAGGACACGTGGTGGCCTCCGGGCTTTCCACGTGTCGCTCATCCAATGGTCCAAAACAAATCCATCAACGATCAGAATCGCCATCCCGTACCACGAAAATCAGCGGCCCAGATTAAGCCACGTGGCATGATCTAGTTGGTTGTGAGAAAAGGGAACATTCTCCAGAATATACCTGCTGACTGTACCTGCATGTTGACTGGGCATCCCAGTCACAAAATTTTTGTTGTTTGGGAAAACAGATAGAACGCGATACCTTCCTCAATCGACATCGATTTTTTGAACCGTTTGTGGCGCCGGAATCATAACGACGAGAATTTTTCGGTCGCTCAGGTTCGGTCCTATTTTGAGCACTTCCAATTTTGAGCATAACACATGATCTTCTGATCACATCTCCTCATTGGAAAGCTTTTGGACCCCAAAAGAATTTAATTATGAGTTCAAAAGATAAGGGTACATCTCCCTCACCTTTTCCATGTCCATCCATCTTGCCTTACTTGGTTTGCTTCCCTTGAGCCCAATTCGAAGATAATCGACACTTCCCCTCTTAAAAGTGCATGTCCTCTTCATTTATGGAATACTCCTTGATCTCGTCTAGAAATTCCGGAGAGAAATATTCTATAGATGGCAGCTGAATATCACTCCCTTGCTCATCAATCAAATGAGGCTCATACAAACGTAAATTCTCCACATTGACAACATAATAAATTTGCATATATGAAGGCAAGTCAAGTTGAAATGAATTATTACCAACTTGTTTAATGATCTTGAATGGACCATAACGAATGGCTTGAGATTTTTACCTTCTCCTTGCATCCTTTCTTTGCTTATGTGAAACCATACTTCATTTCCTTCTTGAAACTTGTGATCAACTTTATGTTTGTAATGCCTATCCTTGTATTTGATTTGACTCTTTTCAAGTTGTTCTTGAACTTGTTGATGAATAATCTGAATCTACTCAATGAAATTTCAAGCCTTGTCAATATCACTATGCCCATCAATTGCAACATCCTACTGAAAGATGAATTCTAATGGTGATTTCAAAAAATACCCAAAGCAGGCTTCAAAAGGTGAAGTATTTGTAGAATAGTGCTTGGCCCGGTTGTAAGTGTGTTGAGTTTAATGTAGTTGTTCATCCCACAATTTGGGATTTTTGTTGCAATATCCTCTCAATAGATGCATAATGGTTCTGTTCACCACCTCGGTTTGGCCATCAGTTTGCGTATGAAAAACAATACTCTTTTTCAACTTTGTGTCCATCATCTTCCAAATATTGGACCAAAAATTCCCAACGAACTTGGAATTCCTGTCACTAAAAATAGAAGTTGGCAAACTATAATGAACCCATACATGTTGAAAATAAAGTTCGACAATTTTTCAGCAGTAATGGTTTTCTTACATGGCATAAGTATACACATTTTACTAAATCTATCTGCAACTACATAAAGATAATCATGTTGTTTTCTTGACATAGGTAGACCTCCAACAAATTCCATGGAGACACTCTCCCATGGCCTTGATGGTAGCGGTAGTGGCATGTACAACCCAAGCTTCCTATTGCTAGGCTTGCTTGTTGCACACAGAGAAAATCCTCTTATAAAACGTGACACACTATCTATCATGAAAATCCAATAGAAATACCTCTATAGATGAGCCTCTCTCATGACACAGTCTCTCTCCTTGTGGTATACACAACTTGCCCAAATGAAACAGCAAATTGTTATGCATGTGATAATCAATTTCTTCAACTTTATTCCCTTCACTCAAACTAGCATACACATCTTGAAAATCAACATCAGATGCATACTGTTCTATGTAACTCTCATGTACAATAGAATCATTTTTAAGCAAAGTAGAAGCACTTATAATTGGTCTTGAAAGCATATCAGCAACTTGATTGAAAATAACCTTCTTGTACCTTATAAACAAGTGAAATTGTTGAAGAAATCCCATCCATCTGAAATGTCGTGATTGCTACAATTTTGTTTGCCACTGCAAGTACTGTAATGGTTGGTGATCGGTATGTATAATCATCTCTTTACCCATCAAGTAGTGTTTCTACTTCTTGAATCTTTGTACCAACACATACAACTCTTTGTCATATGTTGGATAATTAGTTACAACACTATTGAATGTTTCAGAATGAAAAGCGATAGGCTTACCATGCTGCAAAAGTACTGTGCCCATGGCATAATCACTAGAATTGGTTTGTATCTTGAATGGTTGTCTCAAATACGGTAATGCAAGGAACAAATCTGGATTGATCTTGTATTTTAAAGCTTCAAAAGCTTGCTGTTGTTTTCCTCCCCATTGGAAGCCTTTATTCACACTTGTCACTGCATGCATAGGAGCTGCTATGGCAAAAAAGTTAGTAATAAAATTTCTCCAATACTGAGTTGTTCCTAAGAAACTTCTTACCTCGGTTACTGATTTGGGAGTGAAATATTTCACAATGGCTTCCACTTTATAAGGATCAATTCTCAACTCGCCTCCTTCTACAATGTGTCCCAAATAAACTAGAGAAGTCTTTCCAAATTCACACTTAGACATCTTAAGAAATAATTTCTCTTTCTTCAAAACGTCAAGTACACTTTTTAAATGCAAGACATGTTCTTCTCTTGTTTTGCTGAAAATGAGTATATCATCTAAATAAACAATAAAAAATTCATCAAGAAATGGACGCAAAACATTATCCATAACACGCGTGAAAGTCGCCGGTGCATTACACAAACCAAATGGCATAACCAACCACTCAAAGAGTCCTTGTTTGGTTTTGAATGCAGTCTTGCATATGTCACTTTCTGCAATTCTTACTTGATGATATCCACTTAGTAAATCTAACTTAGTGAAAAACTTTGCTTCTTTCAGTTGATCTAGCAAATCATCTATCCTTGGGAGTGGGTATCAATTATTTACCATTATCTTGTTCAAATCTCTAAAGCCGAGACACGCGCCAAGTCCCATATTTCTTCAGAATCAGGACTATGGCTGAACCGCATGGCGAAGTGCTTGGCCTTATGAGTCCCTTGTCCAAAAATTCCTTGATTTGCCTCTTTATTTCAACATTATCCATTATCGACATGCGGTACATGCCGATTTTTGGAAGGGGACAATCTTGTTGTAACTAAATCTCATGTTGAATCTCCCTTTTAGGAGGCAATCCTATTGGCTCCTGAAACATCTCATGATGTGCATCAATTACACCATATAAATCTGATTTCAACTTAGGATCACAATCTTCAAATGACTCATCATTAACATCAGCTTTAGGCTTAATCATTAGAAGAAAAGAATTCTTACTTGAATTCACCAACCTTTTTACCTATCCAACATTTACCATTGCAATATTTGTCTTCTTGCGTTGTGCTCTAACAATGTACTCCTTGCCATATTTGAATAAATGGTATTTGTTCTCATGGTGATGGAATGTCCAACACAAGTAAGGATTTCCCAACACAACACTTGTAATATCAAGTGGAACCACATCTAATTCAACTGTGTCAACAAAATGTGCAGTTATTGCAAAGTGCAATATGCACTTATTTGAAACCTATAAATTTGCATCCTTACAAATCCACCCAAGTGGATATGGTTTTGGATGTGGAATGGTCTCAATATTAAGTTTCTTGACCAAGTCTCCAAAGATTAAGTTTTCTTGTGACCCACTATCAAACAGTGTATCAATATTGGTATGTTTGGATATTACCCTCACATGAAACTGTTCAATTCTCTCTTCTTCATTTGGAGCTTGTATGTGACAGTTCGAAGTACTAGTACTGGGTTTTGTTTCAATTTCTTTCTCCTTCATGTTCTTCAATCCCATGGCTATAATTTTAGTTTCATCACCTGAATCCTCTCCTAAGTCATATTGAGTTGTAGCTGCAATTTTCTGCTTCCCTTTGTTATTGTTATACGTGGGTCTCTTTTCACGCTGTAATTTCCAACAATTTTTCTCTTCATGGCCTTTTCTTGAACAATGTTTACAAACCACTTCTTGACAAATGAATTATTTTTTCCCTTACCTTTGAGGTCTTCTCTTTGTTTTTCCCCTTAAAAGGTTTCCTCCTACTCTCATCAGTAATGGTTTTCCCTCTTGCTTCTAAATGTGTAGCTTGAACACATACCTCATCTAAGCTTGTAGGGTTAAATTGTTGAAATACTAAGAGGGGGGGGTGAATCAGTATTTATTTTCAATTGTTATTTTTACCAGTTAGATCAATTATATTTAGAACACAAAATGAACAATAAGAATAAATACTTTTATTAATCTCTTCTTGATAATAAATCCAATAAAATAGTGTAGGGCTCCAACCCTGGATGAAGACACCAAACTTCAATCCTTCCAGGCACCAACCTGTACTTTGCCAAGCATCGGCTTGGACTTCATGAGGCTTCGATCTCTAAGGCTCCAACCCTATCTTCTCAAGGAACCAACTTTGTCGCTTTGAGGCACCAAACTCTCTGGTACAGGCTCCGACTTGGTCTCTTGAGGACACTGATCCTCTAGGGCTCCAACCCTATCCTTGAAGGCACCTACCTTGTCTTTTCAAGGCTCCAACCTCTTGGGCTCTAACCCACTGCAAAAAATTTTCAATATATGTTTGGTAGTAACTCACGACTCCCAAAATACTCTTCACTGAGCCCTGTCAATATTCAGCTTCAACGTAGTCTCCATGCTACATCATCAATGACAAACTTATCAACTTAGAAGGTGTCATCACTGCTCTTCATCATACCCAATGAATCTCTTCAAGTTATCTCATCATGACATCATCATTGCATCATTGTTTTTAATACAACACTCCAATGTGTCTGCACTAAGTTCTGCACCGTCTCTAAATGTCACTTCAATAGTTCTGCACCTTCTTCAAATCTGATTCAAGGTTTGCTCCAAGGCTTCTCTAAGTTGACTTCAAAGATGCACCAAATGCCCGCTCCTTTAATCAATGTTCCAAGGTAGTCTTCAAGAGTATCCTTACTATTATGCACAAATCCTGTTCTACTTCACTACTCTTCATAACCCAATCTGCAACAAGGCTCCTGCATAAAACTTCACTTGTTGTACCAACATTCTTACACCACGTTGCACTAGGACTATTACACCAACTGCACTAAGGAATTTACACCATATTGCACCAGGATTTTTGCACTACTCCAAAACATCGGATTAACACTGGTTTGAGTTCATATCGGCTCAATCTTCAGGTGCTACCATAGGAAGGATGTCACAGGTCCATAGATATGGTGCCAAAACAATCCTGAACCTTCTGCAATGAATCTGTAACCCAACTAGCCAGCTCTACCACTAAAGCTTACTGCAAAGGAAGTCACAAATCTGAATCACAATACCCACAACAACGTGCCTAAAGAGAGCGGATCAAATTCCTCCAATAGGTCCGAAGAAAGATTAATTCTCAGACTAAAAACCACCCTATAACATCACCTAGAATGACAGGGAAGAGGTCTGAGCAACCCACAACAACGTATGACTTAGTTTCATCAACAAAATTTTTCAATCCAACCACAGATCTGAGGCTACAGCAAGGCACCAAAGCATCAAAGGTAGGAAGTCTGAAGCTTAAATATTCTCCATAGACCAAAACCCTTAGATTGCACCAGCTCCCACATAGAAAAATTCACAGGTTCGAATATATTTGCCTCTCCACTGTTCTAGCCCATAGATAGTCTGAAAATTTACCAAACAATACAAAGCAGTCTGCAATAAATAAATGGAATATGACCCTTAACTCATTGTTTTTTGTGTTATTTAATTCGTTGTTTTTCTCCTTAATCTCCTCCGAAATTATGTTCTAAAAGAAGGTCGAAACCCTCTTATATATATACACATTCTTGTCCATAAACGAATAGACATGTCTTCAATAAGGGCCGACATGACTTTATTAAGGTAAGGTCGACTCACTAACAAAATTTTACCTTAAACTTGAAAAATCAATAACTTTCAAATCGCTTGGAGTTTTGGGCTGAGTAATAGCTTGTTGGAAATGAAAAATTATTCTCTTCAATATGGTGTAGGTTTCATTAAGTAATTTTTCCTCTAATGTAGTTTTTTTTTTTAATGTGATTGATTATTTATGAGTGCAAAAATGGAGGCAGAGCAAAATGCCTTTGAGTGTAGGGCTTCTTCAAGTTTTTATTCCTACGTTGATTGGTTTCATAATCATGTCCTAGCCTTCTTCGAAATAGGATCACCATCATCATGTCCTTGCCTTCTTCAATATAGGGTGACTAGGTCAGCTATCCTTGAGATAGTGTAGGATATTTCATCAATCAAATGGAGCATCATTATGTAGTCCTCATCATAAGGACAACAAGCTTCACATCATTGGAGATTTGTCATGTCATCATAAAATTATCGGAGGTAGGAAATGTAATCATGTAGTGTTATCATCAAGATCATTGGAGGTAGGACATGTCATCATGTGTACGTCTTCTAGTCCTTCATCAAGTGCAGTGATATGGTAGTCTTCCATTGTAATCATCCTCTGGCATCTTCAAGAATATTTTCCATCCCGGGCACTAAAATCAACTATTGACATCAATGAAAATCTATATTAACAATCTCCCCCTTTGTCATTGATGGAAATATTCTTTCCCTTTCAACATTCTCTCCCCCTTTGACATCAATGGAAAATGGGGTGTCCAAGTACTCCCCCTATCAGGCTGCTTCTTGATATGTTGCTCCCATCGTATTTTCTTCATCAATGATGGTTCTTCATGATAGATATGTTGCTCCCCCTATAAAGGTGCTCTTTCTCTTGGAAATGTGCTCCATTATAGAGGGTTTTAATTTCTTCATGTAATCAACCAACTCCCCCTGCCGACATAAACTCCTCTAGCTCAAGTAATTTCTTGCCTTGTGATCAAGCAGAAGACATCTTCACAATTTTCATGATTTTCTTCAATGGAGTTACTCCTGAGAGATGATCTATCAATATTTTCCATATGTGATTTATCAAGGGTTTCATAGGGCACTTCTTGGATAGCTTTTGCAATATTGGACAAGAATCACACCTTCCCCATGATAATATGCATGGTCTCCTTTTTGGCAAAGTCTCATCAAATACTTGGAATATCACATATGCTAAAGATGTCTTCATCAAATCAACAACATGAGTTGATGACTTGAGTGTTCAAGCGACTTAAGGATTCAACTTGCTTCCTTCTCCATACTTGTGTAACTTTCTTCTATGGCTTGGTTGTCGTGGTTTTAGCTTTTTGAGGAACCCAAGTCAAGTTATAATCATGTGCCATATGTCCAATGTTGTGGAAATTGAAGCACTCTATCTTGTTCATGAATAAGAAATCGTGACTTCTTCTTGCAAAATTGCTTCTAGGAGATTGACGAGGACCATTATATTTGTCTTTGTGACATGCCCTACAATATTTTACCATGTGCCCAAAGTTTGTACAAGAATAGCAATATCCAAGAAATATACTTTGGTACCTAGAGGATGGAGATTTCTTTAATGTACTTCCAAAATCATTCTGTCTTAGGATCCTTTGATCAAATTTATTGCCTCTTGCATCCTTGACACCATCTGCATAGCTTCTTGGAGTAGGGTTTCTTCTAATGTCATCTTGAATCTCTCCTTTACTAGAACTGGGATCATCAACATCTCTTTCTGGCTTCCTTACATCCTTATTATTTTAAGCATTATCATTCTTGCTTGAGGGTTCACCTGCATAGCCAAGACCTGATTTATCAAGTGGAGACCTTTGATGACTTAGGATGTCATATTCAGCGAGATAAATTCCTTTTTAAGAGTGACATTTTCTCCTTTCAAAATTTCACAATGTTCATCTTTCATGTCTAGTTGATTCTTTATTTCTTCCATCGTCCTTGTCGCTTCACATGTTTCGGTCTTAAGAAGATTGATGTCTGATTTTAGTTTGAATATTTCTTCATCCTTTTATTTTAGTTGGCATATCATTATGTTTCTCTCCTTTTATGCTTTATCAACTTGTCCTTCTTTGAATGCCAAAATTTCCATCACCTTCTCGTCTCCTTGCACTTGTTTCCTTGCTTCTTGTAGTTGAGATCTAAGAGAGGAGACCTCTTCCTTGTATTGATCAATTTCTGCTTCAAGATTGTTCAAGCTGTTAAGTGTTTGTTCAAGGTGGCTTGAAAAAGTTTCTTCCTTTTTATTTGTATTATCCAATTGATTTGTCATATATATGACTTCATCATGATGCTTTCTTCTGTTTTGATGAAATTCCTCTTTAAGGCGAGCTCCTCATATCTTTATTGTACTTGAAGTTTGAAAAAGTCAACTTCCTTCCTTGTCTTGTCTTGGTTACCATCTTGCACTTTCTCCTTAAGTTCCTCATTTCCTTTTTCAAACTGTTAATCTCTTCCATGGAAGCCATAAGTTTATTAAGGAGATCTTCTTCAAAGTATTATTTGTTCTCTTCATCTTCTAGGTCCTCTTTAGCCTTGTTGTCATGTTTCTTATCTTCAGCTTCCTTGATGGATTCTGGAATTATTTCTTGTTTTCCATCATCTTCTTGACTAGATATCATTGTCAACACTCCTTTTGAGTGAAGATCATGAAGTTTGTCCCATAAGAATTTTGTTGACGAACATTTTTCAAAATTGGCCTTCACAGAATTTGGAAACCCATTCAAAATTGCCTTCATTGCTCTTGTATTGTACTCCTTGGATTCTCCGTCCATCATGTCATTTGTAATCACTGATTTCCAAAATTCAATTCCTTGAGTCTTCAATAAATTCCTCATTCTTTCCTCCCATATATTAAAATTTCCATTGAACAATGGAGCCTTCACAAATTGATTGAATTCAAGCTATTAGGCCTTGAGTGAAGGTGCTAGCTTTGATACCAATTGTTGGAAATAATAAGACAGGGGGTGAATCAATATTTCTTTTCAATTGTTATTTTTACTAGTTAGATCACTTATATTTAGAACACAAAATGAAAAATAAGAATAAATACTTTTATTAATCTCTTCTTTATAATAAATCCAATACAATAGTGTAGGGCTCCAATCCTGGATGAAGACACCAATCTTTAATCTTTCCAGGCACCAACCTCTACTTTGCCAAGCACCGACTTGGACTTCACGAGGCTTCGACCTCTAGGGCTCCAACCCTATCTTCTCAAGGCACCAACCTTGTCACTTTGAGGCACCAACCTCTCTGGTACAGGCTCTGACTTGGTCTCTTGAGGACACCTATCCTCTAGGGCTCCAACCCTATCCTCCAAGGCACCAAACTTGTCTTTTCAAGGCTCCATCCTCTTGGGCTCCAACCCACTGCAAAAATTTGTCAATATATGTTTGGTAGTAACTCACGACTCCCAAAATATTCTTCACCGAGCCTTGTCAATCTTTAGCTTCAACATAGTCTCCATGCTACATCATCAATGAAAACCTTATCAACTTAGAAGGTGCCATCAATGCTCTTCATCATACCCAATAAATCTCTTCAAGTTATCTCATCATGACATCATCATTGCATCATTTTTTTGAATACAACACTCCAATGTGTCTTCACTAAGTTCCGCACCGGTTCTAAATGTGATTTCAATAGTTCTGCACCTTCTTCAAATCTGATCCAAGGTTTGCTCCAAGACTTCTCCAAGTTGACTTCAAAGGTGCACCAAATGCCCGCTCCTTTAATCAATGTTCCAAGGTAGTCTTCAAGAGTATCCTTACTATTCTGCACTAAGCCTGCTCTACTGCACTACTCTTCATCACCCAATATGCACCAAGGTTCCTGCATAAAACTTCACTTGTTGTACCAAAATTCTTGCACCACGCTGCACTAGGACTATTACACCAACTTCACTAAGGAATTTACACCATACTGCACCAAGACTTTTGCACTACTCCAAAAAATTGGATTAACACTGGTCTGAGGTTATATCAGTCCAATCTTCAAGTGCTACCATAGGAAGGATGTCATAGTTCCATAGATCTGGTGCCAAAACAATATTGAACCTTCTACAATGAATTTGTAACCCAACCAGCCAGCTCAACCACTAAAGCTTACTACAAAGGAAGTCACAAATATGAGTCACAATACCCACAACAACGTGCCTAAAGAGAGCGAATCAAATTCCTCCAACAGGTTCGAAGAAAGACTGCTTCTTAGTGTGAAAAACACCCTATAACATCACCGATAATGAGAGGGAACAAGTCCGAGAAACCCACAACAACGTATGAATTAGTTTCATCAACAAAAATTTGGAATCCAACCACATATCTGAGGCTACAGCAAGGCACCAAAGCATCAAAGGTAGGAATTATGAAGCTTAAATCTTCTCCATAGGCTGAAACCCTTATATTGCACCAGCTCTCACTTATAAAAAGTCACAGGTTCGAATATATTTTCCTCTCCACTGTTCTAGCCCATAGATAGTCCGAAAATGTACCAAACAATACACAACAGTCCGCAATAAATAAATGGAATATGACCCTTAACTCGTTGTTTTTTGTGTTATTTACTTCACTGTTTTTCTCCTTAATCTCCTCCAAAATTATGTTCTAAAATAATTTCGAAACCCTCTTATTATATACACATTCTTGTCCATAAACGAATAGACATGTCTTCAAGAAGGGCCGACATGACTTTACTAAGGTAAGGTCGGCTCACTAATAGAATTTTACCTTAAACTTGAAAAATCAATAACTTTCAAACCGCTTGGAGTTTTGGGCTGAGTAATAGCTTGTTGGAAAGGTAAAATTATGCTCTTAAATATGGTGTAGGTTTAATTAAGGAATTTTTCCTCTAAGGTAGAAAAAAATATTTTTTAATGTGATTGATTATTTATGAGTGCATAAATGGAGGCAGAGTAGAATTCCTTTGAGTGTAGGGTTTCTTCATGGTTTGATTTCTTCGTTGATTGTATTCATGATCATGTCCTAGCATTCTTCAACATAGGATCACCATCATCATGTCCTTTCCTTCTTAAATATAGGGTCACTAGTTCAATTTTCCTTAAGATAGTGTAAAGATATTTCATCAATCAAATGGAGCATCATTATGTAGTCTTCATCATAAGGACAACAAGCTTCACATCATTGGATATTTGTCATGTCCTCATCAAATTATTGGAGGTAGGACATGTAATCATGTAGTGTTATCATCAAGATCATTGGAGGTAGGAAATGTCATCATGTGTACGTCTTCTAGTCCTTCATCAAGTGCAGTGATATGGTATTCTTCCATTGTAATCATCCTCTGTCATCTTCAAAAATATTTGCCATCCCGGTTACTGACATAAACTATTGACATCAATCACAACCTAGATTAACATAAACATGAGAATAGTATGTCTTAGGTAGCTACGTTATCCTCCTATGTATTGAGTAAAGCTCTCTAATAAGAGAGCTCTTCTCCTAAATTCTTGGGTGTAGTTTTGTACATTTTTTCCTTTCTACTGTTTAATATTTTTCCAGTTCATTATGGATTTCTACATGTGAGCTAATGGATAAAACTGTTGTTTTATTGCAGTAATGAAATCAATCCATGATAGAATAATCTTACCATGATTTTTGATCTCCTCCTTTGTCTTGGCTTCCCACCAAACAAGAGCTACTCCTTCCATCCTCAATGAAGCTAGTTGGATTTTGGTATCATCATCATGAAGGTTCTGAATTCTCAAATAATCCTCCAATTTCCTAGTCCAATTATCAAGATTTTCTGCATTGACTTCACCATTAAACATTGGCAATTCAAAATTAACATCAATTTTTAGAAAATGACTTTTACCAGTGTTCTTTGACTTGTGTGACTGGTGTACTGAAGATGAAGTAGAGGATGATGATGATGAGGGTGAGGATGGTGACTTTCCACTGCCTCCATTTCCTCCATTTCCCTTCTTTGATTTATCTTCATCATTGTGGCCTCCTGATGATCCTTGAACTTCTGTGTGAATTTTGGATCCTCCTCCTTCTAATATTTCATTCCTTTCTTGATAAAGGACTCTAACCATTTCAGTCATGTCAAGGAATGATTTCCTGAACACTCTTTCTTCTTCTTTGGGATCAACCTCTTCATGGGTTTCTTCTTCTCCTGTAGGCATGCTTATTTCTTCTTCTACTTATTGTGAAAGAGAACTAGGTGGTGGAGAATGTGGTAATCTTGCCCTCCTTTGTCGTGGTTCACTTTGAGAACCTCTTGCTTCCCCCAATTTTCCTTCTCCTCTCTTAAGCTTGAGCCTAGTAAGCATGTAAACCCTTGCAAACAGTTAAACAAAACTTTTCACACAACAACAACAGAGATTAAAATATATCTATGATACCAACTTGATCTGAAAGGAGTGTATTAGTTTTGCTGTGCTAAGTGTCATTTCAGTAATAAAAACATGTGCAATTTGTCTCCATTTGTTTGCTTAAGGAATGAGTGTTTTAACTATGAAACATAGATGAATTTATGAACTTTAACCATGAAAATAAGCCTAAAAAACACTGAGAAACAATGTATAACATATATATACAATCACACATAAGTTTTACACAGTAGGCATGATGAAGTAGTTCACCCTTCCTGGGCTACATATGTTGGTCTAGCTCCCAATGGAATGTTCCTCTTTGTCATTATGCTCAAATTGAAAATCACATGTTTTTACAAGCCTCTAATGGATGTTTTCTCTGCACCAATGGCTCCAGAATGCTCCAATTAGTCTAGGTAGACTCTTGTTTCACCCAAATTGGTCGAAAATTGACCTCCAAATGCATTTTTCCCAATGTCATCTAGAAAATCTCCACTAAAAGTGGAGACTGGCACTTAACTGGCACTAAATGAATGAAAAGCCCTAAAATTAGGGCGCCTCCATATTTCCTCTAGAATAGACCATTCAGATAGGCATAAAATAGTTTGGGCGGGGTGGTCACATACCGACCCCCCGCCATTATATCCACATTAACCGTTAGTGTCAACTCTGGATATAATAGGGTTATGGAACTTGAAGTTATGGTTCCAAAAACCATGGAATTTGTTGCCATTACTCCGTGCCATGTGACTGGTGAAAATCTCTGTCGGGGTTTGCGTTTTATGTAAATATCAACTACAAATTTATTTGTTACTGTGACATGTGATCTAAACCATCGTAACCATTAGAGTAATGGATTGGATAGCCGCTAGTTTAAACGGTTTGATGTTGCAGGTTGTAGCACGTTTCATGTAACCACTACTTGGGGCCGCTAGTGAGTTGGGACCGCTGGCAATCCCCTCCCCCAATTTTAACACATATGCACTTTATTATAATGCGGGAGATGCAATGGTTAAGAAAAACTCGTAGGTGGATTGGTAGAGCTGTCCGTGCCCGCCCGAGGTCTCTGGTTCGACTCCTGTGGCCTCGAAATTTTTTACTATACCCTCCTCAGGACACGTGGCAACCTATGGGCTTGCCACGTGTTGCTCATCCAACAGTCCAAAACAAATCCATCAATGATCAAAACCACCATCCCGTACCATACAAATCAACGACCCAGATTAAGTCACGTGGCGTGATCTGGTTGGCTATGAGAGAAGGGAATATTCCCTAGAATATACCTGCTGACTATCCCTGCATGCTAACTGGGCATCCCAGTCACAAAATTTTTGTTGTTTGGGAAAACAAGCAGAACACGATATCTTCCTCATATGACATCAGTTTTTCGAACCGTTTGCTACGCCAGAATCGAAATAACGAGACCTTTCTCGTCGCTCAGGTTCAGTCCTATTTTGAGCACTTCCAATTTTGAGCATAACACATGATCTCTTGACCAGCTCATCACATAAATCCTGTAAAGAAGTTTCTTTATTACTGGTTCAGTCTGTCGACTGGAAATTGGTACAATAACCATTTGGCAAGAGATTAGTTAGCTAACAAAATGTTCAGTAGTCTACACTTGACCAACCCTTAATACTTCAAGGGTCAACTTTACAAAAAAACTTGAAGTATTTATACAAAAATTTTCAAAAAAATATCCTGTCAACTGACTAGGATTTATTCTAGGAAAATAAAATACCTTTGCAAAAAGACAATGACACCTTCTAACTAACTGATATCTGGCCCTCA
The DNA here is from genome assembly GCA_034641835.2 of Pinus albicaulis. Taxonomy (NCBI): domain Eukaryota; kingdom Viridiplantae; phylum Streptophyta; class Pinopsida; order Pinales; family Pinaceae; genus Pinus; species Pinus albicaulis. The sequence continues at coordinate 1,198,608,984 of CM076579.1, read as the reverse complement.
TTTCTTTGATTGTTGTTGACTGCTTGTTTCTTTTATCTGTTTTCTTTCATCTGTCTTTTTCCTTCACCTGTGCGTTCTTTCATTTGCCTGCTCTTTCACCCTTCATAGTAAATCACACCATTTTTCCCATGTTTCTTTATCTGGAAATTTGATTTTCATCATCCTTCGGTAAATCTCATCTGCCTCTGTGTATTTGAAAAACGTAGGTTTATTTACAAAAGGTGATTTACCTCATGTTGGAGGTAAAAGAAGTTTTCTAAAGTCTGTAGAATTACTTTACCTGTGGATATGCCCTTCATTGATGAACCATTGGAAGTTTATTTGGCAACTTCCCTCATCTTCTTATCATAGTCTTCATGTCTCATGAGTTTACCATTGATTTCTAAAGGGTTAGGCAGACCCTTTTGTCTCAACACATCAAACTTGTTCATAAGCCTATTCACTGCTAGCTCCATAGTTTGACATTTCTCTTCAAGCCGTATCATCAATCACTTTCTTCACCTCTAAGATAGTTCATGTTCTGTCAGTTATCTCGAGTTCCTCCAATTCCTGTTTATTTTTAGAATTCAGGAATTTTATTATCTCAGAAGTTTCCTCTGGTTTCTTTCCAAGATTGCCTTTGAATTTTTGAATTGCATCACCAGCCTCCTTTATCAAGTCCTTTTGTTCAAATATAACCTATATAGAAGGCCAAATATCATTAACTGATTTAATGATATTGGCCCACAATCGCTGTTTTTCTTGGGCTAAAGGCTCTTTTAGTGATAGATATTTTTCTAGCTTGTGGATTCTATCAGTCAATCTATTTGCTTTCCGTACTTCTGCTTGATATTTTACTGTTGCCAATTTCTTTTCATGCTCTAAGATATTTATTTTTTCTTTGAGATTTTTACTCTGTGTGGTCTGAATGGACATGTCTTCCATTGATTTGATCAATTTTCTGGCCTCATCAGTGGGATGGGTTGTTGGTACTGCAATGGTTGTTGCTGTTGTAGATACTGGAATTGATGTTGATAATGGAGATGATGTAGATGCTGTAGTTGCTGTAGACACTGGAACTGATGTTGATGCTATAGGAATAATAGTGATGGGAACTGCTTCCATGCTGGCTTGTTTTTCCTGCACAAGTTTATCCATTTCGGTTTCCATTTCCTTTAATTGAGATGTCAACTGAATTATTAGATTCATCATTTCATCCTTTTGATTATCTGTTTCCAAAACCTCCTTGGTTTATGGATGCTCAGTAGTTGGTAATTTTAACTATTTTTTCAGTGGAGCTATGTCTGCATTTTTCTTCTTTATTAGTTCTTATGCTGCTTTGATATCTTTTGAATTATAGCTAGTTTCAATTACCAAATATTCAAGTGACTTTATCCTGTTATTCTTTGCTTGTGATGAAGATCTCTCTAGCTTTAATTGTGGCTTTATATTTTCTAGATATTTCTGTAACTTTTGGACACTTAAAGTTTTGCGTGTCATGGTTGAATAGATCATTTCTCCTGCCTGTTTGTGAAATTCAATCTGGTCAATTGGATGCACATCCTTGGCAGGAACTTCAAAGTTTGTTTGAGTATAATCTTCTGAAGTTTTAGGGGCCTGTACCTTTGGCTGTAGAAATTTCATATGCATCTTCCTTGTTTTGAGGTCATAAGCTGAAAGAAATCTACTCTGATTACTAGGAGTTTGCTTCCATTATTGTGCATAAGTAACAACCTTTAATGCTTCATTTTTTATTTTAATCTCTTTGTATTTCTCCATGATATCCTTTTCTTTCTCAACTGGCTTGCTAGATGATGAAACATCTGCACTATTTTTCTTTTGAATAATTTGTGCACTGGAGGTTGATGGCAGATGTGTTTCTTCTGAAAGTGTTGGAGGTGCATCATCTATGATAAGAATATATGTTTCAATAGTTTCAAATGTCTCTTCTTGCTCTATCACTAGATTTAGTTTTGTTTTATTTCTGTACATAAGCTTGAATTTAGTATCAAATGTAGTTTCTATTGAATAAGAGCCTTCTTCTCTAGCCCTTTTTAAATTTCTGTCCTGTGGGGCTAAAGTAAGCAGGATGGAACTAGTATCATGCTGCTCTTCCACCTCCTGTAAAGTGTTTTCCAACCACTCTCACTATTTGAAATAATTTTTAATCTCAGGCTTAGACTCATGAATGAAAGGGGTCAATTTGAACTTAACCCTTAATTTTCTTATGACACCCAAGGGGTCATATGACCATTTGAAACTGCTGCTAAACTTTAAATCTTGTAGACATCTTTTTGCTTCCTTTCCAACATTCCTACTGTTGCATATAAAATGCCCTAATTGATTTTTAATCTTGAACTGAGTTTTCTTCTTAGCTGAAAGGAAATTGATCTCATCATAATTCAAGATTTGTCTGATGTATTCTAAAGAAAATATCCTCATTGGGAGGTATTTGGGAAGCTTGTATGGGACCAATTGGCTTCCATACACTCTGATTTTAGTGTGATTCTGGTATAAATACCAGTCTCCTGTTTTGCTCTGCTATGATAGCTGTAGAACCCTTTTGATTTATTCACTGATTCTTGGCTGAATGCTACTGCTAAGCATATTAACTATTGGATATACAAAAGAATCAATAAAGTCTTTGAAACTGAATTCGGTGGAATTATTTCCGATCAAGGATGTCCAAAGACAATAGACTGGGGTTACCCTCTGTGTCTAATTTTTGTAGGTTGACTGCAAACCTTTCTGATTGAATATAAATGAACAAATGAAATAATGCTGAAGATTATTTGAATATTCCTTATTCTGGCAGTTTGATCAGTTGATCATGCATGGCATCTTCCAGGAATTGGGAAAAGTTGAAAACTATAGATGGAGGTTGGTCTGAACAAAATATATAGATGAAACCAAGGATGGATGCATCTACATGCTCATTAGTGAAATATCCTAAAATATAGGACAACATGGTCACAATCTGTCCGGTTCTTTCTAAAAACATAGTAGCAGAGTACAGAGGATTGTTTTTAGGAGTTTCTACTGATCGAGGGAGGAAAGTCTGAAAGATTTGAAACCTTTTACGAAAATATAGCTTTAAGTAAAGCTTAGTAAGGGTTTCAATGGAGAAAGACACTCCCTCTGGTTGTGGTTGAATTTGAAACATTTGATTGATAGATTGAGCAGTGATGGTAAATAGGATTTCTTGGTTAGCGGTGACTATGGCTCTTTCGTTGAAAAAATAGTTGATTTGGCATAGTCTGATGAGTTCAGGGAACTGATAGGTTTGTCGAAATGTATACAAGGGAAATTTAGAGTCCCACAGATGAATATCATCTGTCTGATCAACAAATTTATCATGGCTCCAACAATGGAGCTCCAAAAGGTTGTTATCAATCACAGTGCCATGTATTTTGAAGTCTTTATCAGCCAAAGGGGTGTGGTCGGCATCTAAGAGGGGTGGTTGCAGAGGGTTTATAGTCTGGACACTTTGGGAAGCCATTAATTTGTTTCAATTAATTAATAAACTGGCTTATTTAATGGTTTCAGGTACTCATAATTACCTAGAAAATCATGAGATTGGTCTGCAGAAGGTGTCCAAGTAGATGCAGGCTTCAATCTTGGTCAGTAAAGCTTTTTGGTATTTTTCAGAAACAAAAAAAGATAATTTAATAACGGTATAGGGTGGGGTTTTATCACTTTTGAAATTTGGAAGTTTATCTCTTGGCGCAAGTGGTTTATTATTTATCGCGGTGGTTTTGTTGCAATGCCTTCAAAGCAGTTTAGTGGTTTATCGCACACCGAAAGGTGGTTTGGGAGTGGGGGGTGGGGGGCGGGGGTGCAATAAAACGTAGTAGTGATGCGTGGTAGGGGAGTGGGTGTATAAAACCACCCACCCCCTCACCCCCCCCCTTTGTTTTATATGTTGGATGTCGGGGGGTGCGATAGGGTTTGGAAGCCATTGGATTTGATCAATGGAGATCAGGCGGTAGTGGAAGTTGCGGGTTTTCAAAGATGTGGGGTCAGGTAATAGTTATGAAAAGGGGTAAATAAAACATGGGTTTATGATAAATTGGGTCGGGGAGTATATGTGCGGTAGGCTAAAATGAAAGCACGGGGGGGTGGGGGGTGGCGGGGGCTAAATGAAATAAGCGAACGTTTATGAAATATATTATATGGAGGGTTTAAGTTAAAAGGGGGGTCCTCTTTAATATTTCGTGCTCTAAAAATTTGGATAACTCGGTTTTGTTTGTTTTATGAAAAGGTGGAGTTAGTCAAGGGAAAGGGGTTTTTAGGAGGGAAAAAGGGTTTTTAGCAAGGGGAAATGGTTTCCAAGAGGAAAAGGGTTTTTAGGATAAGGGGAAATGTTAGAAAGATATTAGTTATAAGAGATAAAACAAATGATGCTTTCCATAACTTTGAAAGTATCCTACCTACCCTTTTATTCATCCTAACATTTTTTATTTCCTTTATTGGGTGCATTTGAGCTTGTTGACCTGTTTATTTTCTTTCGATAAGAAAACTAACTTATTTATAACCTTATATCTTCAAATGACTCGGATTAAACTTATGAGCTCATTTTTATTCTCTACCTAACTACTGATCTGCCAAGATTAAATGGTTTGGTCAGATCTTTATTCACTAACTATCATGACATGAAATTTAAAGGCATGAATGACCAAGATTAGACTGTTTGATCATCATGAATTGTGGCATTTTGGACAAGCTACACACAATTTTATTTGCATAAAAATATAGTAAAATAAGAGTAGTGGCATTTGAATATGCAACACTTTCAGAATTCATTTTTGTTTCTTTTTATGGGGTTCATATTTTATATATTTTTTGATCTTTCTTTCTTTTGGTCCTTTTATTATTATTTTAGGACATACCCTCTTTTTATTTTTTAATATGGGAAAACATTTGCATAAATGCAAAGGTATGTACAATATTACAAGACTAGACATAACCAATTCAAAATTATGATCCCTATTATTATAGGACCCTAACAGAACATAGTAGACAAATATTCAAAGAGTATTGAGGAGGATTCCCCTATATTAAGAGGGAAAGTTTTTGATCAACGCTCAAAGAATATCAAGGAGATGTAATCTACAAGTGAGTTGTTATGTTGTTATTGTAGAACAGTACGCCATTTATCTTCTAGCTTCTCAATTGCAAGTTCTGATGAAAGAGAGAGTTGTCATCTAGTAGTAGTGAATAAGGAACTACTTTGGTAGCAGTAGTAGATCTAGATACTTCTCAAGAAGAAAATGGGTGCACTTATGGTAGAGAAGAATATATAATATCTCATTTGTGTACAAAAAAATCCGTAGATTCAACAAGGGAACAAGATATTGAACAAACTATAAGTGAAATAAACATTGATTGTGAATCTAGTAGCTCCTCTATTGAGTTATGGCATAGAATATTAGGCCATCTACATCCCAAAGCTTTGAAAATCATGCAACATATTTCTACAGGACTTCCCAAGGGTGCACGTGAGTAGCGTGATACATGCAAAGGGTGTAGATTGGGCAAGTACACCAAAGATGCCTTTTTTGATAAGGACAATTAAGCGAAAGTGGTTCTTGAAAGAGTTCACTCAGATGTGTGTGGACTGTTCTTGAAAGCCTCCACGACCAAACAAAAGTATAATGTGAAATTTTTAGATGATTTTTCATGAAAGTGTTGGATATTCTTCATGCAGAAGAAAGACTAGGTGTTCTCAAAATTTTGTGAGTTCAAGGAACTTGTTGAAAAAGACACGGGCAAGAAGTTGAAGGATCTAAGGAGTATAAAAGATGGAGAATATGTGTCGAATGAATTCCAGAACTTATGTGCATCAGAAGGAATTCGATGAGAGTTGATAGAACCTCATAATCCACAACAAAATGTGGTTGCAGAAAGGAAGAAAAAAACATTATGGGAGCTGCAAGGGCGACGTTACATGATCAAGACCTATTGTTGCACTTGTGGGAAGAATCATGCAACACAATTGTGCATGTGTAGAACAAAAGTCCTCATCGGATCCTTGGAATGAGTACACCAGAAGAAGTCTTTTCTAGTAAGAAGCCAGATGTGGCACACTTCAAAATTTTTGTTTCATCATTTTAATTTCATGTTACCAAAGATGCACAGAAAAATATAGAACCAATTGTTGAGTTGGGCATATTTTTGGGGTACACTGATACACTTCATAACTATTGAGTGTACCTACCATATCATAGGATGATATTGGTTCGTAGATATGTGAAATTTGATGAAGGAAAGACCATGCGAATTTCCCTTGAGAGGGAGCTCCAAATGCATGCATTTGAGGAGCTCTTAGATCCAAAAGAAGAACCTCAAGATGTGGAGAAGCCACAAACATAGGAACAAAGAGTGGAAGCACCCACTCACGCAGATACATCTAGAGACAGAAGGAAGTGAACTAAAGAGGATGATGGGTTGGTGTATGATGCTAGAGAGAATGTGGGAGCAACCACATCATAGTGCAGGCAGATAAGGTTCCCAGATCGGTACACTGGCTACCTGGCTCTTATGAGCGAGAGTGTAGAGAATGATCCATCCTCAGTCGAGGAAGTAGTTCAACAACCAGTATGGGTTGATGCCATGGTTGGGGAGTATGACTCCATTATCAGAAAAAATTCATGGGAAGTTGTCCCAATACTGGAGGACAAGTTAGTTGTAGGATCCAGGTGGATCTATAAGGTGAAACAAGAAGTATATGGGAGTGTAGAGAAGCACAAGGCAAAATTTGTGGCCAAGGGGTTCTCTTGGGTAGAGGGAGTAGATTATGAGGATACCTTTTCTTTGGTAGCAAGGTACTCTTCAATCAGATATCCTTGCACTTTCAATGTAGATGGGATGGAAAATACATCATATGGATGTAAAACAACTTTCCTCAACATAGTAATTGAGGAAGAGGTGTACATAAAGCAATTAGGAATATTTGAGACCTTTGACAGAGAGTCGCATTTGTGTAGACTCAAGTGAGCATCGTATGGACTGAAACAAACACCTTGTTCTTGGTACACCAAGATCGACAACTATTTCACCAAGTTGGCCTTCACCAAAAGTGAAGCAGATGCGAACTTTTACCATATTGTGGTTGAATGTAAATTATTGATTACAGTATTATAGTCGATGATTTAATTTTGAAAGATGATGAGAAGTTGATCAATTATTGCAAATAGGATATCGCAAGAGAATCTGAGATGAATGACATGGAGCTCTTGCATTATTTCCTTGGTTTGGAAATTTGGCAAAGAGACAGGGAAGTGTTTGTCTCTCAGGGAAAGTATGCCAATGAGATACTAAAGAAGTTTCACATGGAGAGCAGCAAACCCATGGAGAATCCTATAGTAGGGAATTGGAGGAAGGAAGATGCTACTTCAGGTAAAGTGGTTGAATCTACAATCTACAGGTAGCTTGTGGGTTCACTCATGTACTTGGTGAACACATGACCGAAGATGTGCGGTTAACCAACTTAGTCAAGAAATGGTTAGCCAACCAAGATTTATTGGAAGGCAACCAAACATGTGTTGATATACCTAAGAGGCACCACTCAATTTGGCATTTGGTACAGATGAACAAAGGGAGTGAAGTTTCAAGGATTCACAGATTCAGATTGGGCAGGGAGTCCATCCAACAGGAAGAGCACATTAGGGGGCATCTTCAATATTGGGTCAGTAGAAATTTCTTGGTACAATAGGAAGACGAGATCAATTGCACTCAGTTCAATAGAAGCAGAGTACATGGCTGCTATTCAAGAAGCCACTGAAGCTATCTGGATGAGGAAGATCCTTGTTGGGTTGTTTGGTCAAAATATGGATCCTACAGTGATTTATTGTGATAACTAGAGTTGCATTAAACTCTAGTTTAATCTAGTTTTTCATAATAGGTCTAAGAATATCGACATCTGGTATCACCATATTAGATATTATGTGCAGAGGCAGATCATGATGCTAGAGTAAATTCCTACTGAGGAGAAGGATGCATACATCTTGGCGAAGACACTGTCAAGAGGAAAAATTGAGTTCCATAGAGGTAGGATTGGGGTATCATACAATCCCTTTATTGCTGAGAAGGAGTGTTAAAAATGACACCAAGAAAGGATTCTAATTTAATTTTCCATTGAATTAAATTTTTTTTTTTTTAAATTCCACATCACATGACAACTTGTATAAGTTAACTAAGTTAGGATGATTTATTTGGTTCAGTTAATTCGAGTTGAGGGTCAAACTAGAGGCATGAAGACTATCTCCTACACTATAGGATCCCTAGTTGAGTTGTAATTAATAAACTCAAATTATCCAAGTTAAATTCAGTTAAACTAGTTCTAACTGATGGAGGAACTAGTAGGAGGCTAGACAATGGGGTGTCACTTAATGTGTTCAACCATTTAACTGATAATTGACTCATAAATAACTCATGCATGTCATTTCTAAGAAAGAACCAATTGAGATTGGAGTTCAAGGGCAGTGTACTATTAGTGGATAATTATCTGAATTGTACAGGTGGTGCATGCAGTCAGAGGAAGGACCCTAATGGATTGTGCCATATGGATTGGGAATTTCCCTAATTAATAGGGCCTAATTACCCAAGGAATTTGTGCAAGGAAATAGGGATCCCGGAGGGCCAAAAATTGGCTAAGTATTGAACCAAGCTTGTCTAGAAATCAGTGAGATAGATAGAGATAGTGCAGAGGTTTCTAAACTTGGAGAAAAGCATTGTAATCTTCTCATATTATTTTACTTATGAAATATATAGATAGAGGGGTTTTTAGCTGAGACTTTCCCTAAGAAAATATTTGTGTTGTGCGATTGAAATTATTTCTCTCATGTTTTGTCATTTCAAGATCAAAATTGGTTTCCGCAATTGGTAGAGTAGATTCAAGTATAATATTTTAGCATATTACAATAATAAGTTGAATCTACATGAATTTTCTACAAAATTTCTCTCTAATTTGGTGGAAAGGGATTCAAATTTGAAAATTATTCTTGGAGACAACTCCACTCATCCTGTGAAAGGCTTTGGGTCCATCAAATTTCATTTGTACATTGGGAATTTGTTATGTTCCATGATATGATGTATATGCCAGGATTGAACAAAAATTTCGTATCAATATCTTCTTTGGAAGAAAAAGGGATGAGGGTTGCCTTCATTAAGGGAAAGGTTCTAACTTGGCATGTTAGATCAGCTATGCGAGATGCATTTACATTGGCATCAAGATTTGAAGGACTCTATAGGGTTATTAGAAAACCTCTCCTAGAATTGGTCCATGATTCAAATCATATAAGCGAACTATGGCATCGAAGAATGGCCTACTTACATTATGATGATCTTCCAAAATTGAAGAAATTGGTCTCTGGTATTCCCGATGTTCAAGCCCAACATGATGGAGTATGTACAGGATGTGCTTGTGGGAAGAAGACAAGGGGACCATTCCCCTCTAGCGAGAATAAGACAAATGAAATCCTCCATATAATTCATTCTGACTTGGGTGGTGTGATGGCCATACATCCTCTTGGTGGCCATCTCTATTACATCACCTTCATTGATGACTTTTCAAGAAATACATGGATCAATTCCAACTTTAAAAAAACTTAAAAAATCAAAGATTTATTTTCTTTTAACTTTAGTCTATAGTAAATTTTTAATTCTTTTTTGTAAATAAATTTTGGAAAATCAAAATTTTGGGACATTGGGGTTTTGATTTATTTAGATCCTTTAAGCTTGCAGCGATATTTAATAGTGGAGAAACTCCTATAGTTGACATGATTTAATTTTTAATAACCTATGTTTGATGATAAGTTTTACTATAAAGATAATTTTTTTTTTTTTTGCATTATCGTTTAATCCATAAAATTTTTGATGAAGTGTTTATTTAACATTGAAATTTCATAGTGTTTCTTGATGATTAGTTATTGAGATTTAAATACTAATTATTTTCACATACTTCAGTTGGGTTTGATGATCACTGGCATCATATTTGTAAATGTGTGTTATTGATTAAAATCATCTAATGTGTAATTAAGTCTTATTTCATTTACTTTGATTTGGATATTTATTGAATATTTAGTGTGATTGATATCTTATTTTTTGTGAATCTGCGAGGAATTGTATATCTTTTAATTGAGAAATTTTGGGCATCTTCATAATTGGCACTCTCTCTTAAGTACTTAGTGATTAGATTAAATTATTTATAATGTAAGTGCTTTAATATTTTAACATCACCTCGACATCTAGAAGAAAGAGGGAAAAATGTTCCACAAGAGGGAAGTTAACATCCATTTAAAGGTATTGGTGTGCTAGGGTTTCGAGCTGCTGGTTAGAGGGTTTGGTGGCTTCGTCTGATCACTATAGCAAGTTGTGGTGGAGGGCAAGGCCCTTCTTGCAGAGCTCCTGAAATGTGGGTCAGCTCTAGCCAATCATATGAGGCGAGCGGGGGCCAATGGGGCCCCTTCTTACAAACAAATCATTATGGATAAAGGAAAAGGCCCAAGCAAAGGGGTGCAAATTTCTAGTTCAGAAAAAACAGGAAAGGATGAGGCGGGAAAGAAGAAGAAGGCCAACAGGACTACCAAGGAGGCACAGGGTCAAAAGCAGTCAAGTGGAATTAGGATAATTGAAGGAAAAGACAAAGACAACCCTACTCTCGAGCAGGAATCTCTTGGGACTGAAGAAGGGACGAAAGCCACTATAGAAAACCAAGCCCAACCCCAAGAGGGCTTGGATCAGTCAGGATCTGCAGTAAAAGTAAAAAAACAGGGGGAAAATGGACGTTGTAAGCCAAAAACCTCAGAAAGTCTTCGGGTCATCATCACAGTTCCAAAAATGCAAGATTATAGGGACCATATGCCAATACATGCACATGCACTAATCTGCAAATTTATGGGATTTTGGACAATAAAAAAATCCCTGTGCCTTTGGATAAAACAACAATGGAAACCTAAAGGCGATGTCTGGATCCACCTTGGAGCTCAGGGTTTCTTTACGGTTGTTTTTGCAAACCTAGAAGACAGAGACCGTATTTTTGATGAGGGGCCCTATTTCTGTGCATTGGCAGGTCTATATATAAGACCATGGAATACCAACTTTGCCCCAAAACAAGAAAATTCACTCATGTGCCAGTATGGATATGCTTCTTCTCTCTCCCCATTGACTATTGGAGGCCTTTGGCGCTTGAACAGATCGGGAAAAAGCTAGGAAATTTTGTCCAAGCCTCAGAGGCCACCTTGCAAAAAAGATATACCTCCTATGCACGAATATGTGTGGAAATGGATGTTTCAGGGGCCCTGCATGAAGGACTGTGGATGCAATTTAGGGATGAAGTTTTCTTTTAGGCCATTGACTATGAGAAGATACCCTTTCGATGTCACCTATGTCACGAACACGGACACCTGTTCAGGGAATGCCATCTAAATAAGCAAACAAAAAAAAGTAAGGAAGGAGCGTCTAAAGACCAGGAAGGCTTCTCTCAACCTAATGGGAAACAAAGGGCAAATCGAAGGAACTAGCCTAAAACAAGGATAGCTACTAAAAGTACTAGCAATGCTTTTTAAGTTCTAGCATCCAATAATGAATCAACAAAAGACTCCCATTAGCTGGACTCCTTACAAGATTCAATGGGAACTTCATAGGAGGGAACCCTAAGCCCTAACAGGAATACTATGGAAGGAACCCCAGAAGACACCGGATGAGATGAAGATGTCGAGGGAGATGCAGACGTGTCAATAAGTGAAGCAGGTATGGAATACCTAGAAGTAAAGGATATCCTAGAATTAGAAGGGATGGACCTAAACACTATGGTGGAACAATGGAAGGAAAGAGGCTTGGAACACATCCCAGTAGACGAGATGGAAAAGGTCAACTTCCTCCTTCTAGCCCAACAAGAGGCAGAGACTAAGGGCCAGAAGGGAGGGCACGGAGTGACTAAAGGTCTGGGAATCAAAGTTCAAGGACTACATCAGAAAAACCTGAAGGCAAAACATAGGCGCAAAAGGGGAAGAAGATCTAACAACAAAGCTCTCCAGGAACTCGGTCAAATGCTTCTAAATTTAGGTAAGATGAAAGCCCTTGAGGCTTTCACTTCCTCTTCTTAATTTATTTTGTTTATCATGAATATCTTATCATGGAATGCTAGAGGTATAAACAACCAAAGGAAATAAAGACTTCTGAAGAAGAAATTCAGAAATTAAACTGCAAATATGATCTTCCTACAAGAAACTAAGTGCTCGAGTAAAACGTTGCAAGAGATCAGCAGGAAAATTGGGTGAAGAATGGACTATCTAGATGTTTAAGGTAATGGAATGGAAGGAGGATTGGCAACCTTTTGGAACCCCAAATCATTTCATCTAGTTAATGTAGAAGCACCAAGATCTTATTTATCTTTGGAGATGCAAATTATAGGAGAGCCTGGTACATATTTATGTACTAATATTTACGACCCCAAAGACTAGAAGACAAGCTGCTACTTTTGGACCAACTTTCACATCTGCAACATAGACACTCTGGTGTCAAAGGGATCTATGGGGGAGACTTTAATATGATCACCTCATTAGGAGAGAAGAAAGGAGGGTTGAAGAAGCTTAACCGAGATATGGAGGCTCTTATACACTTTATTAGGTCAACCAGGTTAATTGATATTATCCATAAGAGCAGATTGTACACCTGGAATAACAAGAGGGGAGGGGACAAGTAGATTGCATCGAGACTTGACTGCTTCCTCATAATTGAAGACATCCTCCTGGCAGGAGTGACAATGGAGACAAACATTATCCCAAGTGGGGGCTCAGACCACTGGCCCATTACCATGGATGTTGCCATCTTGGGTACTCCAAAGAACCGACCCTTCAGGTTTGAAATATTCTTGGTAGACCACCTTGATTTCAAATCTAAAATTAAACAATGGTGGCAAGAACCCCTGATTATTAGAGGTACGAAGATGTTTCGTCTTCAAGAAAAGCTGAAACATATCAAAGCCCGACTTAGATCTTGGAATCATGAGGTGTTTGAAAACATCTTCAAGGAGAAGTTAGCCTTGGAAGAAAAAATGGAATGGCTACATAAGGAGTGGATAAATGAGGAAATTTCCTAGGACTCCAAACGAGTTGAGTAGGACCTCATGAAACAATGGGACGAAAGACGTCTGCAGGAGGAGATCTTGTGGAAATAGAAATATCAGTTCCAATGGCTTAAGGAAGGAGAAAAGAATACAAAATTTTTCCACAGATCAACTGCAGACTACAGACGATGTAATAAGATTATCCATTTAAAATATGAACAAGGAAAATATTATGAGTCACATAAGGATCTCTCTACCCTCCTGGTTAACCACTTTGCTCACATTGCCACAGAACCATATATAGACAGGGAAGAGGCCATCCGGGTAGTGGTTTCCTCCATTCCAAGGATTTTATCAGAGAACCACAATAAAAATCTAGACTGCCCTGTATTTATGATTGAAGTGGAAGAAGCTGTTCAGGAGATGCCGAATGGTAATTCACCTGGCCCGGATGGTTTTACCATTGATTTCTTCAAAGCTTGCTGAGAGATTGTGCAGAATGAGATATAGGAAGTGGTTTAAAATTCCCATAAAACCTCCTCCATCCTGAAATCCCTCAACTCTACTTTTATTTCCTTGATCCCCAAGGAAGAGGCTGCCTGCTCTTCGACGAAATTCCGACCCATAGCCCTTTGCAATATTCTCTATAAAATCATCTCTAAGGTTATGGCTAATATATTGAAACATATCCTGCTACTGATTATTTCAGAGGAAAAATCTCACTTTGTTGAAGGTAGACAGATAATGGACAACATCCTTCTGGTGCATGAGATGATTCACTCCCTTCAGTCCCAGAAAAAGGCCGGAATGATAATTCAAATTGATTTGTCTAAATCTTATGATAAAGTAAGCTAGAAATATATGGAGGCTATCTTGGGAGCTTTTGGGTTTGGCCAACGGTGGATAAACTGGGTGATGGCTATGGTCAAGTCCCTGAATTTTTCTATCTTGGTCAATGGAGCCCTTGCTAGTCCCTTCACTCTATCTAGGGGGATCCAGCAAGGGGATATGATCTCTCCCTTTATTTTTGTTATTCTCATGGAGGGTTTAAGACGAATAATTAAAAATGATAAGGAGAAAGGTGACATTGTGGGCCTTAAACCTCTTCCAACTAGCCCAGTGACTACCCATCAGCAATTTGTGGACGATACGACAATCCATGGTATTCCTACTGTCCAAGAGGCTCAGGGATTCAAAGAAATTATAAACCTCTTTGGTCAAGCTTCTGGTATGGACTTGAACTTAGAAAAATCTATGATCTTCTTCTTTAATACACATGTTTCTATTTAGAGGAACCTCACGGCCATCCTTGGTTTCAAACGGAAAAGCCTCCCATCCAAATACCTAGGGATTCCCTTAACGGACAAACCTTGGCAGAAAAGTCACTGGGAAAAACTTCTCTCTTCCCTCGAAGAAGGTGGAAACTACTGGACGAACAGAGCCCTAAATTTTACTGGAAGGTTGATCATGACTAAGGCGGTGTTGCAAGCTATTCCGCACTACATGTTGTCCATTCTACCTGCACCAAAGGGAGTCCTCTAGAAAATAAGGGTCATCCAATGGAATTTCCTGTGGTCTGGTAAAGCTGAAAAAAAGAAGTGGGCCCTGGTGGCATGGACGAAGATCTACAAACCTAAGATCCTAGGAGGTATGGGGCTTCAAGACCCAGAAACTGTCAACAGAGCTTGTGGTGCTAAGCTCTGGTGGAGATGGCTTAAGGTACCTACTACCCCTTGGGCGAGGCTCTGGAAGGCCAAGTATGCAAAGGATTGGCGTCCCCCGGATCTCGTCAGAATGTCAGGGGTGATCAATGGATCCCCTATTTGGAACCTTGTGTGGGCTAATAGAAACATCATCCAAGACCACTGTTTTTGGGAAATCTGAAATGGCCGAACGACTTTCTTCTGGGAAGATGCTTGGCAACATATGCCAAAGTTGGAGAGTCTGGAGTATCAAATTATTCAACAAAATTTTCAGAGGCTTGGAAAAATGAAGGTTCAACACTATTGGTCCAATGATCACTTGGACCCTCAATGACGCCACTGGCTTTGGACCTCCCCTCCCAAGATGTCCGAGTGGAGAACTAGTTGCTTTCTCTGCGTCCTTGGGTGGATAAGAGAAGAGTGTGTAGCTCACAGGAGGATGATTAGCTCAGGTGGGGAAAAATGGAAGGAGGCACCTTTAATCTCAAAGAGGTGAGGTACTACCTAGAACAGAGGGATTTAGAAGAAAAAGTCCACTGGCATAGCAATGTTTGGGATTCTATCTACTGGTCCAAGGTCAAGACTTTCCTTTGGCGCGTAATGAATAGAAAAATTCTCACCTAGGAGAATTTATGGAGGAAAGGGTTCATTGGCCCATCGAGATGCTCTCTCTGTGGGGCAGAGGAGGAAACGATGAACCACCTCCTGAATTCTTGCAATTGGGCCAACCATTTATGGGATTGGGTAGCAGAAATTTTCTGGCAAACAGACAGAAGAAAAGACTCTATCCAAGAAAGCATCTCTAGGTGGAGGATAACGTTTACTGAACATGAAATTGTAAACCTACTTTGGAGTCTTGGCCCTGGTCACATTGTTTGGTCGATTTGGAAGGAAAGGAACATGCAAATTTTCCAGGACGAGGTACGCCAACTTGACCAAGTTAAAATTGAAATCATGAAGAAAATGAGGGAAACAGTTCTTACCAAGGTCAAAGGAGAGCACAATGACAGGTCCTCGGCTAGCGAGCAACGCATCATATCCCTGTTTGGGATTGAAGCTACAACAAGCTTGAGTCTTCCTTTACGCCATCAGAAGCCCCCTCCGTCTCTTCTGTCCTGGCAGCTCCCTCACCCAGGTTACTGTAAGCTGAATTTTGATGGTGCTTTGCATGGAAATCCTGGTCTAGCTGGTTTTGGAGGAGTTATCATAGATGACAAAGGAAAGATCAAGCATATCTATAGCTATGTGCTAGGTGAAGCTACTAATAATGAAGCAGAACTTACTGCACTGGAACAAGGCCTGCGAACTTTGGTTGGGTTGAAGAATGGAAATGTAATTGTGGAAGGGGATTCTCTGTTAGCGATTAATGTGGCAAAATGCCTGCAGAATGGTTCACAAATCAGTAGGGTCACTAAGCACTGGCATATCTTTCAAGTCACGAAGATTATCTCTGGCCATATCTTCACTCTAAGCGGTATTGTGTTTCAGGCTGTTAGACACACAAAAAATTCTATAGAGGATGTCCTAGCTAATCATGCGGTGGACAACCTGGAGGTCGTCCTTGACACCTGTTGGCAGGAGATGACTCTTAATAATTTGAGGGAGGAGTGTGAACATATTTCCATCAAGGACCTGACTGGATCATTAGGCGGTGCAAACATTTCACTCGAAATGGAACATTAATTGTTAGATGAGGTTTCGCAGGGATTTTAATTCAAGGTAGTGGTATCAGAGTCCTTTGTCCTTTGGTAAGTGTGTTAGAGTGTGGGAGATTTATTATAGCGATCAGGGACAGTACACCAGGATCGAAAATTATATGATGTGGCAAAATATAGTTATTAGAGGATGTGACAACCTCTACGAGACAGATCAAATGGAGTGGAGAAATATCCCTCACTTGCCCTCGAAACAACCTGTCAGACGAAAGGATGGGTTAGGGTGGTCGTTTCATTCCAGGGATCGACGTAACTGTATTCATCCTATAAATACTGAGATGGGGAGTAACGATGAGACCATTTTTTTTGTGCAGATTGTCCTGAAACATGCGCCCAAATTTCTTTAGGTGCTTCTTGGAATTAGTGAGTCGGGAGAGAAAGAGTTGAATCGTAGAATGGCTAAACGTATCCTCCAAAGTTCCAAGGCTACCCGTGAGCTGCAAGAGGCGGAGGCAGGTTTCAACAACTTTGTTTCCCGAAAGGGTAAATAGAAAATTGAGGAGTTGCAGGTTGAACTAGAGAAAGCCAATGAAAGAGTGGAAGACAGGGACATTCGTGACGAGGTGGATTGGATTACCGATCATGACACTCCGACCACCAGGTCTACTCAATTTTTGCAAACCTAGAGCATAGCCTGGAAGATGAATACTATGCTAGCCAAGGCTCTGAACATGCATGAGGTGGCTCATAGGGAGACTTACCAGGCCGGTACCCTCGCGTTTGCTAAGAATTCGGCCAGGCTGGATAACTTGGAAGTTACTCTGAAATCCTTTGTTGAAGAGATGAAATATCAGTCTAAGCGTCTTTAGGGGTTTGTAAGGTTCTTCGAGATATATTTGAAACATGTGCTAAACATTTTGATCCAGATGCCTGAGGAGAATAACAGGGCCACCATCATCTGCCGCTTTAAGCCCCGTAGCACGCCCAGTCGAGAGGACACAGTCGACCCAAGTGAAGGAGGTGATCCTGAAGAGCAGAACATGAAGCATAAGGGTTAATCCCCTGGCTCTCAATCCTTCTAATTCAGGCGCTCTGCTAGTTTATGTTATGTTGTTTGATGTTGTAAGGAAACCCGGTTGGGTTAGCCAACTATCTATTTTCATCGTCCTGAGAAGAGGATGTCCTTTTGTAATCTGCTACAATATGGTTCTAGGCTTGCTAAGGCTTAGTTATATGATCTATCTGTGTATGTTGCAGCTTTATTCTGATAGGCCTTGCCCACAATGTTTCTTTTTGTGCTGTCACAGGCAGGCCCTTTTTGTAACTCTATGTACTCTATTTTCTCTTTAATACATTTTTTGATTTACACAAAAAAAAAACATCACCTCTCATCTTCAAAGCTTGCTTCATTTCACTCTTTCTTCAAATCATTTTCCTTGCATTTTGCATTCTAAGTTAGCACTACGTAACAATAGTTTTTCATTAAGCACTTGGTTGTAATTTCCTTAGTAAGATAGTTGACTCGATAAAGCACTGGTATCAATATTCAAATTCAATCAAATCCTTTAATCTTGTTAGATTTTTTATAAGTATTTGGTCGTTTAAATGTGTGTCCCGAACTGGTTGGTTCCCAACTAGTTCCCCTTCATTCCATTTCCATAGGGTCTACGCCCCTTAGTCTACTATAAGGAGACAACTTAAATAGAGAGATTGGGGATCAAGGTGACAACCCCTGATATGAGCTGTTGTTGTGGTTCCTAGACATTCCGTGTGACAACAGAGCCTCCTAAGGAAAAAAAAAAAAAATAGCTAAATCAATAAAATAATATTATAAATTTGCATTTTACTTTTTGCACCACAATCCATATAACCATGGTTAAATTCAATTGAAAAGGTGTATCAAAATAAAATTAATAAAAAAATTGTATTGATGTGATTATAAATAGGAATGAGTTTCTCAATAAAATTTCATTATCATTGAACAACTAATGCATTTTTCCTTTGTACTTAAATAGCTTAAAATAAATTATAAATATAAATTCATAATTGTATAATAACTATTAATAAAATTTATATTATTTAAATTATATAATAACATGTAGTTAATATACTATATAATATGAAAAGAATATAATATAATAAATGTAATATATTATTTTATGTATATTTTTTATTTTACATGTTGAATTGATTTGATTTATAACTTAAAAAATAATAATATATAATATAAAAAATAATATAATATATATTCTATAAAATTTAGATTATTTTTCATAATATTATGTATAATAATATATAATATTAATATAATCATGGTTAAATTAATTTAGTTGTATTTAAAATTAAAGAAAAAAATAGTATTGAAAAATATTTAATTTATATTTATAAGTATAATCTAGGATTATATACATTGAAATTTTATACTTTTTTTTGCCTCAAATTATGTTGAATCTAATGTACCTTTTTTTATACATATTTCATCGTACAAAACTAATATACCTTTTGTATTTAATTTTAATATGTTTGTATTGTTATTAATATTATAATAATATTATTCATAAATTTTATTTATCATAAAATTACAAGGTTATATTTTTATTTATTTTTATTTTAGATGTATAATATATATGTATAGATATTAACTTATAATTAATTTGAAATTATAATATTAAATAAAATGAGATGAATATACCCCAGATGCAAGTGATAGAAGTGGCACAAGTGGAGATCTTCTTTCCCATTCCCTTGAGGACGGAGATCAACCATGCAAGGCCTCACTCGATGCAGATCCTCATATTGTTAACCATCCACACATGAGAAATGGGATAAGGCATGATGAAGATATTTCTGGTACCAAGTTACCACCTTCAGGGTACCCCTCTACAATAATCACCATTAATTATTAAGAGGACTGATATGACAAACAACCATAACTCTTCCCTCAGGCCTGCTCAGGGAATTGGATATGGCACGCAGCGACGTGCTAGGCTCACTCATGACCCTCCCCCTCACATGCGTCCTAGACCTTATAAAAGGATGGAACCTCATCCCAATCAGACTCACGATAAGTTCCTTCAGTCTTTCCTTTTAATTATCTTTCTGCCCTCCTACACCACCAGGCCATTGCGCAACTCTCCCCCAAAGTCCCGCTGCACAGACCCCTTTGGGTTATAACTATCCAGCCTGCGTAGCTTAGTCTTGGCCCTTCTACTTCTCTAGTCTTTGAGACTGTCTGCCCCCCTGTTGTGCATATTTCCAGTGAAGCCACTCCTCTACTTCTGCAGGAAATGGCTCCCAGGCTATGCCAAAGAACCATCCACGGTGGTCAGAGAGGGGCTCTCCCCGGACATTACCACCATGGATTAGACAACAGCTTAGAGTCTATTGAAGGCTCCTCCTCCTACAACTATGCTATATAGAGCCTCGATCCTGAGCAGGAGGAAGAAGCCTCCGTCCAAGCTGCGCAGAGAGGTAGATGTGGTCCCCAAAATTCTACCATCACACACCAAGTGCATCCCCCGCCTTGGAATACTGACCCCCTGCCAGATCAAGTGGATGAAGACAACGAAACAGATGTATGGATTATGGAATCTGAAGGAATTTGGACGTGCATCCCTGATGCGGAGTATCTGGAGTCCCCCATCCTATGCGCCCCAATACCCAAACCTACGCGTCGAGAAAAAGATTCAGAGGAAGCGGCTACACAGGCATATGCCTACCTGATAGAGGAAGAAGTGCCCAACAGTAATGATGATGCAAAAGACTAAGGACTGCAAAGCTACTCAGTTCTTCCTTGGCTTTTGCTATGCATGCTACTACCAAGGAATCTCAAGCTATACTTATGCTTCTACACAATATCTGGATACATCAGCATTGCTGCACATTTTGTAATTTCTTGTCTCAAGTATTTTCCAGGCTCACTTCCTACATGAAGGCAACCCCAAAATCCAGCCTGTAGCATATGTAATGTTTCTCTTTTCGAATTAATATAGAAGTAGCATAATTTACCAAAAAAAAAAAATGAGATTAATATATAGTTCAAAAATAAATATATGAAAATATACAAATATAATATTTATTGAAAAATGTGTAAAGACATGAAGGTTATGTAAGGATATGCATTGTTTCTTTCAAAAAAAATGAAATAATAATAATAATGTTTTATTCAAAAAGTGTGAAATGACATTTGTTATTAGTACCTTACTTTATGACTTTAAAAGTACTTAGAGAACTACCATGGTTAACCATGATTTTTTATCCACCATTCAGAATGTAACAAGTAGTTACCTTTAACTCAAGCAATTCCACCTCAACCATTGGGGATGATGGAATCCCCTAAAATGTGATTGGTTCTCATAAAGTGAATTTTGATTGTACATTTTTCTTAGGAGGCCCATTTTAGACCTCAAAAATCCCACAATGTCTTTTGTGTTTATGTATAAGTCTCAATAAGTCGTATTAGAGTGGTCTTCTCTCTCTAATTTTATTTTCATGTCCCCAACAAGGTCAGAGTATAAGGAGTTAGGGCTCGAACTGGTTGAACCTTTATAAGACCAGCCTCGTAGACCCTAACAACCTACCATGGCTGAAGAAAATAAAGATGACTTAGTAGGAGATCCTTTCAAATTATTAGTAAAAGAAGCCCTCGAGTGACGAAGGAACACAATGATGGATAAATTTTCCTAGATCCTTTAGCAGCTACCCATAGGCGACACATATTCATCCAACAACCACTCTTGAGGCACCCCTACCTTTAAGTTACAAGTCAATTTTGACATCCCTATATTTGAGGGAAGATAGATGCAGATGTCATAGATAAATGATTAAATCCTTTAGAAGGATAATTTTAGGTTCATGATTTTTCCAATCGGGAAAATATTACTTTTTCACTCCTCAAAGTCACCCCCCATGTCAATGACTCGTGGGAAACCTACTGTGAGAAGAGGGATGAGAGGGAAGCCTCACTATTTTCAGTTGCACCTAGTTCGAATTATTTCTGATACGCCATCAAGGAGTAGCATTACCCTATTGGGATCTATGAAGATCAGTTCATATAGTGGAACACATTGCGGCAATGAAGAGACCAGGACGTGTTAAAATTCAGAAATATTTTTCATACCCTTCACATGAAGTTGGGTATAAAGGATTCTGAGTGGAATTTTGTATTCAAGTACCACAACAGTCTACACAAGTACATATAGAATGATATGGAGTTCCTGTACATCTCCTCGCTTGACGCCTCCTATCAATATGTTTTCAAGATCGAGAAGAAGTTTAAATAGAAGAAGTGAGACTTTGGATCCGCAAATCTGAAGCAAGGGAAAGGATCCCCCAAACTGCAGAACAAAGAACAAAGCCAATGTGGAGTTGATATGAATGGGAAAATTAGTTTTGTTGTGCTAAATTCCTCTCCAGAATATAAACAAATTTCTTGAGGATTATGAGGTAAATTTCAAGTTAAACATGAGTTTTTATGTTAATTTATTTAGAAAAAAAACATAAAAAAAAAACTGAACAACAACATCTAACAGACATGAAAATCAACATAAAAAGTAACACAACATCACATGATGAAGGATTTCACCCCGCCTATGCTACGTCTCCTTGGTCCAGCTTCCAATGAATTGGCCCTCTTCTATTATGCTCAAAAGTGTGATTACATGTGTTTACAATGCTCAAACAGCTCTGAAACCTATTTCAATGGCTCTAGAATGCTAAAAATTCTTGTGTAGCCTCTTTTTGCCTCGAATTTGGTAAAAAAATCCTCAAGTTATGACTTTCCCCAACGTTTGCACTATTCACTCCACATTTTCCACCAAATCAGACACTGAACCTACATATCTGCTCGGAATTCCGCTAACCAAGTGCCAAATTGCCCAAAAATCAAGCGAAATTGTCAGAGCACTTAAATTCCTAATGACACCCTAAATTCGATTAATTAACCATAATGTATATGTTTAAACAAAAAAAATTATAATAAAAATCCATCGCACGATTTGGCTAATCGTCCGCATGGTGGTCACATATAGCAGCCAAAAATTTATGTTATGGTTAGTGGGGCGACTAGCAGGCCGGCAGACTCGGCGGTCTCATGGTGTCACATGGTGCGGCATTAAGTGTTATAGTTATGGACCATGGTGGGAGGCACTAGGCTAACCTCCTTCCCATGGTCCTGCCCCTAGAGGTGACCAGGGCTGCGGCTAGACCCCAACCCCCTCACATGGAGGAAACCATATGACATGAAAAATATGCCACTTCCAATATATGGTAAGAAAAAAATGCATAGTGTATTGGTAATGGCTTGCACCCAGTACTTGGAGGTCATGGGTTCGGACCCTGCCCACTCTGCTTGATCCTTGACCCAATTTTGGTGGCCCTCGCTAGGCCATGTGGCAACCCCTAGTTGGCCATATAAACACCAATCAAAATTCACCATTTCGACCCAATAAAAATGTGCCACTTGGTACAATACCATATGACAAAGACAATCTGTTGAATAAGTCAACCTACAACTGTGGTTTGGTGGAAGGATATATTGGCTGAAAATTATGGTAGGGAACATAATCCTATAGATGAAATTGAAAGGGAAGATGCTAAGGAAGAAGATTTGGAAGTTCATGGTTCAATGAATATCTTGAATGAAAATTCTCAATAAATGGGGAACATTCTTACAAAGATATAAGCAATCTTTGTACCATAAGGAATCATTTTTTCAACTAAATGCATCAGATGTACTGGGATCTTATTGAAACTTTTGAATGTGTGTCCATACTTATTTTTCATTATTCCATTCATCCCTTGCTTTGGTTATTCAATCTAATTAGATAATAGAAATGGCACAATATAATTCTTCCACATCCTCGTGATTTCTTGAGAGAGCATCTGCAACAACACTTAGCTTCCATTTTTTGTATACGATTTCAAAGTCATAACCCAACATATTTTTGACTGATGTTTGCTACTCTTCTGAAGATAATATTTGTTCCAAAAATTATTTAAGACTATCATGATCAGTTTTTACCTTGAAGTGTCTTCTCATTAGGTAAGGTCGTCATTCCTTTAGTGCATGTTGTACTGTCAGCATTTCCTTCTCATACATAGCTTTCTGTAAATACTTTCCTTTGATTGAACGACTTTCAAAATAAATGGGTCTTCCTTCTTGCATCAAAACAACACCAATTCCATTTCCCTAGGAATCACATTCCACAATAAAGGTTTTTGTGAAGTCTGGCATAGCTAAGACCGACACTTGGAACATTTCCTCTTTAAGATGTTCAAAGGCCTTAGTTGCTTCAGGAGTCCATGAAAATGCATCTTTCTCCAACTTGGAAGATACTTACACTTTTTTGCTAAATGACATTGGTTGTGTGACATATGTGATGCTACTCTTTCCTCTCATGTTATACGTGTGTGTGTGTGACATTCAATCTATTCCCAAGAAAGAAATTTGGTTTTGATTGAGGAAAGTAATTTAGCCTATCTGAGCCAACAAAGAATTATATATGAGGAAACAGACAAGTCTATAAGAGACAAAAAATAAGTATATCCAAGGTTACAAAAAGGAATAATTTCTTGTGCAGTGCAAGGAAAATCTCTCTCGCATAATCTTTATGATGAAGGATCGAATATGTTTGTGAAGAGTCAAATATATTCATGATAATCATATCTCTATGGTAGTACTCTATAGAATAATTAAAATCTCTATGAAAGGAAACACGACCATGGAAAAACATGAGGATGATGTCCTGCCTTAACAGATGACACTAGACTGAACTTGTTGGGAAGATAGTTGAATTGAATAATTGACTAATGGACCAATTTTGACTAATCTTATTTTATTATTCAACTTCACCTTGTAAATGACTATGATGTCTAGGTGTCTCTCTTGTTGAAATGATCAATTTCTCTAAGAAAATGTTGTTGGTATTTTCCTCCTGTGGGTTTTCCGAAGATAAATACTTGTGTTATTATGTGGCTATCTCTTTATGATCCTTATGTCATTTTTGTTTCAATAGTTGAGATCCTCTATGCAATTGAATTAGTGGTCTCTTATGTGTAAATGATTTATGATGGAAAATATCACAAGAAAAATATTAATCTAATGAAAATCATAATAAATAATTATCAGTTTAGAGGATTCCCTAAAAATAAACAAACACTATGTGGAACATCATCACTTAATTTATCTTTCCTGGTCCACTCCTTCTGGAAGGAATTCTTCTATTTTTTTCTAAGGAAGGCTTTGGGAGAAACTTTATTCTTTGGTACCATGTCCTCCATGTCTCAGGTTCCTATTATAGCATCATGTAGGGATTTTAGTTTTAGGGCCTTAACCCAACAGAGAATGGGGTTTGGAAAATCCTTTAACAAATAACATTATTGGTAGTTGCTCCAACACATTTGTAACTATGAATGTGAGCCTGTGAAATTATGAAATGTAAGAATTTTTTGTACATGTTTATTTGAGCTATGCTATCCCTCTAAATCATATCTCTCTTTCCTTCTAATCAAATTGGGAAATTAGTCTTTATGTGAAGTTTAGGTATGAGGTAATTCTAGCATGCTCCAAGGTGACTAAAGGTGACTATCCCATGATACCACCACTAATGACACTCTCCCTCTAAATGAAATCTAGAAAATTAGTTGGAATTTGTCAACAACATAAGGTTGAGTTAGAAATATGTGTCCAACTTTTAAACTCATGCTCTTATTGTGCATTCATATGAACCATCATAGGAAGGGATGCACAATTCCACCAACTTCCATGGAAAAACATAATTCTATGAACCCTTATTGTACTCTTTTAGCTTGTTCCCATATTTAATGGCACAAAAATATTGTAAGGACATGGTTGTATGAAATTATTCACCAAGATCCTAATACTCTATCAAATAATCAGATAACCCTTCACCTTGTCCTTGTTATGACTGATTTTTTGCTATCTATTCTTCTAAGAACTAAGGTAAGAGAGGTCTAGGAGTTGCTATACTCACTGTTTGAGGGTTATTCTAAATTGGGATATGTGTGTTTCTCCCTTTAGCATGGTTCCATTGTTACCATTTGACCCTCTTGAACCATTATTACCATCATTGTTTTGGTTCCCTTAATTATTTACTATAATATGGGTGATAATATGAACCAATTTTTGGTGCCCTCTTGCAAGGTCATTTAGAATATTCATAGTTCTTCCCTCAAGTTGTTCATTCCTTTCCTCCATGTATTCCTCTTCTTCTGATTTTGAGTGAATATTTTTATCACCATTTTTCTCTTTTCTGTAGGTGATATAGTCCCTATCCTTTAGATACATCAAGATAGCATGCACTCCTAAGATAGCAAGAAAAACCTCACTTTAATACCACTATAAAATACCCTCTTTATAATCAAGAAACTCAACCAATATACCCAAAAAAATATCACAACAAATAATTTCAATAAATATAACATATATGTATATTAATACCACTATAAAATACCTTCGCGCTAAAAAAAAATTATGGATGGTCTAACCCTCGCTTTTGATGCCATGGCCTAATAGATGATGGCTAAAACTGCTAAGAAAAAATGGTGTTGGATAGGGAAACAAAAATCTAGTAATAAATACTAGATCAACCTCCACAAGTGATCCCATAGTCTATAAATGAGTGAATCAACCCCCTTTTTCCCAAACAAACTATAGATGGAAAATATGACCTTCCAAAAATCCCATGATCTCTGGTTGTACCTATGAAATATCTACTGCAGTATCATGGTTTAATTCTCCTACTTGATTCAATTATACAAGTTATCTTCAAAAATTTGATTCAGAAAATACAGAAGTAAACAAAACTAACATCCTACACATGCAGATCATTTACTAAATATTACGCTCATTCAAACAAAGTGACAGACTAATTTTTGGACATAATTCCCCGGAAAAACCCAAAGCGGGAAAACCCGTGCAATAGATATGAGGGTTTATTTTATTAAATAGAATCTGAGTATAGAAAATCTGGGTTCCAGATCTGGAAAACCTGATAGAGAATAAAATAAATCTATATCTAACCTGTTGTTTCAAGGCTAAATATCTTACTGATTGACACCCTCAAATAATATTTACAAGACTCAGTCCAAATCAAGCCCTATAAACCCCAACACTGCCCCAAAAGCCCTAACGCCAACCCTGCTAGGCTCTGCTTGCCATTGTGATGCTCAGACTGGGACTGTGTAACCCCATAGTGGGTGACACAGTCCTTACACTGCCTCTAGAGGCCTCTCCATAACTTCTGAAGCTCCCTGAAGCTGCAACGCTGACCCTTCCTGGGTCTGCATAGCACCTGCGTAGCGACTGAAGCCTCTACGGTACACAACTGCTGCCTAGCTGCTACTACTGCTTTGTGTTCCTCTTCCTCTTGCTGACTCTTGGCTCCAGGATCAGATCATCCCCCCATCCAATACTTCCCCATTGCTGCAGAAAACTCCTCCAAAAATTCTTAGCAAACCCTACCCTAGAATTCCATATCAGTCTCTCAACTCTGCCTTTGTGTGTGTTTCCAACTGACCCTCAAACATTTCTCTTATAATTTTTCATTGATCTCATCAACGACCAAGATTAAGACATTCATCAATGGATGAGATTAAAATACTGCTTGATCCATGTCTTTTAGAACATTTCAACACATGTGTTAATTAATTCACTTTAATTATTTAATTTTCCTAAGTTTAGAATTAGGAAATACATTAAAATAATTAGCTATTTGAATAACTTGAAGACTAGCTGAAATTTCAAAAATTACTTTCTAGGTTTTGGAGTTCAAGTGTGTCTTAGCCCCTCCCCAAAATTTTAGGGCTAGAGCACACCCGATGCTACACCAACTACACAAAAAGTCAACACTCCCCTTTAGCACAGAGTGTGCTCTAGCAATACATCCACACCACGTATTGCAAGATCTTGATGTTGGTTTCTATGTTGCTAATGCTTGGCTTGCTACCCTCCTTCCAATGCATTTCTACTCTCTGTATTGTTGCCCATGCCACTGACACTGACACTTCCACATCTGTACTGCAACTCCCTCTCAACTTACTGCATCATGCTGCCCATAGCACTGCCACTGCTAATTTTTGCACTGCAACTCAGTTGCCAAGAAGTAAGCAATTGAAGGAATCCTGCCAACTGTTTGACAAATAAGTCAAGCCGCATCTATCACTGAAGCTCCCTGGATGTTGATTTATGATGTCTTTTTGAAGCTACTGCGTTGTTGCAAATCTTCTCTACGTGAGCCCAACCTATTTGTGTTGTTACAACTCTGCTCTGCATAAGCCCAGGCTCTCTGCATTCCTGAAGTCCCATCAGCCTCTGCACTTCTGCTCCACGCTTTTGCTGCCTCTACATTACGTTGCTTCCTCTTCAGCTCTTCAACTCTCCCCTCTCCTTCATTGTGACCTTCTGCAACCATATGCCAACTCATCCCGCTACTGTCTTAAGGCTCCCATAGCTCGTATGTGATCCAAGAGTAGGGCTGACTCAAGGATCCCACCATGGTTTGTAGATGCTCTACAGATCCATGTCACCCCACCTCTTCTCTCGAGGCACATGAGCACTCATGGTTGCATCATCGCCAGAACCATCATCCTTTGTTGCTGCATCCTTGTAATCAGAAGCTCCTTTGTCCTTCTTCTTAGGAAAAGTGTTGTTGAATTGTACAGGCTCACCACAGTTAAAGCACCGAACCTTGGAAAGGTCCCTCTTATTTTTCCCTTGTTTTTTTTCTTTCCTTTGATCCAAGGGTTGCATCATCTTCCTCTTCTTTCTTCACTCTGACTGTCCCACCACTGATATTCTACTTCTTGGTGATCCTCCTGATCTCCTCTTGGCAAAGGATAGCTAAATGTCTACCCATGATGGTAACGTTGCTCTGCCTAGCATACTCTTGACAAATGTTTCCCATTCCTCAGAGAATACATTCAGGGAAGTCCTTACTAATATTTCTTTGTCTCAAGTTACACCCATTCAAACCAGCTGGTCTCGGACGGTATGAAGTCGGAAAAGGAAGGGATCTATTTCCTCACCCTTCTGCATCTGGAAAAGCCTCATTTGATTCTCTAAGTGCATTTTTTTTTGGACAAAGCTTCCTTGATACATCGCTTCTAGAGCGACCCACATGTTATTTTCCATGTTCTTATTGGAAATATGTGGTACTATGTGATCCTTCACTCCGTCCATGATCAAATGCTTGGTTCGAGCTTGGTTCCCCTTAAATTTCTTCAGAGGATCAGGATATGCAAGCACAACTAGAACACTCGTTGCATGGTCCTTGATGTCGTACTCATCTAGGACTGATAGGATTTGTGCCCTCCAAATGACAATGTTGGACACACCATCCAACTTGTCCTGTTTTCTCAACCCATGAGTTTCCATCTAGCTCGGATTAGGTAACATATTAGGATACTATCTCGGATAAGGTTAAACTATTACTATATCCTCAGACATGACAGGTAACCTATTAGGAGACTAGCTTGGATTGGTACACATTATCCTAAGAAGGAAAAAATAATGTAGGAAATATCTATAATAGAGGATATTAAGCTTTCATGTAAGTTTACATTGTTGCATAGTCCATTTGGGGAGTAATATACTTTTCAATCGAAGGAAGAAGTAGAAAATTTTCCTATGGAATCAAAGTAAAAGATTAATCTATAGTAGTAGGATGGTCACTTTGTTAAGTGATTTGAACTTTCTTGTAGGGGTTGTGAGTAGTGATTCCCTAATGTCTACTCATATTGGTTTATTCATTTTGTTGACAAAAAAATCTTATTGTTGGGTGAATTGTAGGGTCACCTTAGACACCTCTATGAGGGTGGAAAGGTATTACCTATTATGTTTAAATAAGGGGTTGACCCGACTAGTTTTTTCATCCTCTATGGGTTTTCATTTAGATATCCCAAAATGTCATGGACCTATAATTATAGTGAAGAAGTCAATTTTGAAACTAGCTTAAGATAGAGTAACCAAAGAAGTAAATAAAGGTAAATATAACTTGATTATAAGGTTCACTACAGGAGGCGTAATCCTCTCCATAGTGTCCTAGTGAAATTACTTTCAACTAATATAAGAGGCATGGGGAGTAGGACTCTTACATTGGTACAATTAGACAAACTAGATATAGTTCTAATACAAGAGAAAATGTAGAAGGCATACCATTTAATTTTTGAACTTAGAAGGTCTTTAGGGGGATAGGACATAGGACTTGTAGATCTATAAATGTTTTCAAGGGTTTTAATTACTAGTTGGAATAAGAATGTATCTATTATTAATTATTTATCTATACATTCAATGCTTTACATATAGGTATACAATGAAATATTGGGCCTAATTATGACTTTATTAAATGTGTATGGACCTTATTTTCAACACACTTTCAGCATGGTCAAATAATAACTAAATAATTAAAGTAACAGTTAAAATCATCTCTAAACTTCAGTATTGTGCCAACATGCTATTTTAAAACAGATTTGTCTTTAGTGCGACTTTTTGGACTGGTGCCTAAATCTGGTGGAATTTTTTTTGGTGAAATATTTATTTGTGTTATTTAAACTAGTTTTTTGACTACACATATGGATTAAGCGCTTTGAAAAACCCCTGGGACTTCGATTGTCCAGGGGTTACCCATCAAACTTGTGATTTCAATAAAAAATTGCTTGATTTTAGAGAAATTAGACTAGAAAAATCCAACGAAAAAGCTTCCAAAAAATCGCACTAAAGACAACTCCTTTGAAAAATCACAAACATGTCATCTTAAGACTTCTACCAATGGCATGGCCAATAAAATCACTTATATAACGCTTCAATTGGTCATTAAAATTCGTAGTAACAACAATAAATGTGAAAACGAACATGGAGCAAAGAGTAAATAATTAAAGAACACAAAAAATTTAATTTCAATATGTACTCCATTGCAAACTCCAGATACTAACCAAAAAAATCCAAAACAAAAAACTATACACGAAATCTTGCAGTTACTCGGAATCTTTGTTTATTTATTTTTCCCTTCTTCTTGGTATTTTTGTTTTTTT
Source organism: Pinus albicaulis (assembly GCA_034641835.2). Lineage (NCBI taxonomy): Eukaryota > Viridiplantae > Streptophyta > Pinopsida > Pinales > Pinaceae > Pinus > Pinus albicaulis. Next base: position 1,198,578,529 of record CM076579.1, on the reverse strand, counting down.
CTCCTTATTGGTACCTTTGTGAGTCTATTGGTTCTCTTTGCACTCATATTTTTGCACGTTCTTGTGATCAACCTCTTCTTCTTCTTTCCCATTGCCATCAATTTCATCTTCTTGCTTATTGCTATTGCTACTTGAGTTGTGACCGGTTACACTAATCATAATGCTATCCAAATTGTGATTCATGCCACCCTCAGATTATGTCGTGTTCTTCTGATCACTCCCTTCTTCTTGCTTAATGTTGCAAGTCCCTTCCTTCGTCTTGGTGACAATAATTTTTGTTTTGTATGTTTAGTAGTGCCTGTCTATTTTCTATTATCAAAAAGGGTAAGTTACAAAAACATATCAAAACCTGGTGGCCGCAAAATGTCCAAAGGAAACCGGGTTTGTTGACCACCTTAAAGAGTTATAAGCCATCCATTATTGAAACAGTTTGAGTCTTGTAATATCCACTATTTCAGAGTAACTATATCTGACATATGGAAACTATAAAAAGTAAATTCTAGCCGCAAAATACATATGTAAAAACAAAGAAAGAACTATCAATCATCATCTAAAGATTCTATTGGATCTGGATCTTTCATGCTTGACCGCGGCATATCTACCTGTTGCATCTCTTGTAGTTGGCGATCTATACGACCAAGATGAACCAATCCATGTTGTTGCAAGACCCGGATTTCCTGAATTTCTCTTTTAATATCTTGCAGAGTTGAGGCAACCTTAGGATCGCCTCCCATTTCATGTATACTCAATATAGCTTTAGCTAGAACACATTTAATTGTCTAATAGGTATGAATGGACTAGTGGAATAGGGAAAGCCTTCCTCTGGTGCTGCCAAGATCTTTGATAAACTCCATTTCCTTTTCCTGGATTTCTATGTCCACTTTTATGTTACTTTCCCTTTCCCATCCAACTATTAGATTCTTAACCTAAGGTGGTTTCCCTTTAGAAAATGCGTCAAAAAGGCTTTCCATGACCTCCTTCTTGGATTTCCTTCCTCGTTTTCCAGTGTGGGTTGTGGTTGTTGTCTGTTTCTGTTTCCCTTTTCCTCTGTCTTCCTTTTTCACCATCTTGGTCGTTAAATTTCTTTGAAAATGTTTTTGAGTTCTGTTACTGTGATCTTGGTAGACACATGTACACACTCTATAAAACCCTGTGTATTGTGACAGAGTGTCAATAGCTATTCCAAATAAGTAACCATTAGAAGGACCCACATATGTGACCATACTTAGGCCACCTCCAGTCGGGTGGTAATACATGGTCACCCCACGACGCATTAACATAAGAATTAAAAGAGAAAAATTGTCAGACACAGGGAGGAGAGACTTTTGGAACTATAATACCTCAACCCAAAAACCAAGACAATGCATGTGGAGTTTCTTGATACTTCACGGGGTTGGAGTACACCCCTAGATTGAATCATGCATGAAAGGGAAGCACAATGACACAAATAAACCCCTTTCAGAACCTTAGAGCCCATCTTATAGCTATCAGAACTCAGAGAATCCAAGACTAATAGACGGGGCCTTCGAGCCATTGGATAATATTGTGAAGCCATCTAGGTCAATTCATGATTCATGGACAAGGTAGCGGAAGAGCATTGAGTGAAACAGACTGAAAATAGAATGACACAAGTAATAAGACCCACTAAGGAACCTTTGCAACTGACTAAAACCACAATGACAAAAGTATTTAGACCCAAAACACCTATCAGACTCAAAACTAAGCCATTCGGTAGGAGAAAAATGAATCTTGAAAGAGTAAACAGTTCTGAGCAGATCAGATAACCATTAATTGAACAGAAACGACAACCATTATTGTGGAATTGAGAACCAAATTTAAATTTACCATCTGGAATAGAATGAGTGCAACAAGAATAAATTCAGGAAATGCATCCATTATCAGAAGATAAACATACAACTTGAGAAGTCGCAGAGTTCTGAGTTTTTTGTTCGCCGTTGCGCTTGCAGCTTCACCTTCTTCATTCGCCTGGAGCTTCAATTAGGAAAGACTGTATAAGTTGCATTCCTTAACATTTATTATACCTTTCACCCACCAACGATGTTTCCCAAGCATCTCTGACATGGTTAGTTGTCTTACACATAAGTCGCTAGCGATCATAAATACTGGAATGCTATGGTACTGTCGTGTCATCCCACTACCGGTTTTTGTCACCTGCTTAATATCTGATGACCGTGTGTGGAACCGCATTTTTTGCCACCTCACGTTGTCCTTCCTCCATGTGGCACAATACTTGCAATGCCCTCGGTCTTCTTATTCTCTGCACGCTCAGATAATGGTGCATCATTTTGATCAGATTCTTCCCCTTCCTACTTCTTGTCTTTGTGTGCTCTCCCTCTCCTGACTCTCTCCACGCTCAGATTATCGTGCATTCTTATGATTAATCTCCTCTTTTTTCTTATTGTAAGAACTATTCTGTTCTTCTTCACTCTTCTCTTTGTTACTGTGACTGGCCACAGCAATCATAGTGCTCTCGATTTTTTGATTTTCTCCACACTCATCTTCTGGGCTGTGGTTGCGATCAATCTCTTCATCTTACTTATGGTTGTCAATCTCTTGTTCCTGTATCTTGTGACTTGTGCTCTGTACCACAACATTCTCAATCTCCTCACTTTTTCCAACTTCAGATTCTCGCACGTTGTTGACATTCGTTTCTTCTTCTTCTTGTTTAGTGTTGTCGGTCTCTTCTTCTTGCGCGTTGTTATCGTCACTCGAGCTCTTGCAGCTACTTGTCGTGGCTGCCTCCTCTTCTACTCGTTGATGTTGATTCTCATGTATACCATGTTGTTCTTGGTCATCATCATTATGTGATGGTGATGACATCATTTTTATCACTACTTGCACTGGCAATGCAATTTCGTCGAGCAATGATATCGGGAAAACGTAATTCTTAAAAATATCAAACATTTCTTCACCCTTCTCCTTTTCAATCTGCAATTTATATTAATTCATATTCACGATATTAATTTTTAGTTATCTATGTGATTATTTTATGACATTGACAAGAGATGATGATATACAATTAGTAAATAAGTAAATAATAAAAAATTAACTCACCAATTGAGCATCTCGACTAAATATAATTAATCGGTTTTCATTGTTTTCCACAGTAATATGGACAATTTGTTTGAATGGAACATCTTTAATAATGTGCCACTTCACGGGAAATTTTTCCACCCACTCCAAAAATTATGTTCTCACTCTGAAATCTACAGGGCCAACCATTTCAGCCACCCCACAGAAATGAATGCTACTGTTCATCTGCGTCCCACAAATAATAATACTAGATGTTATTCTTTAAATAATGGTGATTTTTGCAGCAATGATTCTTCACAAGTACTTAAAATGACATAAAATTCAAAGAAACACTAACCGAAAATAGTAAAAATATGGGAGAATTGGAAGTAGTATCACTAGATGAACTTTCTTGGACACTTTGTTTGTTGGAAACAACTTCAACATAAGAAGCATTTAATTATTGATTTCCTTTGTGAGTGCTTGTCCACACTCCATTTCTGATACTGCTAAGGATGTGCTCCTTTCTAGAATATTTTATAACAAAAAAATTTGCATTATCATATCGAGTCACAAATCCTGGAAGGTTGTAGTCACCCCAGAGAAGTAAAGTGCCACTCCCGCTTTTAGAAGGATTCTAAGAGATTTGTGTCATGAGAAAGACAAAGGAACCACAATTTATTGTGATAATATCTCATCAATAGCATTATCAAAGAATTCTAATTATTGCTAATTATTGTGGCTTCTTGCCAATGTGTCTCCTTTGGTGTCTCCATGAATCTGGATATTAAACTTACAACATACATAATATCAGGCCTAGTTTCAGTCAAATACATTACACTGCCAATGATGCTCTTATACAATGTCAGATCGACATTTTTGCTACAATCTTATTTTCTTAACTTAAACCCCATCACAGTTGGAGATGCTGCTGCTTTTTTGTGCTGCATGTTAAACCTCTTTAAAACTTCTTCAACATATTTTTCTTGGGAAATCAAAATTATTTTTTCATTTTGCTTTACTTCAATTCCCAAAATATATCTCAATAAACCCAAATCAATCATTTCAAATTTACTCTTCATGACTGCTTTAAAATCAGCAATGAGAGAAACTTCATTGTCAGTGAAAATTAAATCATCTACATATAAAACAACAATAAGGACTTTACCATAATTTTATTTTATGTAGAGTGTGGGTTCACCATCACATTTTTCAAACCCATTATCCATCAGGTAAGCATCAATCCTGTTGTACCGTGCTCTTTGTGCTTGCTTCAACCCATAAAGAGCTTTCTTCAACTTGCATACTTTGTGCTCTTGGCCTTAAATTTCATAGCCTAGAGGTTGTTCAAAATATACCTCCTCTTTCAACACTCCATTCAGAAATGTTTATTTCACATCCATTTGGTAGACTTTCCACTTTTGTTGTGCTGAAATGGACAACATTGTTCGCACTGTTTCCATCCTTGCAATTGGTGCAAAGGTTTCTTCATAATCTCTTGCTTGTTGCTGCTTGTAGCCTTTCATAACAAGTCTTTCTTTATGGATTTCTATCTTGCCTTTAGCATTTCTATTGGTCTTATTGACACATTTTACTCCAATAACTTCTTTACCTTGTGGGAGTTCCACTAACTCCCATGTGTCATTCTTTTTCTATTGCACCAATCCCTTCGTTTATTTCTTCAATTCATTTTTCTTATTTTACCGCATCTTCAAAATGGATTGGGTCATCAACATGACAAAACAAAGAAAAGAAATAATTCAGACTATTATTATTATTAGCTTCTTGCTCATAAATTTCACTCAAATTTCTAAATCTTGGTCTTCTTGGTGTGCTTGGAGTTCCACTTAAGCTCAAGGGAGTTTTTGATCCCTGTGGTGTGCTTGGAGAATCACTTCCTTGATTTCTCAAGGCTGTTATGTTTCTAGCTTGTGGTGTGCTTTGTTGAGCTTGTGTAGGTGGAGGAGGAGCCACTGTGTAGGAATTATTTTCTGCAATCATTTCCTCTTGCTCTTCGTGAGACGTACATGTCCTCACATTCACTGTTTTCTCTAAGCTTCCATCCCAAGCTTCTTCTTCAATGAACTAGACATCTCTGCTTATTATAACTTTCTTGGTTGACGGATTATAGAGTTTGTAGGCCTTTGATTCATCACTGTATCCAAAAAAGATACACTTCTCCCCCTTGTTGTCCAACTTCTTTCTTAGCTGATCTGGGACATGTGTATAAGCCGCACATCCAAATAATTTCATGTGAGTGAAAAACTACTTTGTTCCACGCCATGCTTCTTCCAGAAATCTATTCATAACAACTTTGGTTGGACATCTATTTAAAATATAAGCTGCACAATTTATATCTTCTGCCCAATACTCATTTGGAAAATGTTTTTCCTTCAACATACTTCTGACCATGTCCATGATGGTCTTATTCTTTCTTTCTGCAACATCATTTTCTATGGTGTGTACCTTGTGGTAAACTTCTTGTGTATGTCATTCTCCCTACAAAAACATAGGAAATATTTGGAGATATATTCTCCTCCTCTGTCATTTATCAACAGTTTTATGTAGTGCCCATTTTTCTTCTCTACAAGAGCTTTGAAGTGGTAGAACTGTTCAAACACTTCAATCTTCTGTTTCAAGAAATAAACCCATGTATTTTTGGTGCAATCATCTATAAATGTCAAGACATAATGGTTGCCATCCAATGATGGCGTTTGCATTGGTCCACACAAATCTAATTGGACAATCTCTAAAGGTGCTTTTTCCCTTATATTCTTCCTTGCTGGAAAGGATTCTCTCTATTGTTTGCCCAAGATGCAGCCTTCACATAGGCTGTCTAGTTTCTTTATAAGTGGTAATACTTTTACCATTCCTTTTCTATGTAGAAGGTTCAAAGCTCCAAAATTGAGATGTCCAAATCTCAAATGCCATAACCAATTTCTGTCTTTCACTTCTTCTTGAAAGACCTCTTGTGTGACTATTTCTACCACACCTCCTTCCTTCAAGTTTGTTCTAAGCTTGAGAGGAAACATCTTATTCTTTTTCATTTGTGCTTCTGCAATGACCCTTTTACTTGGAGGTATTTCCATGATTGTACACACATCATTCTTAAAAAATACATTGTAGCCCTTATTCATGAGTTGTTCAATGCTCAGAAGGTTACATTTCAAGCCAGGTACATAATAGACATCTGGCACAAATTTATTTTCTCCCTTCCTTGTCAGTATTGAAACTCTTCCTTTCCACATGACAGAGACTTTACTATCAGTCCCCATTGTCACGTTAGACTTCACATTCTCATCCAAATTGGAAAACATTGATATGTTTCTAGTGATGTGGTTGCTACAACCTGAGTCTAAAAACCATACATTTTCTTGTTTTTCTTCTACTACATTACATGTTAAAAGCACATTACTCTAGTTCTGACTTTCTTTTTTAAAATTTACATTTTGTCTATTATTCATGTCATTTTGTTTCTTTCTACATTCATTTGCATAATGCCCATACTTTTTAGAATAATGACATTGGACTTGGGATTTATCATACCTTTGTCCTTATGCTTGGTGTTGGCTTGAGCCTTCACTTTGATTCTAGTTGATGCCCCTTCTGCTTGTGCTTGTAGGCATGTTTCTTCCACCTCTTTGTGGGCTTATTCCTCTTCCTCGATAGTTTGATATTTCTTGAGCTCTACCTCGGCCAAAATACATTTGTGTCTTGAAAGCATGCTCCAATGAGTAGTTCGTTTTTTTGTTCAGTCTATGTTCATGAGGCATCAAGGATGCACAAAGCTCATCCACTGAAAATTGTGAGAGATATTTTATCTCTTCTATTGCCACTACTATGGCATCAAATCTTGAAGCTATACTTCTCAATATTTTCTCCACTATTCTTATTTCTTCAAGTGTCTCTCCATGAGACCTTATCTGGGTAACCAACCCAATCAAATGTGTGAAGAATGAGTCTATGTTATCAGACTCTTTCATACATAGAGTTTCAAGTCTCTCCTCAACATTTGTAACTTTGTTGTCTTCACTTTCTCCATGCCTTGATAGGCTATTTTGAGAATATCCAACGCCTCCTTGGACTTTGTTGCTGCTGCAATCCTTGGGAAAATACTCTCGTGTACTTCCTGAAAGATATAGAAGAGGGCTTACAAGTCCTTCTTCCTATTGTCTTTTAGCAAGTCTCTTTCTGTTGATGTTAAAGCAGTAAGCGCTGATGCATCTACTGGTTCTGGAAATCCATTTTCCACCTGCTCCCATATATCTTATGAAGCAAACAATGCCCTCATTGTAATGGCCCAATAATCATAGTTTTTACCATTGAACTGTGGTAATTGTGGATTTCTCATGCTTGCGCCTGTTGCTGCCATTATGACTGTGTAAACACAAACTTTATTACTTCTGTAAAAGCTTTCTCACTGGTGGAGACTTCTGCTTCTACAAACAAACAACCTTACAAGTTCTTCAATAAAGAGAGCTTATTCTTTTACTGAGAGCCTAGACCTGCTCTAATACCATGTTGGAAATATTGAATGGAACAATAACAGAGAAAATATGTTTCCCCCCAACAACACAGAGACTGAAAATAATGCAGAAAATAACAAATACACACAGGTAGCGTAAAAACACAAGAGAGGAACAAAATTCTATTTCTATTCCATCACACTCAAAAAATGAAATTACATTTATTTTTAATACAAATGGCCGAAGCCTGTAAAACCTAATTTAATCAATGCAATTCAATTGTTGAACGAATGTTCAACAACTAATTGTACTTGGGATGTCAAAAGACTCATATCTTCATTAAATTGGCACGTAGGCTGTATTCTGGTTTATACACAAAAACACGTAAAAATGCATTCAAAACATAAAAGGGTAGACTTCAAATAATATCATTTCCGGCTCTGAAACATCATCGTGTTTGTCACTTCAACGTAGATCGCAGATCGACGAACTTAACTCTTAACTGGCATGAAAATCGGTAAACTTAAACCCTTGCGGATGTGATGTGTGATGTCATGATCGCACCGCAAAACAAACATCTTAACTTGTTGGCACTAAGCGATAAACTTGAATGTTTGCGAATGCGATGTGTGATAGCATAATCGCATCGCACGAAAAATAAGATAACTTGCGAATGGCGGAAAGTAAGTGGTAAACATTGCGAAGTGGGCTCTACAGTGTGGCTAACTATTGGTAGGTGCGGTAAGGGAAATACAAAGGAATAAGGCACAAAACAAGGTTTTGGATCATGCAGTAAGGTTAAGGTGTGTCCCGCTAGATATCGCATCGGCGGTAGAATAATATATGGTGAATGGATTAAATGGTAAAACAAAAAACTTGCAATTGCACGTTGTAGGAAAAAGGTAAGTTAAAGCGGTGGTTGAAGAAATAAACACAGAGGATGGCTCAGGTACTCTGTTTGTTGTGGTTGCGTGAAAACGCCTTCGGGCTTTTGGATCCTTGATTGTCCTTCTCTGCACAAAATTTATTGAAGTGTGGGTTGCTTCCTCTTCTCATTCATGGCGGTGGTTGGGAGTATAATTCCAACAATTATTTGGTTATAAGTAATATGTAAATTATGAGGTTTAAGTTTCAAATCTTTGTAAATTAAACTAAAATAGAAAATAAAAAATGTATTGGATATATTACATCACAATACTGTCTCATATGAACACCAATATCAACATATGGTTAAGTGGTCTAGATTTTTTTTTTTATAAATAAATTTTGACTAAACATGCTTGATGGTGAGGCTACATCATGGTCGTGCCCAAGAATAACATCTGAGTAGGGTAGGGAATAGAACTAGAACTGGTGACTTAACATCTAGGAGTACCTTAAAATCACACATAATCACCCTCTATCCAATATCACTTCAACTATATGGAAAATATGTTAATTATTATGGTTTTATAAGTTTTTATAGATAAAGTGACATGGAAAATTATATGAGCACTAATATATGGTTAAGTAGTCTCAATAAACCTTATTTAAAATTAATTTTACTAAATCGATACTAAATGTAGTGAACTTAGAAGGAAATATAGCAAATGAAACTAAAAACATAACCTATTTAGGTCGCCTTCTTTCCCTTGGAGCCAGATGGAGCTTGCTTAGTTTTACTAATTCTTTATTTACTCGCTCTCGCATTGCTTAGAGACTTGTCATCTAGTTTTTCCTCAACTATGAGGCATCCATAAGAGCCTGTATCTTCCTCACAGGGCTCTTTGGTGATAGTATGGGTGGCACTACATGCCTTTTCTTCAGGCTTTTGACTTGGAGACCTTAGACAACAGGACCTCTACCTTGCACTTAATCTATTGGGATATTATGGAGAAGAGGGGAGTGAGGTTGGTCGGTAGAATTTCTATCCTCAGAATTTTCCAAGGAAATGGAGGATGCCAAGGACAAAGGAGCAAGCATGAAGTAAATATCGATGGTTTTGGAGAGATTGTGTAATGCGAGATGAGTTAAATTGATTTGAGCATTTTTTTCAACCATCCTTATTTCAACGCCCTCTCTAGCTAACTCCATATTCCAGAGGTAGCACACCAGTAGGTTCCCAATAACACAATGTCCATCACCTAATCTTCTTCATTCATCAACCTCCACGAAAACCACCCTGCTATGAATATGGACTTGAATGTCTGGTTCAAATAACCCCATGTGGTCACTAATGCAGGGAATGTGGAGTGGATGCCCACAAATTTTTCCTCCCCATATTTAATTTCCTCTCTCTTTGACCATGGTGGCAAGCTGAGAATCGAAGAACCCTATGTAGTGATATTTGGCGACAATGGTAGGGGGGGTGATGAAATGGTTGTTCTTATAAGCTGCTAATATATGCATAAAGGAATTAAGGGGAGACCACGAGTCTGAGACATAAGCAGGGACATGACAATTAATTGGTGTGCTAGAGCGTTTGTGAGGGAGATCACGAAACATATGCAAAAGGAATGAACCTTACAAGTTGAATTAACTTAAGCATATATCACCTTGAGAGAATATATGGTGCATGACCATCACTTGGAGGTATCTATCATTTCAAGAATGAATGTTTTACTACGTGATATGATAGGGCCTGACCGATGAGACAACACCGAGATCCGGGAATATGGTAATGTTACTTATATATATAAGTTCCATTTTATCTTCTTCATAATTTTTATTTTAAAAATAGATTAATTTCATTTTCTAAAGTGAGAAAGTAATTTTTATGTATGTATATATAACTAGAATAATTATTTTGATAAATTAACATGCTAGAGGTTAGAGTTTCTGGAAGGAATTTGACAGTCTAGCATGAGGACTCTCCAAAATTTTGATAGTATAGTAAGGGGGACCCTTCATTTGGTTTGGTGGGGATAATTTCCATCCAAGTGGCATTGGTCACTTGCCCATAGATGGACATAATGGATGAGTTAATACAACTAGTGGAATGCTACGAGGATACTTTAACATAGGCCATGATTTTTACTTCCCCAAATATCCAAAAACTCATCTAGATATTTGTCATAGCTCAAAAATGAGGTTTCATATCCCAATCATAGTGCGAATGATTCTTGATGATTCCTAGGGTGTTCTAACAATGTTAATCACTTTATATTGGAGGTACTCCTAACAGACTGAAGTAAATTGGACCTTAAAACATATGTTTTTGTGTTTGCCTTGAAGATTGACAAGCATAGTATTACTTGCGATGACTTTATCAAAACATTTAATAAACCTACACCAAATAGTTGTTGTAACAAAAGAGTGCCTTCATAAAAAGATATTCTTAATTCTTTTAGTGCTCCAATTTTTATTAATAGTAGCGTTTGCCTAGCTAAGATTTAGAGTGGGGTTTTTAGACACACTTTTCTAGCCCTAGAATGTAAGAAGAGGAAGGTTGTCAAAAAAAAAGGTGGACTTTTCTTGATTATCGGGGAAATCTGAGACTTAGATAAATACTTGAGTTATAATAGTAACATTATGGTGGATCATTTTGTAGGTAGAATGATTTTTGTGGGGTATCAATTAAAAATTTAATTCCCTAAGTTGTAATAGAATATAGATCTCTTTAGAATATGATGATTCAATTTCATTCATATATCATGTCACTTAGCAAATGTATAAAGTAAGCATACCATTTAGGAGTTAATTTATTTTATGAATAGTGGAGATATGCAAGGGATATAGATTTTATATTTTTTTAATAATGGATGACACAAACCATTCTCTCACGGTTCAAGAAACTCCTCATTATTTGTATAGATGTGATTATTGTGGATGTAATGGGAATGCAAAATTAATTGATTCAATTTGATAATTATATGGTTTTTCATTATGTGGGTATTAGAGACTTATTAATAATTTACTAAGATTTCTATGTTGGGATGATGATTCATGAACAAACTATAGTTATAACATTGAATATGTATAAAGTGTTTATTGTATGAAGGTGGTCATTTGAGTAAAATCATCCAATGTGAAAACAAGATTTTGTGAGGTAGCATTCACTATTGTATTAGAAGATGGATACACAAGATGGGTGTGAGATGCCATGTTATGAAAACACCATGTCATGTTGATTGTTGAAGGTCAATTCTAAAAGATTTTTTTCAATCATATAACATGTGAGAAGGAGAGTTTCATAGTGTTGAAGGAAAAGTTCAAGTTCAAATGGCCGGTCAAATTCCATGGCTCTGTGTGAAAGCCCATGCTAATAAATGCACTGGTGGAGGAGCCTTAATCATCATTAAGCCAATGTTGTAGTGATTACTAGTAATTCTAGAGCATGACAAGTGGCATGCCTTTATTTAAGAACTAAAAATGTGGAATAGCAATGATCACATGAAGTTAATGAAGAGTGTGTTGAAGAAAATGCTGATTCCACCTTTAGGATGCTTAGGGGGGATTGTAAATATAGGTGATAAGGGAATGTATTTGAGATATGAATGAAATGGGAGCCATTACATTTCACAATAATTTAGCCACGGGGTGAAAGATGGTTCAAGACATGTCCTATACATTTAAGAGAAAGGATTCAAAACACTCCATTTTTAGTTGAATATTTTGATTTCCTTAACAAATGTAAAATCATGTGGAAACTATTTCATTTATTATGTATCTAAGTACAAATGTGATTTTCTAATAGATTAGTAAATGTGATATAGTTCTGACACATGAAAATCTTTGTGTGAATGGGGATATGAATAACTTTATTGAGTAGACCCATATATGATAGAGCCTTCAAATCCTTCATTAGTGACTATGGTCAAAAAAACACAAAAAACATTCTATGGTGGAGTTGAAATGCATGCAATCCAAGGGTAAGAAAATTTATGTTTATATTTTTATTTTATTGTTGTGTATGTCTGCTTATGGAGAAATACCTATTGTATAATAATGCATGTTTATTTCTTTCTAAACATGGACACAAGGGAGAATGTTTTTTGGATCATAGAATCAAATTGTACTTATCCATCAACATTTAATCTATCATCCAACAATTACATTTTTTTCCATTTATTTATAGCTTGCTTGGAAGCTACTCCATAGGGTTTTAAGGTACCATTGGAGTCATATTCTGGTGTTGGAATTTTAGATGTCCAATTTACCAAGTTAAATCATGAGAAAGATTTTACATCTCCCATATCATTTACTAGTGATGAGAGTGTGAAGAGGTCGATCATGTGATTGTCTCACACTTGAAGCTACAACTCAAAAATTATTAATGGGGATAAAGATAATAGATTTGTAATATGGACCACTATGATGGTTACAATTCTCAAACAAATATCGACAAAGAGAAAATATTTCCATACACAAACATAAGATAAGGGAAAATTTAAAATTATTATATTACAGGAGTAGATGCAAATGATAAAGTTGATATAAACATGAATGAATGATTAAAAAAATAGAAACTAGAGGCATATACACAACAACAATGTTTCTTCTTGAAAACTCCATGTTTGGTACATAAAATTTGCTAAGAAATGGTATGTAAATGAATTTGGTATGTGTATTTTTTATTTTCTTTTACCAATATATATGTGTGTGTGGTCTTAGGTGAAATTAGTGAAACTGTTGTGATAAATAATGTGGGCCTTAAAAACACAATGGAAATTTGAGTTAAATTTATAGTTAACTTTAGAATCTTACTAAGTGAATTTTTTTCAATTGATTCACTTAGGAAATGGAATTATTATAAAATGGAAAATTATGGTCAAATTCCGCATGGAGAGTGGATAGTTTATTGTTGTAAAAAATAACAAACACACACACACACACACACACACACACACACACACACACATAAGTGTCAAGAGAATCACAAAATTTTATGTGTGAGTCTAACAGAAATTTGGTCATGTAATCAATTATTTCTTATGGAGCATTTGTAAAGATATAAAAAGGCATGAATGATATGAGATTTAATGGATGTAGAGATTCATGACATCCTCATTTGTTGTAGAAGGGTGCATGATATGTGTTTCCCAACACCCAAGCTTTAAATTTATAGTCAAGAGTCAAACATAGTGAAACATCATTTGATTTGTCAAGCCATTGAATGAACATCAAATGTAAAGATTTTGATTAATTCAATCTTGGATTAATAGTAGAGCCAAGGTTGTAGGTGTCATTTTGGAACTGTTATCACCAAAAATTTTTTTTCTAAACTTTGACAGTTTACATCGTTCCTAGTCATTGTCTTAGATAGGTGTTGGGTCATTTCATGCTTTAAAGGGTAGCTGATAGCGTAAGAGTCTCAAAAGTATAATTTTCATATCCAAATAAAGTTTAACAACCTTATTCCATGTCTTAAAGGTATCACATCCTCTTTATAAGTCATATCTTGAACCATTTGAAATTTTTTTGGAATTAGCCACGAAACCATGTTTTCGTAGCGCAGACAGTGTAAAAAGCCTATTTTGCGCTACGAAAACGCTACTATTTTCGTAGCGCAAACCCTTGAAAATGGACTAAGCATGCTACGAAAGCGTGGATTCATAGGCAGTCTTGTCAAATCATCAATTCACTCAAATTCTGTTAATTTTTCACTATTAGGTGTCAGCTAGGAGTCATTTCTAAGGCATGCAACCATTCAAATCCATCATTTCGAATGTAGGGGTCATCATGATAGGTAATTTCAAATTCGTAAGGACTGGCATGATTTCTTTAGATTTTCCTCTCTTCCTGTATCGAAGTATAGCTAAGATGGAAGATAAAGTGCAAATGAAAACTCAAGGATGTGAAACTTCCCTTTTTCATCATGGTCTAATTAAACTGATAGTTTCACATGAACTTCAAAGGATCAATAGAGAATGGTCTTCATTTTTTTTTTTATGTGGTTTTGGAGTGGAAAACCAAGATACAGGCATTAACCCTAAGGCTAAAGAAACCCCACCAGTAGAAACCAGTAAGCCTGTAATGACTAGGTCAAAAATATTTGTTAAGTTGAAACCTAGAAAGCAAGTGAAAGAGCAAGTGAGTAAAGCATCAGTGGTTATTATTGAGACTCCTCAACCTATAAAAGAAAAGATAGCTATAATTAAATAAATGACACAAAAACAGTCAGCTAACAAACCAGTTCAAAGGAGATTGCCTAGAAGTCAAATTGCAAAGGAGAAGGGTAAATCAGTGATCTCAGGAGAAAAACCAGGCTTAAATGATATTTTAGAAGCCATTGATATTGAAGGATCCCCTTTGGTATAGGAAGATTTCATAAAATTTTATGAAGGAAAACCTAAGAAGATGAAATCTTCTAAGAAACTTGAATTTGAGGATGAGGTTACAACATTTGTGTTCAAGCCCTAAAATCCTTTAACCAAGCAATCTAAAAAGATGCAAGAGTTCAATATTTAGTTAGGGAAAACAGAGGAAGCTTCCACTATTCAGGAAGAGTTTATAGACCTTTCGTCACCAATACCTGAAGGTGACAAAAACAGGGTATTTTCCACTCAGACAGAAAAACAAGTTATGAAGAAATGGAAGAAAGGTTGAAATCAACTAATTATGAAATTTCTAGACTAAGGAGAGAGAAAGAAGGCATGCTACTGAAAAGACAAATTTCAAGAGGATAAAGGCTCTATGGGAACTTGAAAAGGTTTCCAAACCATAAAAAATAAGTAGTGAAGCTCAGTACTTTACTTGGACTATTCCTGCAATTAAAGAGGCTAGATTTGTGAGAATCATGAATGTTCAGTTAAGGGCTACCAACAGGAAACTAAGGAGGCAGATTGAAGACCTAGAAATACAATTGACAAAATCTGAAGAGAAGCTACAACAACAATGAAACAGGGCAATAAATAATAAATCCTTGAAACAGTTTTGTCATAAAAAAAAAGATCATTTTCGAAGGAAAACATATTTTAAAGCTATTTGATGTTGATATCAATCCTTGAAAAATTTTAAATATCCTCAAAACTGTAAATTTTTGGAAAAACTGTGTTAAAGGGAGCATACACAACAGTTTTGTAGCGCGCTACGAAACCGTTGAAGGTGAATTTTTGGCATTTTATGCATGTATTTGGAAGGTAAGGACTATTGGCTTTCAAATTTTAGTGTTGCTGGTGGAAAGAACAAGATCACAGATGAAGACTCAGATTGAAAAGCAGAAGAAAGAATGGTCAAAAGAAGTGCTTTACAGTGATATAAAAACTGCACTACATAAACAGGCTATTTTCGTAGCACAGTCATGTTTCATCTCCTTTCCATTTTTCGAGGATTTATTTTTCACAGGTGGAAGGTTGAAGTGTTAATGGAATGTTAGCACATGTCACATATACAAAACATTCATCAATGCCAGAAAATTTGTTCGAAGATAAGCATGGAGGTTAAGGGCTAAAAATCATGAACTCTGTCTCTTGGTTTTTAGGACAGTTAGGTCATGAATTAGTAGGATCATAAAGGTAGAAGACATGAATTAGAAACTATCAAAGAAATTATTTAAATTTTAGATAAGGTTGTTTGAAACATGTTTAGGAGTTTCACTCCTATTTGTATTAGAACTCCTAAAAGACAGTTAGTTGTCAGTTTGTAATTAAGAGTTTGTTTTATGAGTAGATAGGTGTCAATTTTAGAAATTTGAATTCTCCTAATGATGGATCATGGAATCCAAGAATGTAAAGACTCTATATGAAGCATGAGGTCAAATTCCTCAAGGTTTTCATTTTCATTAGCAAAGCAGTTGTGTTATTGTATTTTACTGTGATCTTTCAACTTAATACAGAGATTTGTTTGACTACTCAAGATTCACAAGGAGTTTAAGTGTATCATATCTCTATGGCCTTTTTCAATTACCTACTTGTAGTAGTATTTGTATGTGTTACTTAGAATTCATTTGACAATTCTCTAACTTCCTTCACGTGCAAATCGACTGTGTTTATCATTGTGTTACTGTTTTTCTCATAAACCTAGACTCCAAGTGCCTTGACTTCCATGTTTGACAGATCATGATGTTTTGTTGAAGACTATCTTGACTCCATGGCCCAATGAGTGTTTGCTAATATGTGATTCAACCAATTATACATTTTTATCCTTTTTATTCCTAGATTTAGCCATCTAATCATTAATCAAAAATCTTAAACCTATTGAGAGAGCCCTCTCAGGTTGAGGAGGCTAAGCCTAAGCCAAAATATTGGTTTGAAAGAGTTACTCAGAGTCTACTTGATGAGCAGCCTATTAGGGTCAGATTTTGTGATAAAAGGAACTTTATCAAGTGCAACAAGAAACATATACATGAAAATTTCAAGTGAGTGAAATATATGAAGACTCGATGAATGAAGAAAAATGATGAATATATTGATTGAGGTGGAAGGAAGAAAATAAAAGTGTAAGCAAAGAGAAGAAGACTTTAGTGGCATGAAGAGGCCCACAAGCTAGTAAATATTTAATAGAGAAGAGGAAAGGGCCGGTAAAAATTATATTGAAGATCCAAGGAGAATAATGAACAATAGAAATACCAGCATGCCATGTTCAAAAGAAAAAATAGGTGAGTAATTTTCATAGCAGGGTGAAATAGACAGGCCACATAGAAGTGTCACATTACAAATTACAACAAATATAAGAAAATTAAAGATACAGGAGTGGAGGGCTTGATATAAGTAAATTACATATAGAAGTGAAAGAAATTTTGAAAAAAGGAAAGAATGAGAATGAAGGTGAAATTTTTTAAGATGGCACTTAAGATAACATGTATCAGAAGAAGTCATAGAAGGAAACTAATAACACAAGAAATGATGATAGAGATCAGGAATATGAAGGAATGTTTGTAGAGAATAGAAAAATCTTAGATAATAGGAATTGGCGTTGGTTACATTAGTGATGAATAAGAGCCACATGAAGACATGGATATGGCCCTTAGTATTGCAACAACAATGCTGAAAATTCCAAGGGTCTTAACTTTAATTATCAACACATGGTCTGTACAAACTTAAGAGGGGTTGGAACTGTATGTGCAACAGATACTATCTATTTCTCTTGTTAATTTTTTTTAGGTGTAAATACTAAACTTAAAGCCATATGTCTAGATGTCAAGATAACTAATATATGTTGTAGGGAAAATGAAATTGTAGGAAATGACTTGTTGAAAGTAAGCATGACACATGGGCCTAAGCTACTTTCAATGGAAGAAAACAAAATTCTGCACTATATGAAATTAAATGAAATAACACTTGCACAATTCTATTTTATCTACAATGAAGTGAAGCACACATTGCTAAAATTTAATACAGTGAATTGAAAACACTAATTTGTAGGAAAAACTCTTTTTCTACAGAAAATCAATCAAAAGAATATACAAGGTCCCTTATACCTCTAAGTTCCATTATCAGAATTCTAAGATAATTGTTATAATATCAAATAAGCTTAATCATGAATTTATTTCAAAGCTGAGTGAGATTTAAAGGTTGTTTACATGCTTCTACAAGATTCCCTGCTTTCCTATATGAGACATTCTAGCGAGCACGTAACCAAGAAAAATGCAATTCTAAGAAGAAGTGAAGCTAGAGAGAAGTTATAAAACAATAAAATCAACCTATTCAAATCATTAAGGAAACATGTTGCAAGTTTAACTTAACAAAACAAAGCTTTGTGTGTTTCCTGTAGTTGTAAAATTGGTTACATAGTAAAA
Organism: Pinus albicaulis; assembly: GCA_034641835.2. Classification (NCBI taxonomy): domain Eukaryota; kingdom Viridiplantae; phylum Streptophyta; class Pinopsida; order Pinales; family Pinaceae; genus Pinus; species Pinus albicaulis. The sequence goes on along the minus strand of CM076579.1, from coordinate 1,198,560,373 downwards.
GAAAATAGTGAATGATAAACAATGAATGGAAAATGTGTGGAAACAAGGAAACAAAGTTAATAAAAAATGAAAATGGCATTAAATAATGTAATAAACAAATTATCAAATAAACTGTAAGAGAGAAATGTGCATGAAAACCTTATAATTATCCATGCACGAATGCTATAAAAGATGACTTTCAGAAATTCTCGCAAAAGTAAATATATGAAACTAATAGAAAATAATACAATAGGTATTTGGAGCTCCTGGGGTGGGCCTAACCCAAGGATTATCAGCGTCCCTTAAAGGAAAGACAAACTAGGAAATGAAATAGAACACCACTTTCATTAACTAGGAAACTGTTTGTACATTATAGAATTAAAAAAATTATTTGGAAACACAAATCTAGACTTTCATTCTATTCTTCACACTCTTCTCTACATGTCTACTAGGCTACTTGAGCCTCTTATTTATACCCCACACCAAATTGATATAGTTTTTGATAGTGGTTCACAAGAAAATTTGATTTCCGAAGACTTGGTCAAGAAGTTAATTTTAGAGACCATTCCTCATACAAGACCTTATCCTTTAGGTTGGATATGAAAGAATACAAACTTACAAGTTACAAGGAAATGCATACTTAAATTTGCAATTACAGAAAAATTTCTTGATGAATTTGAACTTGATGTGGTTCCACTTGATATTTCTAGAATTGTTTTGGGAAGCCCATATTTGTATGATAAGAAATCTATTTTTCATCGCCATGAAAACAAGTATCACTTGTTCAAAGATGGTATTGAGTACATTGCTAGAGCACATCGACAGAAACTAAATATTTCACTTGTAAATGTCGGAAAAATGAAGAGACTCATTAACTATGGAAAGAATTTTGTGCTTTGAATGGTCAAACAAAAGAATGATGTTGAGAATGAAGCTTTTCAAGGTTGTGACTCAAGATTAAAATCTGATTTGGTTGAGGTTTTTAACCAATATGATGAGATGCTTCAAGAGCCAAAAGGATTGCCTCTCAAGAGGGGAATCCAACATGAAATACAATTGCAGCAAGAATGTCCTCTTCCTAACATTGGCATGTACATGATGTCGGTGATGGAAAGTGTAGAAATTAAGAACAAAATTCAAGAGTTGTTGGACAAAGGGATCATCAAACCAAGTACTTCACCATGCAGGTCGCCTATTTTTTTGGTGCCAAAGAAGGATGGAACATGGCACATGTGTGTGGACTTCTGTCCATTGAACAAAATTATGGTAAAGAACTGTTACCCACTTCCTAGAATTGATGATTTACTTGATCAATTGAAAGATGAAAAATGTTTTACTAAGTTGGACTTAAGGAGTGGTTATCATCAAATTAGAATTGCTAAAGGTGACATATGGAAGACAACATTCAAAACAAAACAAGGTTTGTTTGAATGGCTAGTTATGCCTTTTGGTATTTGCAATGCTCCAACTACATTTATGCATGTGATGAATGATGTATTGAGGCCATTTCTAGATGATTTTGTGATAGTCTACTTAGATGGAATCTTGATCTTTAGTAAATTTGTAAATAATATGTCATGCATGCCAAAAAGGTACTTGATGTCTTGAAGAAAGAAAAATTGTTTTTAATGATGTCAAAGTGTGAGTTTGGAAAAAAACAATTAGTGTATTTGGGTCATATTGTTGGAGGTGAATTGAAAATAGATCCCACCAGGGTTGATGTCATTTTGAATTGGCCAAAGCCCAAAATAGTTATGGAGGTAAGAAAATTTTTGGGAAAAAACCAATATTGGAGGAAGTTTATTGCTAATTTTTCTTCTATCGCAGCTCCATTGCATGCATTGAAAAATGTGAAGCAGGTCTTCCAATGGGGATGTAAATAGAAAAAGGCATTTGATGCATAGAAGGAAAAGATCAATTCATCACCAGTACTAGCACTTCCAGACTTAAGATATTTATTTGAGATTAAGACTGATGCTAGTGATTATGCCATGAGTGCAGTCCTCATGCAACATGGTAAGCCCATATGATTTCATTCAAAAACTTTTAACAATGCAGTGATTAATTATCATACATATGACAAGGAGTTGTATGCATAGGTGAAAAGTGTGAAAATGTGGAAACACTACTTGATGGGTAAGGAAATAATCATTCACACTGATCATCAACCATTTCAATAATTGTAATCTCAAACAAAGTTGCAGCAATCAAGGCACTTTCGATGGATGTGGGGTTTTCTTCAACAATTCCACTTGGTGATAAGGTATAAGAAACGTATCTACAATAAAGTTGTTGACATGCTTTCTAGGCCTATTATTAGTGTTGGTACTATTATTAAGCATAATTTTGTTTGTATGAGAGCTATGCTGAATAATATGCTTTAGATAGTTATTTTCAAGATGTATA
>CM076579.1:1198402186-1198557888 GCA_034641835.2 Pinus albicaulis | reverse complement strand
AGAACAACTTTGAAAATTCATATTCATCATTGAGCTACTTGGATTGGTTTACTAGTTCACAAATCAAATATTTTTGGAAGTCCCTTGTAACAAAATAGTAGTAGTTTTCTACTATTTTTTAGAATGTTTTAATGAGCTTAATTTGAGTTTATTTCACTTGTATTTGGTCATAAAAAAATTCAAGTTAATAAAAAAATTTACCCCATAACATTTTCACTTGATTAGTTTAGGCATTTGGTAGATTAACTAGCTCACTAGTTCTTGAATTTATGGGTTTTAGAGTAATAATTATCTGCTATTTTTTAGCACGTGTTAACAGTGGTATTTTGGAGTGATTACACTTAGGAAAAAGCCCTAGGACATCATACTTAACAAATTTTTTTTTATCATCTCATTTTCATTTGATTTACTTGGGCATTCAGAAAGTTATCTCACTCTTGTAGCAAAACAGGTGTTAGTATTAAATCTTAATGCAAGTGTACGAAAAGAGACCACTTTAGATGCACATGAAAAACATCCCTAACAAAAAATATGGTTGTCTAAATTATATAGATCTACAATATACAGTCGAAACAAATGCAAAATAAACCCATATCTATGTAATAAAAGTAACTAAACAACAGAATGAAATAAGAGTTCCTCCAAATATCCAATAGATAAGACAACATTTATAAAGAATTGTTATATTATGTAACACCTGGGAAGGGGACATAGAAAGTCCCCCTCAATGGGATGGGTTCTTGGCTTTCCTCAACGCTTCAACTTCAAAGTTTCTCTTTCAATGGTGTAGAAAACCCAAGACGTGTAGAACTGAAAGGGAACTCAATAGGAAAAAAGAAAATAAAAGTAATCAAAGTGTGAAAATGATAAGAGGATCAAAGTCCAACCATGATAAAAGGATCAAAGCTAAGAAGTGAATGGAAAACCCTCCTATTTATAACAAAATATTGAGTTATCCTTGATAATGGTGCATAGTAAAATGTTATTAACCAAGATATAGATCTAACTACTTGGAATATTTTATTATATTTTGTTGGAGGGAAAAAGAATTTAAATTGGTTAAATCCCTTTATTTAGAAATAATAAACAAAAAAATGATTTATTTATTATTTCAAGAATGGGGTTAAGGAATAGTTAAACAAATAATGATTTATTTAATTGCTTCTAGGAGATTTAGTCAAATTTAACAAGGAATAATAATTAAATAAGGATTAATTAATTATTCCTAGGGAATAATATGATAAATAATGGCAGGGGGAAAAAAATGGAGGGAAGCGGAGCGAACCATTGCAGCAACCCTAGGGAAAAATGTTTTGTTTATTTGGCTCTGGTGGTAGCGGTCCACCTTAGACGAGACACAGAGGAGCAGCACTGCATCTGTGGGCTTGATTACCTTGGCTTGGTGGCGGCTCACTCAACTCCACCTGATCGCACAGAACTCTGGCTTCTCATCGAGGCTGATTGCATACCTTACAGATGGCTTTGGGAATCTACACAGAGTTTTTGCTCACTAGTTCACGGAGGATACAACGCACTTTGGTTCCACAGAGCCATTTCTGTATTGGTGGAATACTACAGACGACGGCGGGAGTTTGGACCGATGGGCGAATGGTATACTTCCCTTTTTCATGACTGTATTTATCGTGCTTTGCATGTGGGCCTCTGTTCTTGTATGCGTGCCTATGTTCTTGTTCCTCCCATACTTATCATGAAAAATGACACTGGGCGCCGCTGCTTCATCATCGACACAGATTATCGGGTAGGATCTAAACCTTTTCAAATCTTCATTAAGCCTCCTGTAGGAAACAATTTTATAATCTGGATACGAGACACATAATCCATTCTAAATCTGAAGGATAAAATTCTGACTGATGCTGGTTATCCATCCCACCTCCAGTCCTTGATATTTGGGGGAAAAGCATTAGCTGATACCAGCACACTTAATGAATATGCCATAGCATCTAGATCCTCTGTTTGTCTAAATTTAAGGCCGAGGGGGGGAATATTGGACAAAACAGAGCACATGAAATCACTCTGGGTGCCAGTGCGTCCAACATTGCACTCCTTAAAGGACCCACATACAGGAATGTCTTACAGGGAGGAAAAAACAATGCTGCCACAGCGACTGCGGCCCAGGTTGAAAACTCCCCCAAGCCATACATTGTGGAACAATAGAACAGTGTGCCTGAAATAAAAATTGACATTCCTAACATAGATGTGCATAGAACTGAATTTGAATCTCAAGCAATAATCTGCAGATTCAACTGCTTCTGGCCCAAACCAGTGGAACTATTCCAGTGGATTTTTACCAACTGGACTATAGATTGCGAAATCCACCTACACTCAAAGGGTTTCTTTATTTTCAAGTTTTTATCATCAGAGGATAGAGATATCATACTTAAGGAGGGGCCATGGTTCTGGGGATCTACTGGACTCTTCATCACACCATGGTTCCCGGAATTTGATGCTAACACTATGGAGGTGACCAAAATGCCGGTTTAGGTCCGGCTCCACAACCTTTCGATCCATTTCTGGCAGGAAAGTGTTCTAGGCGGAATTAGAAATATCCTTGGAAGATATATTAAAACAGATACCCAAAGGCTGGAGGAACGCATCTACACTTTCGCACGAATTTGTGTGGAAGTGGACCTGAGCAAAGGACTACCAGAGAGAATTATATTGAATCACAAAAAACAACGATGGGCATAGCACCTAGATTATGAGAACACAACATTTCGATGCTGAATATGCAGAAACACGGGACACCTACAAAACACATGTCCGGCAGCCACAAGAGAAAACAAGAAAAAGAAGAAAACAGGTAAAGCGGAAAAAGGATGGCAATATCCATCAGAAGAGCCAGAAGAGCAAGAAGAAGAGGAAGAACCCATCCCACAAGCTAGTATACAGATAGATGCTACTTTGGGCACACAAGAACAAGAAATGCAAGAACCCATAGCTGCCACCACCGTGACATAGCCAGAAATGGATCATGGGGTACTAGATAGCGGGGGAAATAAAATATTACATACTTCAGACACATCAGACTTAGACAAGGACATTGGAATACTTGCGGAAGATAACTAGCTCATCCTTGTATCGACCACGCCAAAACCACGTGATTGGCAGAAGGTTGAAAATAAAAAAGGGAGGAAAGCCTAATTTTCTCTCATTGTAAATATTTACTTGCGACATACATGATTGTCTTGCATGACATCTACCAGCTCATATAACATGTAATTTTTTTTTCATAATAAAATTACGAATTTTTCCTTTGTGAAAAAAATATGATAAATAATGATTTATATAATTATTTCTCATTAATTGAGTTAATTAATATGACCAAGAATATTGTTTAATAGAGGGTTAATTAATTATTCTTAGAGGAAAATCAAATAAATAAAGGTTTATTTAATTATTCCTCATAGGGTTTCCTATTTTGACTAGAAATTACTTAATAAACTATGGTTTATTAAATTATTTCTTATAGTGAAAGCAATTTTACTATGGTAAAATTGGTCTTACATGGTGTATTTCGATCCATCTAATTATACATGGTTAAATGACCAAAAATTGGTGTAACAGATTCCCCCCCAACGTGTGAGTGTTAGGAGCTAATCATATGACTAAAGTATGTTGTAAGAACACAATCACTAAACACCAAAGGGGAGTCATAGAGAGAGATATATGTAGGCGAAGTGAAATGAGAGATGATGATAACCCTAAGGGGGAAAGAATGACAACTCTAAGTCTCCTTTAATGTTTGGGTACCTGTTCTCAGTGAGGCAGGGGATGCATCCCTATGCCCATCGAGATGAAAAAGTATAAAGAATAATGGTTTGCCCAGTAAAATAGGACTGAGCTAAATAATACATGATAAATGGTACATAAAATGATGGCATAAAATGAGCTAGTCAAAAAATATAATGGATCCCACATACATACTCTGCCTGGGAAAACAACCAGGACTGAATACAATAATATTTGAGTACATGAGATATAATAACAACTATTGAATCCCTGATAAACAGGAAAGGGCTATGAAAATATGAATGGATCATCTAATTAACACATGCATGCTATAGGCGTTGCAAGCAGCTGGGGCCGAACCCATCAAATTTGCGGAGTTGAATCTAAGGTTGTAGCATAAAAATGAGGTCATACGGGCATATGGGGGGCTACTTGAAGGGCCACCCCCTCATGAGTTCTGAAACATCTCACACACACCCAGGAATCACTGGATCAATCTGCTGGATCATCGAACTATCAAGTATATGAATCTCGACCATGCGGAAGTGGAGTGGATGAGAAACAATCAAGTCAAAGGGAAATAAGGAGTCCCTTTTCCTGATCCGAGGCACTGAAAAAGAATGGAAGCTGGAACCAAGATACACCACCCTCTAGACCTAACTTCTGGAATGAATGTGATGATGTTGACAGAAGGAGTTCTGCCATAGGTGAGGCAATGAGGATCCTTAACTAAGGCATGAGGGATCATAGTAGAAAGACTGATGGATTAAGACCATGGATGATGATGGAATGGGGGATACTGAGTAGAAAATGGATGACTTCCCTTGTCAGAGCATAAAAACCATATATTAATTGGTAGCGACTGACTTGACTCCTGAGGTGATGGGGGACAATGTGTTTGGAGGCCAAAAATGGGCTACACAAGAGAGGGACAAGGCAAGAATGGATGGAATATTGTAATATGAGTAAAAGGGGCTCGGGACAGACTTCATGAATTTAATGATGATTTAACTCAAATTCTCTGAACAAGGGCGACTCGATGATGCTGCCACATAGAATAGGCTCAGTGGGGACCATAAAAACATGAGCAAAAGATGGTAACTCATGAGAAAAATCGACAAAAGCATCGAAAAGTATGAAGGCTAAGTGGTGCCCCAAGTACAAGTGGCGCGAGTGTAGAAATTCAATTGTGAGAGGCGACGAAGTGATCCTTCATGGAAAAAAGGCTTCCGGATGAAGTATCAAATCACCAAAAACAAAAGATGCAAGCTACATAAATACATGAAAAAAATAAAACATACATCTCGATGGGAGATATTATGGGTAAAATTTCTTAAGGTAGAGTGCATTGCAAGGGTTAGGAAGGGGGTGGCCTTCAAAATCCTCTAGAAGGTATGCCCCTTTGCCCTAGTCCTTACTAATATGTAGGGGCCTAGCCACAATGAGTCGAACTTCCCATGACTAAGGACATGATGAGAATTTTCATTCACTAGAACAAGGTATCCTTCGTGAAAGGTATGAGGGTGGAATTTTCGGCCATATTGATAATTTGTGCGCTTCTTGGCCGCTTCAATGGTTTTCAGGGCAACACGATGGTCTTCAGACACATGCTCAAGGATGATAAGTCTTTGTTCTAAAGGTTGGGTGTCAGGGAGAAGTTCAACAACTAAGTGAATGGAGGGGATTTCACACTCGATTAGTAAGAATTCCTCCTCACCAAAAACAAGGTGGAAAGGAGTAAACCCGGTGACGGTTTTAACATAAGTTCTATAGGCCCAAAAAGTAGGGAAGAGCATAAGGTGCCAGTTGGTTTTGTGCTTGTTCACCATTCGTTGAAGCATAGTTTTAAGGATTATATTGACTGCTTCAAGCTGAACATTACCTTTGGGGTAATAGGACGATGAATATTGGTGCTCAAAGCCCAAAATAGATAATATGTCATGCCAAATATCATCTTTGAAATGTCGGCCATGGTCAGAGACCAATTTTTTCGAAACCCCGAATCGATCGATAACATGGTTGAAGAAAAAGAGGGCCACGGTAGCTGCCGTGTTATTGAACGTTGGCATGGCCTTAGACCATTTGGTGAAATAATCAACCGCCATAATGATATACTTGTGGTTACCAGCAAATGGAGGTCGACACTCCATAGAGTCAATGACCCACTTGTAGAAGGGACCCACGGAGATGACATGATGGAGAGGAGCAGGAGGAGGTCGCGCCTTTGGGAGAAAAGTTGGCAGTTGGAACAATTTGTGACTGCTCCAATTCAATCACCCAAGAGAGAAGGCCAAAAATACCCAGCGCACATGAATTTATGGGTAGTGGCCAAACTAGAGAGGTGGGCACCACAAGCACTGCTATGGAAAGCATTAATTACTTGCTTAGCTTCAGCGTGCATGAGAGAATGACGGAGGACATAATAACACCGCAACGATAGAGGTTGTCATCAACGAGAAGATAGCGGGGGGCTTGGTGTCATATACATCGTCGAGCATCACGATCAATATGGGGAGTGAAATTTTGGGCTCGCAGATAGGTAAGGATGTCGCCATACCAAGGGTCATCTGAAGTAATAGTGAAAAACTTTTCATCGAGTAAATAATCATTAACCAATGAATCTTGCGTACTAGTAGGAAATTTAGAAAAGAGTTCAACAAGGGATAAACCTTTATTACTCTTAGGTGTGACAAATTCAAGCTCGAAATCCTAAAGGATAATGATATAATGGGCGTACTTCCCATTGATGATCCATCTACTCAATAGGAAAGCCATAGGGTTGGAATTGGTCATGACCTTGGTGGAATGCGTAATGATATAATGACGAAGTTTCTGGATCAGGAACATGACAACTAGTGACAACTTCTCTTCATGTGAGTAGGACATAGGGGGGCCTATAAGGTTCTTACTGACATAGTAGATAACATGCTCATTTCTAGTGTCATATTCCTGAATGAGGACCCCAGCGATCAAATTGGTGGAAGCTGAGATGTATAGGATGAAATTCCTTTCAAAGTTAGGAGGACTAATCAAAGGAGCTGAAGTGAGAGCATGTTTCAGTGCGTCAAAATACTATTGAGCATGGTCATCCCAAACGAATGGAATGGTAGATCGAAGGAGTCTTAGAAACCCATGCGCGGTAGTGTCATAGTCAGGGATGAATAGATGAAGGAAGTTGCCTTTGCCTTGGAGGCTTTGTAACTGGCACAAGGTATGAGGAATGGGAAGTTCAAGAATGGCTTGAACTTTAAGAGGGTCAAGCGTGATATCGGCTTTAGAGACAATGAAGCCCAAGAGATGATCGACAGGGACACAAAAGACACATTTCAGTGGGTTGAGGAAGATATTATACTTGTGACATCGAAGGAAGACAGTACACAAATCATGGATGTGTTATGCCCGTCGCCTAGAACGAGCAGTGAGGTCATCGAGGTAGGCAAGGATAATATGGTCGAAGTCATGGAAAAAATATGACATGGCTTGCTGAAAAGTGGCTCCAGCATTATTTAGGCCGAAAAACATGACCCTATAAGAAAAATTTCCCCACATACTAATGAACACAATATTTAACTGATTAACATGACGAATAACTATCTCGTTGTATCTGGAGAACCTATCCATAAAGGATATAACCTCATGCCCCAAATACTCATCTATGATCTGGTCAATGAACTGTGTGGGGAAGTTTTCTTTGGAAAAAGCTTTGTTCAGGTTGTGAAATTTAGTGCAAACATAGATGGTGCCTTGTTTCTTGAGAACGGGAACAGGTTTAGAGACCCAGGTGGTGAATTCAATTGGGTAGATAAAACGTGCCTGCTTGAGCTTGTCGATTTCAGCTTTGATAAACTCACGTCTAGAAGGATTAATGGGTCTCAATGCTTGACAAACAGGATTGGCATCAGGCCATGTATCGATGTTGTGTTCGACAATGGCGAGATCAAGTCTGGGCATCTATGAATATGACCAAGCAAAAACATCACGAAATTCCTTGAATAGCTTAGTGTAAGCCTCAATTTCTTCTAGGGTGTAATCTGCCCCCAAGGCGATGTTTTATTGTATCCCTCGTTTATTAGAAATTTTAATTTTAATGGTAGGGGAGATATTGGCCATATTTCCTTCTTCGAAAGAATCAAGTGCAGGGATGGGATTTCTAAGCCAATCGACCTCATCAGAGATGAAGTCTTTAGAATCCACAACATATTGGTCAAGGGACTATTGCAGAAGGAAGTACGCACAGTGGTGCATATCATCCCAAGGAAAGTCGGGGGTGGTCATTGCTTGCATAATGTCTTCATCAAAGTGAAATAAGGGGGGACTAGTAGAAGAAGGATCACATGACATGATGGAGCTACTTGACGCATCATCATGAGAGATATGGTTCACATACGCATTGCTACGAAGGGTAGATGAAGAGCTAGTAGATGAAACATCTACCAATGTTGAGCCCAAGGTGATCATTGAAGGAGGTTTGGTCAAAATATAAGGGAATGCCTCGGAGGGGTTTTCTGCTAAGGATATCATGGATGATTACAGATAGAGGATAGTGGCCGAAGGTTTCGTCATATTGACATCGGGAGGAGGTATGAAAATGTCCTCAAATTCTACCGAAGAAGAATTCATAAGTAGAGGGGTACATGATCCACTACGAGTGGCCTCTATTTCGCTAACAACCTCAAGGGTGTTGCGAAATTAATTGAGACAGGGAAAAAGGTGAGAATAGTGGCCATAAATATCACACAACACACAAGGGTGGTTCATGCGCAACGATTTGAGTTTCTTAGATGAATTCGGTAAGGTAAGATGGACCTCTAAGATATCGGATTTAGGAAATGACTCGTTGACCACAGGTTTGAGATGAGGAAGTTTAGGACAATTGTGGGTAGCATGCCCAACAACATCACACAAAGAGCATAGAGGTGAATTCTTTAGAGTCTTAGGAGGAGAAGAAGTTGTTTGGGAAGCCTTGTGTTGAGGTTCCTTCTTTGTGGCATTGCGCCCCTGACCAGATGCTTTCGCAACAACAGTAGATTCCTGTTAAGGTGGTTGAGGAACTGAAGATAAAGGTAGGAGTCATAGCGACCGATTGGACTGGGGTCAAAGTGGTATAAGGTTTGAGCTGACTAGGTGGGGTTTCGAATGGGGGATGAATGTACCAGACTAGGATCTACAAGGTTAAATTGGGAAGCCTCAATGTATCCATAACAGGCATCGAAAAGACACCAATGGGAGGAGCTAAAAACGACTCCTGACCGAAGGGGTAATGGCTTGGCAGAATGGATCCCAACTCGTTAGGGATAGGGGGAACCGTTCCTGGTTGAAAAGAAGAGACACCAATAGAAGAGGAAGGTCCTTGAAAGGAAGGGCCTGTAGGCTCCATTGAGTGACCACCAGCAGGTTGCAGAGGCTTAGGTTGCTGGGTGGTTGAACCAGACCACTTATGGATAGTCTGAGATGATTGCATCATGCAAACATTCGACAAGCTGGGATTTGCGACAAGAGGGGAGGGACCAGGGAAAGCACCAAGCAAAGTGAAATCTTTATAGACTCCAGGTGACACACTGGTGAGAGGTGTGACTGATTTTTTATCGGCGACCAAAGAGATGATAGACTCGGGGGAGAGCTAAGACTTCGGTTTGTAATATTTCAACTGATCAATGGTAACGATCTTTCCATTGTGAGGAAATAACATCTTACGATGAACCACATATGTGGTAGCAGACATCGCATAGGTATAGCTACGACCCAACATGATGTTGTAATCCAAGGGGGTATCAGTGACTTCAATGTCAATACAAATAGTCTTTCCCACAAGAGTAATAGGACAATTGCGGTACACGCCAAGGGGATGAGAAGAGTGACCATCCCAAGCATACAAAGTGATGGTGGATGGGACTAACCCACATGATCTGAGTTTCTTCCAAATAGAGGCAGACATAACACATGTGGATGCGCCTTCATCAATGATATATCACGAGACATGGGCATTACGAATCTTGAATGGTATTTGGAAGGCGACAGATGAAGGTAAGGGGGGATGTTCTGATTTTTCAAAATCAAATATGATCAAACGATCATCTAAAGGATCCAAAATGCCCAGAGCATATAATAGATATTTACGTTGTGAAGGGCACAAATGGGGGACTTCTAGCATTGACATGGCAGCAGGAGATTGTGCCAAGTCATCTATTATGCGGTAGTTGTGGGCGGCTTTGGAAGAAGCAGCAGTTCGACATAATGGCCCTTTGGGGATCTTGGGAGTGACCTCTGCCCATGGTTGAGGGATCTGTTAAGGGATATTCAGTGTCAAACTGGACTCTTTGGAAATGGTGGTTTCAGGCTCGGTTGCAGACGAAGCAGGAGGATTTCCATATTGGTGTGACCGAGTTTTGAGGTTGACATTAGCGGTATTTACCATTTTAGAATTGATCATGAGAATCTGGTTATCAGAGGTACCAAACTGTGAAGGTTGAGGCGCGGCCTAGCCTTGAGGGGGTTATGAAGCCATATATCCTTGCTGAGGGAAAGGATTAGTAAAAACATCCAGTTGAACAGGTGCATTATTTGGAGGAGCTGAAACCATGCCTTGTTGTCCTCTAGATGTTGTTTGTGCTTCCCACAACTACCGCATTTGGGGTAAAAGGGGAAAATCATGAGTATAATGGCCATGCAAACCATAAAAAGAACAAGGCTTTTTTGTACGAAGAGGTCTGTCTTGCTTGGGCTAATTGCCCTGTTGCTAGTTATTAGTGTTTGGCGGGTTAGGTTGGCACCCTTGATTACCTTGCGCGGGTTGATTTTGGTTGCCTTTCCTCTTTTTCTTGGAATTAGGAGGATCAATCGTGCTCTGCTGCACATACACCTAATTTAGAGGAGGAGGTGGTTGCTGCGACGGAGGTTGAGAAGGCATAGGAGGCTGGGGTGCTAATGCCAGAGGGGCTGGAGCACTGGGATGTTGGTAAGAATAGAAAGGAGGTGGAGTAACATTGGGGTAAATAGGTTGAGCAACCGTAGGCCCTGGCAGCATTTGATGCAATGAGGCAACTATGCTTTGTCCTATATACATGTTGCCGGTAGGGGGATATGTTCTAGAGGAGCTGACCCCTCCCTGAGGGAAACCATAACCCATGGGAGGATGAGTATACAAATGTGAAAGAGATCCAACGATACCGTTAGTGGCACGAGGAAGCGTAATAAATACCTAAGGGGATTTTTCCCACTTCAAAGAGAAAAACTGAGCATATCCAAACCTAAGATGAGCAGAGACAGAGGTCAGACAACCCTGAACAGTGCTTGCGACAAACCCTGAAAATTACAGAAAAAACCTTGCAAAAAATTGCAGCTTGCAGGTACGGACCTGTAGGCTGGTGAACTCGCAGTTGTTGGCATAACAGCTGCTATGTGGGCCTTGAACTCACAAGTTCTGGGATAAAAAGTGCGAGCTGCACTTCCTGAAGTCTTGGTGATAGGTTGCGGAATTTTTTTATTCGTTTGTGGTGCAAGTGATACCTGTTACCTTCGGAAAACACCCAGAAACATGCAGAAGTTAGAATTTTTATTGTTGTAGGGCATAAAAGTTAAAAAAAAACATTAAGAGGCTAAAATATAGTTGAAGAAAAACCCTAGAACCTGAAGTAGCTAGTCATGTAAGAAATCTGAATAAAAACCTGTGGAGTCGCCAATTATTAGTATGAAATATTAACGCAAGTGTACGAAAATATATCACTTTAGCTACACATGACAAACAACCCTAACAAAAAATATGGTTGTCTAACTTCTTTAGATCTGCAATAGATGATCAAAACAAATGAAAAATAAACCCAGATCTATGTAACAAAAGCAGCTAACAACAAAATGAAATAAGAGTTCCTCGAAATATCCAATAGACAAGACAAGATTTATAAAGATTTTTTATACTATGTAACACCCGGGAAGGGAACTTAGAAAGTCCCCCTGAATTGGATCGGTTCTTGGATGTCCTCAATGCTTTAGCTTCAAAGTTTCTCTCTCAATGGTGTATAAAACCCAAGACATGTAGAACTCAAAGGAACTCAATAAGAAAAAAGAAAATAAAAGTAATCAAAGTGTGACAATGATAAGAGGATCAAAGTCAGACTATGATAAAAGGATCAAAGGTAAGAAGTGAATGGAAAACCCTCCTATTTATAACAAAATATTGAGTTATCCTTGATAATGGTGTATAATAAAATATTACTAACTGTTGTAGCCTCTGCAACACCCTCCAAAAATACAAAAAAAAATATATACACACACTTCAAAATTTTTGGAGCCCCCTTTGAAACTAGAAAGAAAAAGCTAAGTAAAGTTTTCAAGGGCAAATCGCTAAGTCGCGAATCCATACTTTAAAACAATTGTGACCCCTGCGACCTATGCGACCCCGCGACCTTAGGGTCGCCGGGTCGCCAGATCGCAGGTTTCGGAATTAAAAAAATTTGCGACTCATGCGACCTGTGCGACCCAACGACCTAAGGGTCGCCAGGTCGCAAGATCTCAAGGAGAAGTAATTAAAGAAATTTGTGACTCAGCGACCTTGCGACCCAGTGACCTTAGGGTCGCGAGGTCGCAAGGTCGCGTATCTCCTAACTCTATCAATTTGCGATCTCATTAAGTGCTCGCACGTGCGACCCCTTTTTAAAAGGGTAGGTCGCTAGGTGGCATTTGTCACTGGCAGCGAAAATTTAGAAATTTCTCTGACAGGTCGACTGGCACGTTTTCTTCCGGGCAAGTTGCTATTTCCTCTCTGTTTTTCCTTCATGAGTTTTTCTTGCCCAAATCTGGCCTCCCCATCGTCTTAATTATCATCTGGTGAAGTTGTGGGTTTGTTCTGTTGAATTTTCACGTTGTTTTGTTTCCCTGTTATCACCATAAACCCCAGGGTCACCTTTTTCTTGGCCAATCCCTCATGGCTTCGTCCTATCCTCAGCCTGGACCCCTTCCAGCCTTGTATGCTTCCCATTAGAAAAGAGATAGACCCCAAACCTTGCGCGCTCGAAAACCTCGGGCAGGCCCTAGTGCGACCTGCGATCCGGCGACCCAGTCGCAAGGTCGCAAAGTCGCGCGGTCTTCTGTTTTTAGAAGTTAGCGACCTTGCGACCCAGCGACCTAGTCGCGAGGTCACGAGGTCACATATGAGTTCTTCTTTTTTAATCAGCGACCCTGTGACCCCAAAAAAAAAATAGTTAATTAAATTCTGCATGTGTAGACTGTATTTAGTTCATTATCATCATGTCCTTCTCATCCTGGGATTCTTTCCTGAATGCAACAGGTGAATTTGGAGCAGACACGATACCGGTCCTCTCTGACTCTAGCGACATGGCACCCCCAGTGTCTAGGAAGAAAGGCAAGCAGGTGGTGGAAGAAGAGTCAGACATAGACGCGCAAACGTCTCCTCCGCCAATATACAGAGACACCCTTTGCACCTTCGCAAAAGGGGACAGCCTGAGATGGTATGAAGTATACCACGAGTTCGCTATAACAGAAGCTGAGTTTCCAGAAGATCTCCCGGACCAGGAAATATACCTAAAGGTCAAGAAATCCAAATTACATCTAGCAGGGGCACATCCAGCCATCTTCCCGTGCCCAGAAATATTAGACTGGATCATACAGAAAACGGATCCCAAGAGGTTCGTGATTCGAGATAGCGAAGGTAAAGCTTTCGCGACGTTGGAGGGCTCAGACGCCCAAGTCTACTACTCGCTGCCCCAACCAGAGGAAAAATTTACCCCGAGATGGGCTTCTACCCATGAAGTACCTGTGGTTGATACAATCAGGAAATGGTGGGCGGAACCGGACAAATTTAAAGTCAAGAAAGACCAGGAGTACCCGATGGCCGGTCTGAGGAAAGTGTATAAATTAGTGGCCGCCATGCTTTGCAGATTGTACGGACGTCCGAACGCCACCACCTTCAACGGCGCATGGGCAACTATAATGGAATATGTAACGGTGCACGACACTCGTTTCAACTGGGCTGGTATGTTAATGGGCTCAATGCAAACAAATTTGGCTTCGGCTTTAGCCCCAGATGAAGGAACACCGTCAGAGTTTTATATGGCTTCGTATCTATTAGATGCTGTCTGTGCCTGGCTGCATGTAGAGGGATGGCCACATAACTGGGACTTCGCACAGACTTGAGCAATCCATTTGCAGACCAAGGTGTTCTGGGAATCCAGGTACAAGCCAGACATTGAGCAAATCTCTCAGATATTCATTCCCGCCCTTTACCGGAAGCTATTTGGTCAAGACACCCCCTACATGTCCTGGCGAGCGATGGAGACACTAGGCCAGGTGGCGCACTAGTTTCCATTCACTGAATATACAATCATCCGAGTATTTGGCACATTCAAAGCACCACATGCTCTGCCTAGGTTTGTTACCGATAAGGTGCTTAGGCAAGAGGTATGTTTCCAGATGACCTCGGGTTTCTCCAGTGTCCTTTCCAAAGGAAAGAAGAAACCTTGGCCCACTCTACCCCTCACCATCGGTGTTTATACAGTCAAGGACTTTAGAGAAGTAGGGGCTGAAGGGGAAGAGATAAAAGGTTATCACTTTAGAAATCTGGATTACCGAACATATGACCCGGTTAAGATAGTTCCTGAGCACTGTAAGAGGGCCAAGTTTAAATGGAGCTATCAGCATGTGGAACGCCCGGCAGAGGACGAGAAAAGAAACTGGTACAACGCAGACAGGCGACTAGCTCCGGGGATTGACTCTGACCGAGAAGAAGAGGATCACCAAAATTTAGAAGACAGGAGCCATAAACTAGGAGGCTCTTCTTCCTCTCGGGATAAGAAAACCCGGACCAGTACAGGGCCTGACACCTCGGATCAGCTAAGAGGAGCAGAGGCCCAAGCCAAGAAGGAAGAGGAAAAGAAAATGAAGGAGGATGAAGAGAAACGTAGAAGAGATGCAAAGACGGAGCGGAAAAGGAAACAGGCCGAGGAAAAGGAAAGACAGGAAAAGGAAGCACAGGCGGCGGCAGAACAAGCACTTAAGGAAGAACTTGACAAAGCCGAACGTCAAAAGAAGGCAGAACAAGCTGTCGCGGCAGAGCGAAAAAGAAAAGCTGAAAGAGAAGCAGAGGCAGAGACAGAACGCAGGAAAAAGGAGGAACATGACAAGGCGGAAGCCGAGCGCCGGCAAAAGGAGGAAGAAAAAGGACAAAGACAGGATGAAGAGGATGAACTAATAGAGGACATCGACATATCTCCCTTGGAGATTCCTCCAAGTGGCATGAAAAGTATCCTCTCTGATGACGATTTTCCCGGGGAACAAGAAGAAGAGGTCTTCGACCTGACTAGGTTGACATTTGACCAATTCTCCTTCAAAATACGGCAAGAGAAAAGAAAATCCTTGGCACAAAGCCATCCCGCCATATCTACGGTCGCCACTGGAAAGGACATAGTCCTAGATACAAGGACTAACCCTGTAATGATAGCATCAGCAGGCACCGCTTTTGCCGCGGCCACGGAGGAGAATGTCACTAGAATGAGCAGGGAGATTATTTCCCTACAAAACAGGCTAAAAGCAGCGGAACAGGAGAAATCAGTACTGGAGAGTGAAGTGCGACAGCTCCAAAGTAAGCCTTCCCAAGTCAATGAGGTCCCACTGGCGGCCATGAAAGAATGTGATGTATTGGAAATGACCATGAGGCAAGTATATAGAGAAATGCTCACCCTAAAACAAACAGTGGCCCCATTGGCAGAGGCACGAGCGGAAACCAAAGAGAAGCATGAGTAGCTCAGGGAAGCCTCGGTAGCTTTGGACAAAATGATAATCTAGACAGCGCAGCACCATCAAGCTCCCGAAAATGTGCCTAGGAAGGATTGGAGTCACACACAAGACGCCAAAGTACAAATATGGATGAAGATGAAGTCCAAAGACAAGCTGGCCAAAGATTTGGACAAAGTGATGTCTGCATATAATCACCTGATCAGTGGTATAGACTCCATGAACGCTCTTCATCACATTCCGTCATTAGGGGCACTGGACGAAACTAAAGACTGGGAGCAAGTAGATCAGGAAATTCATTCTTTTCTGCAACCCGTGAGACAAGCTGCTGCCGCACCAGAAGTTGAGGCATCACAAGAGAACCTAAGTCAATTGCTTGTCACTCCAGTACAAATATATACCAAGCTTGCCTCCCTCTCAATCCAGATCTCCCAGAAGAAGGAAACTCTGATACCGAATGCCTTGGAATGTATGCATCGATTAAAAGAGGAAATCCCTCTAGTCTCCCCTATAGCAGCGGATTACCAGACCTGGCGAGATTTCCTCAAGGGGAAGAATATTGACGCTCCAGATCTCTCAATCACACGACCACCTCCATAGCTAAGTTCCTTTGGTCGCAGGTCGCGACCATGCCCAGGTCGCAGGTCGCGCATACGCCTGAGTCGCAAGTCGCACCTGCACCTGAGTCGCAAGTCGCAATCACTTCCGTAGGTCACAGGTCGCATGTTCTTCCAAGGTCGCAGGGAAGCTGAACCGTCAGGAAGTCGAAGCGTCGGAAAGCCCAAAGGGCATTTCTTGAATCTATAAATACCCCTGCGGGGTACATAGTTAAAGGCTTCTCTTTTAGGGATTGAAGAGCGATATAGCATTGCAATTGAAGGGTTATACTCTTATGCATATGTAATACAGATACTTGTTAAAACCCCTTTGTTGGATGATGTGTTTAGCTGTGACAATGCTGTGTGTATTCTGCGTATATCTTCAGAATATCGTATGATTAATGGATGTTGTGTTCTTAATAGTATCATTCATGCTCCATAGTTATATGTGTTTGTGTTTGATGATGCTCAATTTTACCATTTGTTCTTACAATGAATGTTGACGAACTATTTTATTAGCATTTCGTTGCATTTTTCGGAAAGTTAAGGGATACTCTCGCCATAAAGAACTGTTTCTTTGGTGGTCAGATTGTCTTGCATGCATTACCCCATAGATGTGTTGCTAACGACACTTCCTGGGCGTATGCATTTTGTTCATTACCTTGCTACACACAGTGTTATATATCAGTTTGATACATCAGTCATGTATTCTGTATCATGTGAATAAGTGTATGTCTGCAGATTCGATCAGGTTCTTCGAGACCGAAGAGAAAGTCATTTAAGCGGTAGCCGGACCCACACCCCGGACGGGATCCCTATTCCAAACGGTTCAAAGTCTAATTGGGACTTTCTACCGGGGAGATCCCCTACTGTTGGCCGGACATATTTGTCTGTCAACAGATTTGGCGCTAGAAGGAGGGCCATGGCATCCTCCCAGCATACAACCGACATTCCATCACAAACTCCCCACCGGGAGGTCATAAATAACGAACCTACTCTTCCCCCCTTGGAGGATATTCCAAGGGAGGAGGCTCGATACTTTGAAATCACTAACGAACAGTTGAGATCCTTACGCCCAGTTGCTCGTAATCTCGTCAGGGATTTACGATATGCCCCAATCATGGATTTTCTAGCCCACACTAGGACCCCAGCTAAGAACATCACTCGTAATGGCGTGCTGGTCAGCACCATACCTGAACTTGTGAACACCATGATTGAAGACCTCAGGCGGGCTGTCCAGGAAAATGACCTCGTTATCCAAGATAGTGAAGGCTTCCCTGATACAGAACCTTTCCCCGAACCTCAGCCTGACTTGCATCAGTGGAACAACAACCAAGTGTATTCCCCGCAAGAAGAAGGAGAGGGGGGTCAAAGAAACGAAAGAGAAGGTAACACAGCCCAAAGAAATGCAGGGGAAGGAAATAGGCCTCGAAGAAATGAGGGTGGGGTCAACAGGGGTCACAAACGTGGAGGTAGAGGAGATATGGTTCGCGGCCAGAGACACCTCGCTAACCATCATCACCACCAAAACCAAAATAGGCCCCCTCCCCGCAACTGGGAGTATCTTAGAAACGTTAATAACCATGAAAGACACCGAGATGAACACTCTCGCCATCATGAAGGAGCATCAGTGTCGGGGACGGGAAGTGAGTCCGAGGCAGAAACTCGATATCATCAGCACCCCAGGAGGGTGCAGCCACTAGCCTGGATGGCTCAATCCCCATTGGCCCTTTTAGGTCCTCTCCATGATATGCCTAGACACCCGGAGAAGCATCTTCCTAAGTTCGATCCCGAGAAAGGCACCTCAGCGGAAGATCATATTAGTAGTTTCTATCTGTCTCTACAAATCATGAGAGTTCAGTCCGATGATGTCGCATGTCGACTGTTCCCACACACTCTTGAAAATCATGCAGCCACCTGGTATCATTCCCTACCCAATGCTTCTATTACATCATGGGACCAGTTCCGTCGCGTGTTCCTGCAAAAGTTTGCAGAAGATAAAACACCCTCTATGCTCCTCACAGAGTTAAGCACCATCAAGTGTCATAGAAAAGAGAAGGTTAAAGACTTTAACCAACGCTTCTCTACAATATTACAAAAATTTCCCCCAAACTTAGCATTGGATGACTCTATCACCATCGACTACTATACTAAAGCTCTCCCTAGGGATATCGCCATTTTCATCAAACGTGAAGCCCGCGCTACCCTTACAGCAAATTACGCTGCTGCTCTCGTGGTAGAGAAGGACATGTTGTCGATAGGAGACATGGACCACGAAGGAAAGGATGATCACAAACCAATTGCTAAAAGGGGCCACTCTTCCACCCCTAATAGAGAGAGAAATTTTTGATTTCGAGAGTATGGCCAAGACCCTCAAACTACTAACGAATGAGGTCTCTGACTTAAAGAGAAAGGGCATTGAAACCTCAACTACTACTAAACCCCCAAAACCCTTTTTCAGAAAAAGTAATCCCAACACCAGCAGACCTCCGTCAAACTCCAGCGCCGCTCTCAATGTGGAAGAGATAGGGAAAGATAATTTTTGCTCTTTTCACCAAGCTGCCCACTCTGAAAAAATGTGCCCGCAATGGATTGGCAGCATGACCGCGGTGGTTAACCAAATTTTGGATGACCAAACCCCAGGAAATCAGACAGAGGATGATGTTTCTGATCAAGATGAAGGTTCACTCCTAGATGGGGAACCAGGGGCCTCTGTCCTAACTTTTGATATAATCCGCGAGGGGGGGGGGGCGGGGGGAAGTCTTTTTCCCATTGATATCAACATGGCAGGCAGTCCCAAGGCTCAACCCATTCGAAATTATAGTCTTAGAAGCAAAGGATCTGTCCCCAAACAATCATATGAAGACAAGAAAAAGGCTTTTCTAAGGAAAATTCTTCCCCCTGGAAACGAAGGACAAGCTACACCGGAGAAGCCCACAAATAGTAATAGCAAAGCAAGTCAAAAGAGCAAGCTCCTGGTAGAATCCCCGAAAACCATTACCGAACATAGTCCCCAAACTGATACTAGCTACAACATCGTGGAGGACATGAAAAAGACCAGAGCTAATATCTCACTCTACGAGCTGGCCCGCATCACGAATCAAAAGGAGCTTATTCTAAAAGCTTTCGCCCACAACCCAAATACGAAAACTGTCAGCAACACATCTACACAAACCAGTCCAGATATCCAGTCTATAGTGAACACTATCAACACGAATTCGAGAGGATCCACCCCTCCCTTCCTCTTGTCTTTTGAAATTTTTAACTTCAACGTTCACAATTGTCTTGTTGATTCCGGTGCATCCACGAACGTCATGCCTCTATCTGTTTGTAAGAAACTCAACATCCGCCCAGAGAAAACTGACGCAAAAATCATTCAACTTGACTGATCGCAAGTACCAGACGTTGGAGAATTAAACAATGTCATCATACGCCTTTCATCGGACTCTAGAGTCCATCAATGCATTGATATTGTGGTTGTTGACATCCCTGAAGCCTATGGTCTACTACTTAGCAGAGACTGGTCTAGCAAGTTGCAAGGATACTTCGCCACAGATTGGTCCCACTTATGGCTTCCTTACAAGGGGAGGAATAACCAAATCAGGGTCGAAAGTGAACCATACATGAAACACACTGTAACTGATTTGGATGCCACAAATGAACCCATCAGCTTTTCCCAGGAGGAACTTGGTATGTGTTTCCTGGAGGCTATTTTTGGATGTTACCGACCTCCTCAGTCTTCAGTAGGCCCCGAGGTCCAATCTGAATTGGCACTCGTCGCATAAGAGCAAGCCCAAGCTGTCTTACACCAAGCCGAAATTCCTCCGCAATCCACTACCCCCAAGAGCCCAGAAAGTGACATATGGACCTTGTATTACGACGGTTCCAAAAATCTCGACGGTTTTGGCGCAGGCTGCGTCTTGCTTGACCCTCGCAAGAAAAAATTCTTAATCTCCTGTCGGCTGGAGTTCCAATGCACCAACAACACTGCTGAGTATGAGGCTTTGATCCTTGGGCTTAAAAAGGCACTGGATTTGAAGGTAAAATTCTTACAGGTCATTGGAGACTCTGATATTATCACTTGGCAGGTACGCAATACTATTCATTGTTTGTCTCCACATTTAAAGGCGTATCAAAAAGAGGTATGGCGATTAATTTCTGCTTTTGACGCTTTTGGAATTAAATCTGTTCTTAGAATGCATAATGCAGCGGAAGATACTCTGGCTAATGCTGCTGCCAGATTTACCCCTTTGAGGGATGGTTTTTCTATTGAAGTTATATATAAACCCTCCGTGCCAGACAATATCACTAACCTGCGTGTCTTCGATGATGATCAATAGGTGCTGGATTTTATGTGTAACTCAGAGATATTCAAAGACGCTGTTATAGATGAAGATGAGCACGACCAAGCTATGCAAAAGGAGTACGAGCAAATCAAAGGAAACCGCATGCCTAAAGGGGTAGTATCACTTCAGAATATTTTTGATCTGCAAAATCGTTTCCGAGGGCCCCCAAATGCCAAAGTACAGAGCTCTATCTTATCCCATCGACAAGTGAACTTGGGATCAGAGGATAATCCTAAATTCGTCAACCTAGGGAAGGACTGCACCCCCCAAGAGGCTCAGGATTTCACTCAGCTATTTCGCAAGTATCGTGATGTATTCGCTTGGACATATGAGGCCTTACACACATACGATACTCGAATTATACAACATGTGATACCCATCAAAGAAAATATAAAACCTTTCCAACAAAAGCTCAGGAAAGTACATCCTACGATGGAACCATTGATTCTGAAGGAACTCAAAAAACTTTTAGATGCACGCATTATCTTTAAAGTTCGCCATTCCACCTGGGTGTCCAATTTGGTTCCGGTACGGAAAAAGTCAGGTGAAATCCGCTTATGTGTGGATTTTCGAAACTTAAACTGTGCCTCGAATAAGGATAATTACTCGGTGCCCCCTATGGAGTAAATATTACAAGCAGTGTCCGGGTCAGAAATGTTCTCTTTGTTGGACGGATTCTCCGGCTACAATCAAGTACTGGTTGCTGAACCAGATAGGTTAAAGACTACCTTTCGGACTAAGTGGGGAACCTTCGCATTCAGGCGTATGCCCTTTGGATTAATCAACGCAGGAGCAACTTTCCAAAGAGCTATGGATATAGCATTCAGGGGTCTGATAGGCCAGAGTGTGGTGGTTTACTTGGATGACGTTACTGTGTTTTATAAACATCGAGGGGATCATTTGCGTCACCTCAGACAGATCTTCGAAAGGTGCAGAAAATACGGTATCTTACTCAACCCAAAGAAGAGCGTTTTCACCGTAGCGGAAGGAAATCTGCTGGGTCATATCATAACTAAGCAAGGCATTGTCGTTGATCCAGAACGTGCGAAAGCCATCGCTCAGATCCCTCCCCCCAGTAGCAAGAAAGCAATGCAATCCTTTTTGGGTAAGATCAATTTTGTACGTAAGTTTATATCAGATTTCGCCCAGATAGTTAAGCCACTACAGGGAATGATAAAGAAAAATGCTACCTTCAAATGGAATCAGCCCGAAAAGGAAGCTTTCGACTAGATCAAGAAAGCTATAGCCAAAGCACCTTCCCTCCAGAGCCCAGATTTCGGCAGAGATTTTAGCTTGTATACTTTCGCTTCGGATTCGTCCCTAGCAGCCGTACTCACACAAAAGGACAGAAATAATGACGAGCGTCCCATTTCATTCATGAGCACTGGTTTGCAGGGAGCTGAATTGAATTATCCTGAAATCGAGAAACAGGCCTATGCGGTATATAAAGCGGTCAAACATTTCAGACCGTACATCTTGAAAAACCATGTCATGGTTTACGTTCCCCACCCAGTTGTTCGCTCACTGTTCATGCAGCAGGAGCTGGGCGAGATACGAGGCAACTGGGTTGCATGTATGCAAGAGTATGACTTAGAGTTTAAGCGAGCATGCACGGTTAAAGGGCAAGGTCTATGCCAAATGGCTGCAGAGGCCGCAAGTTCCCACCATATTGAAGAAGATGATTGGGAGCAAGAAATTGATATGTACCAAACTGACGTCATACCTCAGATAAGGAACCCTTCTTGGTACTCGGATATTTCAGGATATTTAGCACATGGTGTTTTGGACCCAGCTCTAAATGCCCGGCAGAAACGCGTAATCAGACTCAAAGCTGCGTCTTACCAGATAATCCAAGGGAAGCTTTTCAAGAAACATTCCGATAGGGTCATGTTACGCTGCCTGGAACATGATGAAGCTCAGAAAATCTTAACCGAGCTGCACGATGGACCAGCAGGAGGTCATTTTGCCGGGGATACCACTGCCCATAAAATAATGTGAGCAGGTTATTATTGGCCAACCCTTTTTAGAGATGCCCACGCATATGTTCGGAAATGTATTCAATGCCATAAATTCGCAAACCGAGAAGCGTGTCCCGCCGCCCCTTTGTTGTCAGTAGCAGTGGAAGAACCTTTTCAACAATGGGGTCTGGACATCATTGGTGAGATCTTACCCCACTCTTCTAAGCAACACCAGTACATCCTAACAGCTACTGATTATTTCACCAGGTGGGTTGAAGCAGTACCGTTACGCCAAATCAACGATCAAGAGGTAATGCAATTTGTCACTCATTCCATCATTACCAGGTTTGGCGTTCCAACTTCCTTGGTCTTTGATAATGCAACGTATTTTTCATCTTTTAAATTATATGATTTTGCTTTGGAAAACGACATTGTTCTTAAACACTCTGCAAAGTACTATCCCCAAGGAAATGGTCTAGCGGAATCAACAAATAAAAATCTGATTCGCATAATTAAAAAGACCCTTCTGTCTCACCATCGCAACTGGCATAATGCTCTCCAAAAGGCACTCTGGGCTGATCGCGTCACCCCTAAGTCCTCAATAGGCACCTCACCATATTTTCTCGTGTATGGGAAATAAGCTGTCCTCCCGCCCAATTTATATCTTCCCGCTCTGCAGTTATCTCAAGAGTGTCATGGTACCCCTTGCCCCGCCTTGCAAACCCGCATTGACACCCTCCTAAAATTAGAAGAGGAAAGGCAGAAAACCCGGGGAGAAATTCGCCATCCACCAGAGTCGAATCAAGAAATGGTTCGATAAAAAGTCTGCAGGAGATAAAAAATTTGAAGTAAGGAGATCTTGTCCTAAAGTGGGATAAAGCTCACGAAGAAAAGGGGAAACATGCCAAATTTTAGGCACTATGGATAGGTCCCTTTCAGGTTAAAGAAAAGGTGGGTCCCCATACATTGCGATTGAAAACTCTGGAAGGAAAAGTCGAGGTCCTCCCGGTAAACGGGCATGACCTCAAACACTATTTTACGTGAGTAGCCCTCAAAGGGCTGTTTCTGCCCGTGTATTATAAAAGTCGTGTTTTTGTTAAAAAAAAATAAAATAAAAAAATAAAAAAAAAAACTTTCTATAAATCTACAAGGAAGACCTTGTCTAAAGCTACCCGCAACTGGCTCACTCCTTGATAGGTTCTATGCTAATGAAAGGCCCTTCTCGCAAAACACGGAGCAGTCAAAACTCGCTTGTAATGGGCACCAAGGGATAGTGCACGACCTTGCTGGAGTCTTCAAGCATAAGGAACCACCTAGCGGCTTTCAAAGGTGCAGGCAGAAAAGGTTTTACACAACAGCAACCGGATCGTGAGGGAACAGGGCTAACTCAAGAGAATTTCAAGATCATCCGGGAAAAACTCAAGTCCTCATATAAGACCAAGAGCAACCTCTCTGCAAACAAAATAAGTCGGGATCCCTCATCTGCCCAGGCAAAATATGCCCATCTAAATAAGTGCCACAAGCACATTCTCAAATAATTGCAATCGCACACAAATAAAGGGTAAAGGATTGAGAAAGGATTCCTGCGCAGAGAGGTGATGTAATGACTTTGTCGGGGTACTGACCAGGCTCGCTGGCAGCGGAGCAACGTTCATGACTCCTTAGACAGTGACTCCGCCGGAGCGGAGAGGTTCGCTGGCAGCGGAGCAACACCATGAGGACGAAATAATTGTACCAAACCCTGCAGTTGTCCAAGGTTTCCCCGACCCTCCCGGTCCTGGAGTGCGAAGAATTAAAATTCGGCTGATCTGCACCCAATAAGCCAAAAGGCCAGGCAAATATGCGAGGTGACAAAGGAAGGAAGGTGTAAACTCTGAGGTAAAAGAACAAGCTAGTATTAGGCCCCTCCCTCCCCCCTCATCGACCATTCATCGGCAGAGACTCTGAATTCAGCCAGTGAATCGCCATTTGTTGTAGCCCCTACAACACCCTCCAAAAAATACAAAAATAATAACACACACTTCAAAATTTTTTGGAGCCCCTTTGAAACTAAAAGGAAAAGCTAAGTGAAGTTTTGAAGGGCAAGTCGCTAAGTCGCGAATCCATACTTTAAAACAATTGCGACCCATGCGACCTATGCGACCCCTGCGACCTATGCGACCCCGCAACCCTAAGGTCGTCAGGTCGCAAGGTCGCATGGTTCGGAATTAAAGAAGTTGCGACTCATGTGACCTGTGCGACCCCGCGACCTTAAGGTCGCTAGGTCGCAAGGTCGCAAGGAGAAGTAATTAAAGAAATTTGCGACTCCGCGACCTTGCGACCCAGCGACCTTAGGGTCGCCAGGTCGCAAGGTCGCATATCTCCTAAAATCTACCAATTTGCGACCTCATTAAGTGCTCGCACGTGCGACCCTTTTTTAAAAGGGTAGGTCGCTAGGTCGCATTTGTCACTTGCAGTGAAAATTTAGAAATTACTCTGACATGACGACTGGCGCGTTTTCTTCCGGGTAAGTTGCTATTTCCTCTCTGTGTTTCCTTCATGAGCATTTCTTGCACGAATCTGGCCTCCCCATTGTCTTAATTACCTGCTGGGGAGGCTGTGGGGTTTTTCTGTTGAGTTTTTATGTTGTTTTGTTCTCCTGTTATCACCATTAAACCCCAGGGTCACATTTTCTTGTCCAGCCCCTCATGGCTTCGTCCTATCCTCAGCCTGGAGCCCTTCCAGTCTTGTATGCTCCCCGTTAGGAAAGGAATAAACCCCAAGCCCCGCGCGTTCGAAAACCCCGGCAGGCCCTTGCGCGACCTGCGACCTGGCGACCCAGTCGCAAGGTCACAAAGTCGCGCGATCTTTTGTTTTAGAAGTTAGCGACCCTGCGACCCAGCGACCTAGTCGCGAGGTCGCGAGGTCGCATATGAGTTCTTCTTTATGATCAGCAACCCTGCGACCCCAAGAAAAACAGTTAATTAATTTATGCATGTGTAGACTGTATTTAGCTCATTATCATCATGTCCTTCTCATCCTGGGATTCTTTCCTGAATGCAACAGGTGAAATTGGAGCAGACACGATACCGGTCCTCTCTGACTCTAGCGACATGGCACCCCAAGTGTCCTGGAAGAAAGGCAAGCAGGTGGTGGAAGAAGAGTCGGACACAGACGCGCAAACATCCCCTCCGCCAATATACAGAGACACCCTTTGCACCTTCGCAAAAGGGGACAGCCTGAGATGGTATGAAGTATACCACGAGTTCGCTATAACAGAAGCTGAGTTTCCAAAAGACCTCCCGAACCGGGAAGTATACCTAAAGGTCAAAAAATCCAAGTTACATCTAGCAGGGGCACATCCAGCCATCTTCCCATGCCCAGAAATATTAGACTGGATCATACAGAAAATGGATCCCAAGAAGTTTCTGATCCGAGATAGCAAAGGTAAAGCTTTCGTGACGTTGGAGGGCTCAGATGCCCACGTCTACTACTCACTGCCCCAACCAGAGGAAAACTTTACCCCGAGATGGGCTTCTTCCCATGAAGTACCTGTGGTTGATACAATCAGGAAATGGTGGGCGGAACCGGACAAATTTAAGGTCAAGAAAGACCAGGAGTACCCAGTGGCCGGTCTGAGGAAAGTGTATAAATTAGTGGTCGCCATGCTTTGCAGGTTGTATGGACGTCCGGACGCCACCACCTTCAACGGCACATGGGAAACTATAATGGAGTATGTAACGGTTCACGGCACTCATTTCAACTGGGCCGGTATGTTAATGGGCTCAATGCAAACAAATTTGGCTTCGGCTTTAGCCCCAGATGAAGGAATGCCGTTAGAGTTCTATATGGCTTCGTATCTACTAGATGTTGTTTGTGCCCAGCTGCATTTTGAAGGATGGCCACATAACTACGACTCCATACAGACCCAAGCAATCCATTTGCAGACCAAGGTATTCTGGGAATCTAGGTACAAGTCAGATATTGAGCAAATCTCTCAGATATTCATTCCCGCCCTTTACTGGAAGCTATTTGGTCAAGACACCCCCTGCATGTCTTGGCGAGCGATGGAGACACTAGCGATGGAGACACTAGGTCAAGTGGCGCACTGGTTTCTGTTCGCTGAATATACAATCATCCGAGTATTCGGCACATTCAAAGCACCACATGCTCTCCCTAGGTTTATTACCGATAAGGTGCTTATGCAGGAGGTATGTTTCCAGATGACCTCGAGTTTCTCCAATGTCCTTTCCAAAGGAAAGAAGAAACCTTGGCCCGCTCTGCCCCTCACCATCAGTG
This sequence comes from Pinus albicaulis, assembly GCA_034641835.2. Classification (NCBI taxonomy): domain Eukaryota; kingdom Viridiplantae; phylum Streptophyta; class Pinopsida; order Pinales; family Pinaceae; genus Pinus; species Pinus albicaulis. The sequence continues at coordinate 1,198,531,212 of CM076579.1, read as the reverse complement.
CTTATACAGTCAAGGACTCCAGAGAAGTAGGGGCTCAAGGGGAAGAGATAAAAGGTTATCACTTTAGAACTCTGGAATACCGAACATATGACCCGGTCAAGAGAGTTCCGGAGCACTGTAAGAGGGCCAAGTTCAAATGGAGCTATCAGCATGTCGAACGCCTGGCAGAGGATGAGAAAAGAAACTGGTACAACGCAGATAGGCAACTAGCTCCGGGGATTGACTCTGACCGAGAAGAAGAAGATCACCAAAATTTAGAAGACAGGAGCCAGAAACTAGGAGGCTCTTCTTCCTCCAGGGATAAGAAAATCCAGACCAGTACGGGGCCTGACACCTCGGATCAGCTAAGAGGAGCAGAGGCCCAAGCCAAGAAGGAAGATGAAAAGAAAATAAGGGAGGATGAAGAGAAACGTAGAAAAGATGCAAAGACAGAGCGGAAAAGGAAACAGGCCGAGGAAAAGGAAAGAGAGGAAAAGGAAGCACAAGCGGCGGCAGAACAAGCACTTAAGGAAGAACTCGACAAAGCCGAACGTCAAAAGAAGGCATACCAAGCTGCCGCAGCAGAGCAAAAAAGAAAATCTGAAAGAGAAGCAGAGGCGGAGACAAAACGCAAGAAAGAGGAGGAACATGACAAGGCGGAAGCCGAGCGCCAGAAACAAAAGGAAGGAAAAGGACAAAGACGGGATGAAGAGGATGAAATAATAGAGGACATCGACATATCTCCCCTGGAGATCCCTCCGAGTGGCACGAGAAGTATCCTCTCTGGTGACGATTTTCCCGGAGAACAAGAAGAAGAGGTCTTCGACCTGACTAGATTGACATTTGACCAATTCTCCTTCAAAATACGGCAAGAGAAAAGAAAATCCTTGGCACAAAGTCATCCCGCCATATCTACGGTCGCCACTGAAAAGGACATAGTCCTGGATACTAGGACTAACCCTGTAATGGTAGCATCGGCAGGTACCGCTTTTGCCACGGCTACGGAGGAGAATGTCACTAGAATGAGCAGGGAGATTATTTCTCTACAAAACAGGCTAAAAGCAGCGGAACAGGAGAAATCAGTACTGGAGAGTGAAGTGCGACAGCTCCAAAGTAAGCCTTCCCAAGTCAGTGAGGTCCCACTGGCAGTCATGAAAGAATGTGATGTATTGGAAATGACCATGAGGCAAGTATATAGAGAAATTCTCACCCTAAAACAAATAGTGGCCCCATTGGCAGAGGCACGAGCGGAAACCAGGGAGAAGCATGAGCAGCTCAAGGAGGCCTCGGTAGCTTTGGACAGAATGATAAATTGGATAGCACAATACCATCAAGCTCCCGAAAATGTGCCTAAGAAGGATTGGAGTCACACGCAAGACGCCAAAGTACAAATCCGGATGAAGATGCAGTCCAAAGACAAGCTGGCCAAAGATTTGGATAAAGTAATGTCTGCATATAATCACCTGATCAGTGGTATAGACTCCATGAACGCTCTTCATCACATTCCGTCGTTAGGGACACTGGACGAAACTAAGGGCGGAACGAAGTAGATCGGGGGGGAAATCCGGTCGTTCTGTGCCGCTGCGTGGAACAGAGAACACGCTCTTAAGGAAGTGCAGGGCACTCCACAGAGGAGCTGGTGGATGCAGCATCACTCAAGGCCTGGTCCTGCCAGCTTGCCTACTCTAATCCGGATCTAAGAGGAAGAAGCACGATGCCGAATGCCCACTGAATGTGCATGGAATTAAAGAGAATCCTCGTCCCCCGGTGGATGCTACAGGCCTGGCGAGATTTCCTCAAGGGGAAGAAGATTAACGCTCCAGATCTCTCAATCACACGACCACCTCCATAGCTAAGTTCTCTCGGTCACAGGTCGCAGGTCGCGCATACGCCTGAGTCGCAAGTCGCACCTGCACCTGAGTCGCAAGTCGCACCTGCACCTGAGTCGCAAGTCGCAATCACTTCCGCAGGTCGCAGGTCGCATGTTCTTCCAAGGTCGCAGGGAAGCTGAACCGTCGGGAAGTCGAAGCGTCGGAAAGCCCAAAGGGCATTTCTTGAATCTATAAATACCCCTGCGGGGTACATAGTTAAAGGCTTCTCTTTTAGGGATTGAAGAGCGATATAGCATTGCAATTGAAGGGTTATACTCTTATGCATATGTAATACAGATACTTGTTAAAACCCCTTTGTTGGATGATGTGTTTAGCTGTGACAATGCTGTGTGTATTTTGCGTATATCTTCAGAATATCGTATGATTAATGGATGTTGTGTTCTTAATAGTATCATTCATGCTCCATAGTTATCTGTGTTTGTGTTTGATGATGCTCAATTTTACCATTTGTTCTTACAATGAATGTTGACGAACTATTTTATTAGCATTTTGTTGCACTTTTCGGAAAGTTAAGGGATACTCTCGCCATAAAGAACTGTTTCTTTGGTGGTCAGATTATCTTGCATGCATTACCCCATAGATGTGTTGCTAATGACACTTCCTGGGCATATGCATTTTTTTCATTACCTTGCTACACACAGTGTTATATATCAGTTTGATACATCAGTCATGTATTCTGTATCATGTGAATAAGTGTATGTCTGCAGATTCGATCAGGTTCTTCGAGACCGAAGAGAAAGTCATTTAAGCGGTAGTCGGACCCACACCCTGGACGGGATCCCTATTCCAAATGGTTCAAAGTCTAATTGGGACTTTCTACCGGGGAGATCCCCTACTATTGGCCGGACATATTTTCCTGTCAACACTAACCTAGATCTAGATCTAACTACTTGGAATATTTTATTATATTTTGTTTGAGGGTAAAGGAATTTAAATTGGTTAAATCCCTTTATTTAGAAATAATAAACAAATAAATGATTTATTTACTATTTCAAGAACGGGGTTAAGGAATAATTAAACATATAATGATTTATTTAGCTATTTCTAGGAGATTTAGTCAAATTTAACAAGGAATAATTATTAAATCGAGATTAATTAATTATTCCTAGGGAATAATGAGATAAATAATGATTTATCTAATTATTTCTCATTAATGGGTTAAATATGACTAGGAATATTATTTAAACAAAGGTTTAATTAATTATTACTAGAGGGAAATCAAATAAATAAAGGTTTATTTAATTATTCCTCATAGGGTTTCCTATTTTGACCAGAAATAACTTAATAAACTATGGTTTATTAAATTATTTCTTATAGTGAAATAAATTTTACTATGGTAAAATTGGTCTTACATGGTGTATTTCTATCCATCTAATTATACATGGTTATATGACTAAAAATTAGTGTAACAACAGGGCCTCTTGTAACACCTCTTGTAGCACTCTTGTAGCACTCCTGTAGCACATGTAAACTTGATCATATTTGATCCAAAAGATTTGTTTTTTTCTCTTAGGATTGAATCATGACCCCTAGGCTTTGAATCCATGATTTAGTAAGAACAAAATAGCTCTTAACCCTTGCCTCTTGTCGATTGCAATTCACCTCTTTAATTTGGATTAGTGGACAAATTCATGACTTGAAGATCATACTGATGATTTTCATGATTACTTTATAAAGCACCTTGTGAACTCTATTGGCAAAATATATCTCGAATGTAGTGATTGAAGATTTCATTTTATTTCATACATCTTAATCTATGATTTCCATTTCCAGCAATTTTATTTCCATTGCATAGACTAGGCTTCCTTTTGATGTACCATAAGTTGATGTTTACATTTCTACAAATAGGATTAACATTTACATTCATTCAAATTATACTTTCTATAAAAGTAACTAGGATTTCCTCTCTGCAAAAGTAACTAAGTTTCCTTTCTGCAAATAGAGTAACATGTCCATTTCTGAAATTAGTTTAGGATTGGATTTCATGGCATTCACTTCATTGCATCAAATCAATGAAAGAAGGACACATTGCATGCTACACATATATTACTGAAACCTCTTAAGTTTGTATGAACCCCAGGTTGATAATTTAAGATGGTAGCCTCAAGAGTTGAAACATTCTTGTTGGAATACTAGGGCTCATCAACCTACAGGGCAGAGAACACACTAATATGGCCCATGTACCCCTCTTTTTTGAATATTTTTTGCAGTCATTATATTTCCATGCACTAAAACTAGTAACATATATTAACATTAGGAAGGTCATCAAGGTGCCAAAGTTTCCTTGAAATATCATATTTTGGTGGGAAAATGAAATTTTTCTCTCTTATAATATTGTTTCTATATACTTTATTATTATTAATATATATGATCATTCCATGAATTTGAGAGAAATGGAAACCAATTAAATGTGAAATCAAGTATTAAAAACAAAATGTAATGATTTGCAATAATTTAAATATTTTATTAATGTAGAAAACAAGTGCTACTATAGTGAAAATATCCATGCCAATAATCTTTGTGTGTGCACTATGATATAAACTTATACATTGTGGTGGGAAATTTTTATTTCAGAAAGATAGAACTACACGTTGTTCAAAGATGTCATCATCACATGGCATAAATATGATCTACATTTCATGTAATGTGGCATGCCCTATTACTTATATTCCAATCCATGAAGGCACATACTCCAAACCCCATGGAAGACAAGCATCTCCATGAATATATATCCAACTTGAATTTTCATTATTCTATTTCCAATATATTTGCAGATAAAAAAATATGAGGTTTAAAAAAATTCCATTGCAATCCTTTTAATTCTTTCAAAAGTATCAGAACATGTCATTAATTACATTTGTTTGGTTGCAATCTTTATTCCTAGTAATCATATAAGTATTAACATATCATTATTTTAAGGACATTAATAATTATAATGAACTATGATTAGGAAGTTATGAGATAAAAATTCATTTTCATAAGTAATTTTTTTAATATGTGTTATGTATACTAGAAAATTGAAGAAAAAATATTGAAGAAGAGAGATATAGCTCTCAAGTGAGGCAAAGCTCAATATGGAGATTTCCTACACTCACAAATTGTTCTATTCAACTAGAAAACATATACATTTATAGGATTACAAATTAGTTGAGGAGATTTAACAACATCCTCATAAATAATATCTAAAACCTAATTAAAACACATAATCATAACGAGACACAAAAATAATCTAATAATAATAAAATCTAGAATTGTCCACTTTTCTCCATTATTCTAAGTCTCCACCTTAATGGAGAAATACGTTTTCTACCACACCCAACTTAGTTCGAAATAATTCATACTTTTCCTTTCCAAGAGCCTTTGAAAAGATGTTAGCCAAGTCTCAACATGTTTTGATCTTGTATGGTACATAGCATTGTTGGCCAATTTGATGGAACTTTGATGATCACAATTGATAATCATTGGCATCTTTGATACTTCTCCAAAATGTTCAAAAATTTGTCGTAGCCAAACTGCTTCACATGTAGTGCTACATAAAGCTTTATATTATGATTTAGTTGATGATAAATAAAAAATAGGTTGTTTCATGTTATTCCGTGCCATGATCCCAAATCCAAGGCTAAATGAATATCGTAAGGATGAGCTTCTATCATCAGGGTTCCCAACAAAATCTAAATCAGAAAAACCTGGCAACTCAACATTAAAAGAATCATTATATTTAATAACATAATTAACATCCCCCTTAAGATATCGAAGGACCCTCTTTGTTTCTTTCCAATGTATTTCAAGAGGATTGACCATGAATTGACTCAAAATTCTAACTAAATATGAAATTTCTGGCTTGGTTGTAGTGAGATATTTCATAATTTCCACTAACTAATGGTACAATGTGCCATATGTTATCACTCCAATAATTCTCAAGGGTTGTGTATATTTTGGTTTAAAGAATATTAGAGGTAACCAAAAACCTAAATTTAAGCCTTAGGATCTAGCCTTCCTAAGGCTTAGAGAGGGCTCTCTCTATATGATTTATCTTTGTAGATTTTAGATAATTTTAGGCTAGTTATGTATGATTACTTGGGATTTGGTTTTGGATTTGGTTTAGTGGTGGAATCACTAGTTCAGATGGATAGATGTAGGCCTGAATTCCATTAGGCAATTGGATTCAAAGTGTCATGCAGTCATAGAAGAATCAAGGTTCTAAAGGGAAGTGTTCACAGGGCAAGATAGCTGAGTTACTTCAGATCCTTAGGCTGATGGTGAAAATGGTTTCAAACGGGATAAGAGAGAAATTAAGGGTTCTCAGATCCAGAAAATGAGTGAAAGACAGAGGTCAATCGAAACTATGGAGCAATTAAGAATTCCCTAATTAGGATATCGGTAGAAAACATGAAATTGACATAACAGTTCAAGACATAGTACTTTTAAACATATTCTGAAATAACATTCTTGTTATACATTTAGATTTAGAAAAAAACATACAAGTATTGTGAAAACTTTAGATAAAAACAAAGAACATTTGAGAATACTTCACTGAAGTGGCCCAACAGATGAATCCTGTAATATAATATCTTTATTGCTCAAAACAGTCTGGTGACTTGAAAATGGTACAAAGAACCCTTAGGTTTCAGCTCAGTACAACTATAGAAATGTTTAGTAATTCATCCACACTCAATACCTCAAAATGTGAAGTATTTATACAAAAACTCTTATAAAATATCCTAAAACAAACTTATGAATTATTCAAGGAAAAATAAATATCTTCATGCAAGAAGACAGAGACAAATATATAACTAATGCAAGTTGTTCTTTCTTTTATTGAATTTGTTGTTTGCTGTCTTTGATTTGTTGCTGATTTGTCTCTTTGCTGTTTGCTCAACGAAGGCTGCAGTTGAGTGTCCTTTACGTTGGATGGCTTTAACTTTCAACTCTGTTTTGACTTTGTCTATTTGAATTTCACCTAATACACTTTAAACTCTGATACTCTTTGACTGTAACTGCTTTGTTACTGCAGTTCTGTAACTGTAAAACTGCCTGCTCTGTTTTATCTTTGACTGATATGTTTTTCATTTGACTGACTGTTTATTGTTTGAAATTCATAGTAAATAAGTCAATTTCTCCCAATTTTCTGCATCTGGTAACTTAATTTTCACCATCCTTCTGAATATCTCATCTGCATTTGTATATTTTGAAAATGTAGGCTTGCTAATGAACATGTGTTTTACCTCATGTTGCAGGTAAAAAATATTTTCAAAACTCTTGTAGAGAACTTTCCCTGTTGGAATTCCTTGTGAAGAAGGAAGGTTGGTTTGATCCTTGGCTACTTCTCTCATTTTCTTATCATAATCCTCTTGTTTTATCAAATTTTCATGAATAACTAGAGGATTTGGCAAGCCTTTCTGCCTCAAAATATCAAAATTCATCATGAACTTGGTTATGGCTATCTCCATGTTTTGGCATTTTTCTTCAAGTTGAATCTTTAAATTTCTTTTTGAAATCACCTTCCTGACTTCAAGAATAGTATCTGTCCTGTCACTAATTCCAATTTCTTCTAGTTCTTGCTTATTTTGGGAATTAAGGAATTTTATGATTTCATTAGCCTCTTCTCGCTTCTTGCCAAGTTATTCTTTGATTTTTTGGATGGCTTCACCTACTGCTTTGATAATATCTTTTTGATCATAAATAATATGGATTGATGGCCAAATATCATTGACAGATTCAATGATATTATCCCATAACTGCTGCTTGGCTTGTTCCATTGGTTCTTTCACTGTTAGATATTTTTCTAATTTCTTCAATTTCTCTGTCAACCTGTTTGCTTTCTGTTTTTCATTCTTGTGCATGATCTGAGCAAGTTTCTTCTCATCCTCTAGGATTTTCAGCTATTCTTTAATTCCATTGATTTCATTTGTCTGAATGGACATTTCTTGCATTTCTTTAACTAGCTTTCTTCATCAGTTGGTTGTGCTGTTGATGTAAATGAATCTATTGTTGAAGTAGTTGATGAGGTGATAGGAAGTGTTGTAGACATTGGAACTGAAGGGGCCAATGATTCTGCTAATGTGGAAGGAACAACAGTAGTGACTACAGGAATAATAGTGACAGGAACTTCTTCTATTCTGGCCTTTTTCTCTTGTATTAATTTGTCCATCTCATTTTCCATTTCTTTTATTTGGGCAGTTAATTGAAGAATGAGATTCATCATCTCATATTTTTGATTTGCATCCTGTAACACTTCCTTTGCCTGAGGATGTTCAGTAGGAGGCAATTTTAGTTTCTTATTTAATGTAGCAATGTCTACATTTTTCTTCTTTATCAATTCATCTACAACTTTGACATTTTTTGGATCATATCCTACTTCAATAATCAAATCTTCCAGTGATTTGATTATGTTATCCTTAGCCTGTGAGGATTCATTTTCTAATTTGAGCTTATCTCTGATGTTCCCTAGTGTGTTTTGGAGCTTCTGTACACTCATGGATTTATTTTTCATTGTAGAATACAACATTTCACCAGTTTGTTTGTGAAATTCTATTTGGTCAATTGCATGAAGATCTGACGCTTGAACTTCATATGATGTATTTTTATAATCAGCTGATGATTTGGGATGCTTCACTGTAGGCTGCAGGAAGGTCATCTGCATATTCTTGGTCTTATAATCAAATGCAGAAAGTAATATGTTTTGGTCACTGGGTGACTAGTTCCAATATTGGTTATATGTATCAGCTCTTAATGTCTCATTTCCTAGCTTGATTTCTTTATATTTTTGCATAATATCCATCTCTTTATCTGCTGGTTTACTGGATGAAGATACTTCAATGTTGTGTTGTTTCTGAATAATCCAAGTTTTGGATACTGAAGGCTGATGAGATTCTTCAGAAACTGTAGGAGGTGCATTATCCTTCACCACTATATCTGTGTCAATTAATTCAATTGTTTCTACTTCCTCATTTACATGATTTAATTTTGGCTTCTTCCTGTACATCAATTTAAATTTTGTTTCAGTGGTATTTTGTGCAATGTATGATCCTTCTTCTCTGACTCTTTTTGATTTCCTATCTTCTTGGGTTGGAGTCTGCAATATTTGACTAGTATCACCTTGCTTATCTGCCTCTTTCGAAGTGTTCTCCAACCATTCAGACTGATTGGAGTACTTCTCTATGTCTGGCTTAGACTCATGTACATAAGGAGTTAATTTAGATTTAACTCTTAATTTTATTATTTATCCTAAAGGATCATAGTACCATTGAAAAATATGACTGAATTTGAACTCCTGCAAATAATTTTCGGCTTGTGGACCTGCATCGCTACTGTTGGAAATAAAAAGGCCAACTCGATTCTTAATTTTAAACGGTGTCTTCTTTTTGGCTACTAAGAAATTAATAGCATCAGAATTAAGGATATACCTAATATATTCAAGGGAAAATAACCTCAATGGGGGGTATTTGGGAAGCTTATATGGAAGAAGATTAGATCCATATACCCTAATTTATGTGTGATTCTGATAGAGGTACCAATCTCTTGTCCTACTGTGTTCAGATAACTGTAGGACCTTTTTAATTTCCTCACTGACTCTTGGTTGAATGCTACTATTCAACATATTGACAATAGGATGGATGAAAGAGTCAATGAATTTTGTATATGTGAATTGTGTTGAATCCTTCATGAGTAAGGAAGTCCAAAATATTACTGACTGTGGATTACCTTCAACATCAAGTTTCTGAAGGTTGAAGGAAAATTTATTAGATTGGAAATATAGAAACATGTGGAACAAGACTGATGAATACTTGAAAACACCTTCTTTAGGAATTTTAACAAGTTGTTCATGCATTGTGTTAGCAATGTATTGAGAAAAATTGAAATTGGTAGTAGGAGGCTGACCAGGTGTAAAAATTGACAAAAAACCTAATACTGAAGCATCAACATGCTCTTCTGTGAAATAAATGAGAATAAAGGACACATGCTAATGATATGTTTGGTTCTTTCAGAAAATATTGTTGTTGGATAAGGAGGATTTGTTTTGGGAGTCTCTACAGATGAAGGAATGAATGTTTGAAATATCTGGAACCTCTTGGGGAAGTCTAGATTTAGGTATAATTATGTAGGAGCCTCAATAGATAGAGGAGTTTCATCTGGTCTAGGTTGGATTTGCAGCATTTGGTTATTTGACTCAACTGTGATAGTGAACAAAATTTATTTTCCAGGGGTTATTAGGGCTCTTTGATCAGGGAAATAGCAATATTGATAAATTTTGATGACCTCAGGACATTGGAAAGTCTGTGGGACTATATACTTTGGAAAATTAGACTCCCAAATTAAACTTCATCGGGTTGGTCAATGGATTTGTCATGGATCTAGCAATGGAGCTCAAGAAGGTTAAATTCAGTGACAGGGTCACTAATTTTAAAATCTTGGTCAGCTAAAGGAGTGTGTTCTACATCTACAATAGGAGGTTGTAGGGGATTGACAGTTACTATTCATTAAGAAGCCATTATTTGTTTGATTTATCAATTAATTACTCTTTTGACTTAGGAAAACATGGGTTTATCCTCTGGTCTACAATGGTTTAATTGATCAAATTGTACTCTCTATAACCATAAACAATCTTAGGACCTCAAAAATTCTATTAAAAGAGGACTAGGGTCTGCAGAAAAATGATTGGAAGATAAAAAGGGCTTTGTTTTGATTTGCAGAGGCTCCTAAATGATTCAATTACTTATTACTCTCTTGCTATAAGTACAGGGCTTGGTATTTCAGGAATACCTGGAAAAAATGAAGTTTTGCCGATTGCAGAAGGGGTTTTGAGGTTGCGGAAGCTTTCTTAGGCTTCACTGGTCTTTATAGTGCTTCAGATGGATTCTGCAGTGGCTGTAGCAACGAATTTGTTGATTTTCTGGTAAAAAGAGCTTGAAATAAGGTCAGTAGCAATTTTTTTAGATCAGGAATAGGTTGGCAATGGCTTCATATGCGGAAATTGTAATAGAAAATAATGGTAAAAGACAAAAAAGGGCAGTCTAATACGAGTTTTTTAACCAATAATAATTAATCATTAATGCGCGGGGTTAATTAAAATAGAGGTGGATTTTTTGCAATGGGAAAGAATACAACTTGTGGTTTTCGCATCAGCTGAAGGTGGTAGGCAGTAAATTTCTGAGGATGTGATCGAATTGAATGTTGACACGTTGCAAGGAGTGGGGCTCCGAAAACAACTCATTTCACAAGGTCGGGGTGTGGTTAAAGATTTGGCTATATGGGATGCGATAGGAGATATGGGCCATCGGATCTGATCGGTTGCGATCTGACAGTTGGGAAATAGCAGGGATTGATCGGGAATCTGATGGGCGTGGGGTCCAGGATAATTTATGCAATGTGATATGTATGGTTTAATATATATGGTCGGGATTGATATTGTAACTTTGTATTAAATAAAATATAAAGGGATGGGAAAATATGTATATGCGAGAATTATTTAAATATGATATTAATATATATATATAGGAGGAGCTAATATATTAAAGTTAATCTTGGGGTTAATTAGTATGTGTGGAATTTATATACTAAGTTTTGATGTTTAAATAAAATGTTAGAGATGATTTAGCGTTGGAGCCCAAACATTTTATTTAATTTTTAGACTTATGATAAGGGGGTTTTTTGGGATTTTTAAATGAAAAGGGAATTTAATAAAAGGATTTTCATTTTTCTAAAGGAAAATGTGTTTTAAACTAGGGAAAGGGTATTTATATAGGAAAAATGATTGAAGTAAGGGGAAAAAGATAAATATGAAGGGGAAAGGGTATTTTTACAAGGGGATGGTTTTGAAAAGAAGTTAATAATATGAAATAACCAATTTTCTGCTATCCATGCCTCGTGAAAACTGCTTTTACCTACCCATCATCTACCCTAAAATTTTTTCTTTATTTCTTTGGGTGCATTTGAGCTTGCAGATCCTTGTTCATTTTTCTTTTAGCAACAAACTATCTAATTCTAACCTTATTACTTCCAAGGGCTCAAAATAAACTGTTGAGCTCCTTATTATTCTCTACCTAACTACTGATCTTCCAAGATTAAACAATTTGGCTAGATCTTTATTCTCTATCTATCAACATAAAATTTAAAGCATGAAAGGTCAAGGTTAAGAAGTTTGACCTTCATGGATTGTGGCATTTTTGAAAAGTTGCACACAATATTATTTTGCAAAATAAAGTAAAAATTAGTGGCATTCAAATTTGCATCACTTTCATGATCTATTTTTATCTCTCTTTTTTGTTGGGGTTCATTTTTTATATTCTTTTTGATATTTTTTCTTTCAGTCCTTTGATTTTTCTTTTAGGACTTTTACCGTCTTTACATTTTTTATTTTTAATATGGGAAATTTTTTTTGCAGAAAGCAAAGTATGTACATATTACAAGACTAATCATAGTCAATTCAAAATTATGAATCCTATTATTATAGGACCCTAACAGTGGCTCCACATGGGGATGGCATTTCCTGGTGAAATGTCAAGAACTTTAAGATCAATATCCTTGAACTTTGACTGTGTTTTCCTTGGAACTATTTTCTGAGCTCTGCATTATTCATACTTATGATATTTTGTCTTTCAAAGCTTAGGTCCTTCTCTCCGGGCTTCAACTTTGTAAGAAAAACATCCAATCCAATATAAACTCTGAAATGTTATGTACAATGAGCAAAGTAAACAAAATGACCTACTGTTATTATGGGGAATAGTAATGCTTCAGCATTCCACCATTGATAGGTCCACCTGGCAGATCTGATCCATCCAAATCCTTCAAAAAGAATGCATTGTTACCTTTGTAACCATAAATGACATAGGGGCCTTTCCATAGAAAATCAAATTTACCATGTTTACATTTTTCTTCTCTTCTAGAATCCCATTTAAGAACTTTGTCACCTATGTAAAAATCATCTTCCTTTGTCTTCTTGTCAAATATATTTTTAATCTTATCTTGAACAACTTGTGACTTGACATAGACTTCTTCCCTGGTTTGTTGCAAGTGTATGGTTTGATTTAACCTTCTCTGGATATCATTGGTTTCTACCTACAGTTCTTGGATCATCTTCATCACTGGTACTCATAAAGATGATGGAAAAATAGGATCCATCCCATATACAAGCTAATAAGGGGATGTACCAATGGATTTCTTTGTGGTGAGTCTGTCTACCCATAAGGCATTAGCTAACCTTTTGTTCTAGGTATTTTTATTGTCTTCTAGTAGTTTCTTGATGATATTAACAAGCCTTTTATTGGAGGATTCAACAAGTCCATTACCTTGAGGGTAATAGGCAGTGGAATGGCCAAGGCTAATGGGGTATTTGTTACAGAAGTCAACCATTTTCTTAGATTTGAATGCAGCTGCATTATCAGTAATGAGCTTTTGAGGGCATCCAAATATAGACAACATATTATTTTCTAGGATGAGATTATGATAGAACCAATGGCTTGCCTAGAAGGAATGGTTTCTATCAACTTGGTAAAATAGTCTATGGCTGTCAAAATCCATTTGTGTTGGGCTGAGGAGGGTGGGTGAATTTCACCAAAGAAGTTTAGACCCGATTGTTGAAATGGCATTTCTCTGGAGATGGGTTTAAGGGGTAAAGGTAGTAGTTTTTTCTCCCCTTCAAAGATTTGGTATTTGTGATAGGAGGTCACATACTTTCTTACATCTGCAAAAAGTGTAGGCCAATAAAAACCAGCCCTCTATTACACTAAAATTTGTCACCATGAAATTTAGCTATCTATATGGGTTCATCATTACCTATTTATTGCTCCCTCATAGGTATAAAAACATAAAGTTATTGAACCAAGTCTTGGAACTGGAAAAAATCTCTTAAAAATCCTAGAAAGCCTAACTCCGCACTTTTCCTAGTCATTCCCTGTGGTACCGCAGCTAATTGCTATAAAAAATGTGGTGCATCCTACACGTAAAGCTCATTAAAACTGCGGACCCTCGTAAAAGGTAAAATAAAGAGAAAATTAAGTTATAGAAGCCCAACTGGTCGAATATTCTCCCAGCTGGGGCCTTCTAGAAGCGTTATCTGGTCGAGCTTCGCCCCTTCCATTCATGAACCTTCATCCCTTCATAAATGGAGCTATCCCTTGTTTTTTGGAGCTAAAATCCCATGATGAGAGGGCTTTACCCCTTCCTTTTTGGCGTTGAAACTACCTCTCTTCAACTATAAATTGAGACCATGTTTCAGTCTCAAGGGGACTTTTTGGTACTTATTAGTTGGTATTTACTTCTTAGCTTGTAGAAGAGAATTTCTGAAGAAATTAGACTCTCCACATTTGGCATCATTGTCATGAGAGAGATTATAGACTCATGGTCATAGTCTTATGCTAATTCAGAGAGTTGGAGTCTTCTCAAACTAAGGAAAATGACTGTTCGGGACCCCGGAAGACCCTGTACAAACATCAAGGCATCAAGGTTGTAAGGTTTCTTCTTTTATTCAAAGTTAATACAAATGGATTCTATTTTCTCATTGAGTTGTTCATCTATCTTTTGAATGATCTAATTCTTAGACTCCTTGATCACTAAGATAGATTATTGTTTTCGAATGATCATATTTTGCAGATGCTTTTGATCTGGTTTGCCTGTCTTTGATTGTAGATCTTATATGATGGATCGATAACTTCCGGAGCAACTAGATTGAAGATCAAGAAAGTGTTGGACTTCAGGTAGGAGTATCTATCCGTAGTTAATGAGTAATTCTTAAGCAAAATGGTCTAGAGAAAATGGTCTACATCTGTCTGTTTGTTTCTAGATATCCTTAGGATACTAGGGAGATCGCTCTTATCCGCAAGAGGGATTTGTCCGTGCAACAAAATGGCGACTCCATTGTGGAATATCTGAACTTAGTTTTCTTTTATTTTTAGTTTGAATTTTGAGATTTATTTGAGATTTATTTGATTGAGATTAGCTCAAAACTTGATTGGGTAGAAAACTCAATAGGATCCTTGACTGTAAATATATATTTTTATTTTTTCTCTACTTTTCCTACCTTCCACACTTTTTCCTTTAAAACAGAGTGGTAGACTCCGCAATATTTAGTAAAGTGTGGTACCACACCTTATTCCATTAAAAATTGTGGATCTCTGGAAAATTTTAGAAAAAGTAGAAATTCTCTTTTTTGGCATCCCATTACTTTATTTTTGTTCTTTACCCAATTTTTCTTGATTGTCAAAGACTTCTGTCAAGGTTTATTTCAGAGATTTCTGTGATTAAATGATCTATTCAGTTAGTTTGCATATTATGAGTAAACAATTTTTCTAGTCCTCCCATTTCTCTGAAGAAGAAACTTTTGTATACCTCAGCTACTTGGTGTTTCATTGCTTTTTTGTTGAGCCATTGAACTTAATGCAATTGTTATTCTTATGAAAATTAGATTTTATTTTCATTTCAAACTTGTAAAACCTTTAGATTGATAAGGTCTGAATTTCATTTTAAAACTATTTTTGGATGCTTTGATTTCTTGCTGGAATAAACAGAAAATTCTTGGTTAGATTACAAACCAGGCTTAAACATTCTCCAACTTTTAGATAGAGTCCAAAATTAAACATTTCTTTTAGTTTTGAATTTTGTAGTTTTAGTATTTTTGGTTTTCTTTTGGAAGAAGTTTTTTTTTTTTTTGATATAAATGATATAGGAAATTTTATTTTGAGAAAATATATTTTTCGAATTGAAATATCTGAATTGTCTTCTTTTCAAAGTTTCTCATATAGGAAAGAAAGAATTGATATTTTGAGAGTTTCTGAAGATCTCTCAACTATTTCCTCTAGTTAGATTTCATTGAAAAGAAATGAGTTGTTTATCATATAGATGCATTATAGAGAATTTTGAGTCGGGTCATTAAAACATCATCAAAGTTTCATTTATGTACCTATTGTCCTAAGAAACTGCCAATTAAAAGTAATGCTTAATTAAAATCAATCTAGAAATTTTATATTTTCTAGGGCTCTTTTCCACCAACATAGCTGAGGCTAGTGTCTTGGAATAGGTTTTAGTTAACTCTCCAAGGCATTAAAAACAAAACAAGTAGTCGATCTTGCGGTAGGAAAATCCAATTGTAGCATGTATGCTCTGGGAAGCTCCTCCTAAAGGATTCAAGCACGAGATCATATCAGAACCAGTGAGGTAATCATACCTATCTCATTGGGAACGATAAAAGGTGTGCACATATTAAAAACGGTAAACCTCAGATAGACCATTTTCGAGGAGCCTCGGGTCACTTGTTGGTAAACCTTGGATTATGTCAAGGAGCCTTGAAGGGGATTGAGCTTGTTACTCTGCCCTTGCATGTATATCAGATCGTAGACTATTCCCCCAGGTATATGTGTTCCTGTTGGTGACTTTAGTGGCCATAAAATTTAGGATTCTTTCCAAGGTGATGTTGGAGGGGAGCTCCCACTGTACCTGGAGCAGAAGTCGGCTA
The DNA here is from genome assembly GCA_034641835.2 of Pinus albicaulis. Classification (NCBI taxonomy): domain Eukaryota; kingdom Viridiplantae; phylum Streptophyta; class Pinopsida; order Pinales; family Pinaceae; genus Pinus; species Pinus albicaulis. The sequence continues at coordinate 1,198,514,892 of CM076579.1, read as the reverse complement.
TACTCACTTGGACTCTCCGAAGGGTTATCTTCACTTGAGATGGTGTAAGTGGAGAAACTTCCACCGGTGTATTTCATTAAGCAGGTTGTCGGGGTAACTGTTCCAACACCATTTCTGCATTAAAATTCTACGATGTTGGATTTCATCACCAAATAGTGTTTTTAGCGCGGGAATCTATTGTTTGTGTGTGGATTGATCTCTTAGATTTTTATAGGTTTGTGATTCATTTGATTGTTTCCTTAGTGAATTTAGGGTTTTTTTGAATTTTTTCTTTGTTTACATGTGTTAAATTTTTAATCGTGGCTAAATTACCGAGACGATCACATAGAACTCAGGGGAAGCCCCCTGAGTACACACCAAGCCAACTAGAAAGACTTAAATCTCTGATACCAAATGTTATCAGTAGAAATGGATTAACAGAACAAGGAGAATCATCCATAATTATTCATCATGATTCTGAAGTAGATCAACCACAAATAGCAAAACATACTCCACAGACAGTTTCAATTTCCGAATTAACTGAAGTTGCTTCTACAACAAGTGAATTATCACGTGAAGAACCTGAAATTTCTAAATCGGAAACTGAACCTGCTACATCAAAACCTACTTTAGAATTCATGACTCCAACTTCCAATTATCCTGATCCACCCAGAGTAAGAAATCGGATTACAGAATATCTTCCTCCTGGTCTCATTAGTATTGAAGAAATCATTGATATAGAGGAAGAGATTGTTCTTCCTTCAACTTAGGAAACTTTATAACTTAGAGAATGTGAATCAATTTTTATAGTCCTTTTAGACAAGATGCTTGGTATCCTTCATTGACATATTTTCTACAAAATGTAGGTCTTCAGTACTCGCCACCCTAAATTCCTTTTTTCCCTACACCAATAGGTTACAGACCTCCACTAAACATGTCTAGTGAGTCATCTATGTTTACTGAATCACCAAAAACATTTTTGTATGGTGGTCCGTCTATTCCTGTAGGCTATCAGTCACTCTCTAGTACATTCTCGGGAGCATCTCCTCTTCCTAACAAACCAATTTCATCATCTGGCTCGAATGAATCAAATACTGGAACTTTGAACAATGAGAAAGTTTATATGATGTCTGGAAATATCCCGAACCCTGATTTTCAAGGTAGCAATGTATCGCTTGGGGGGAAATCTCAAAATATTCAAATACAGCCTGGAGGTCAACCTCAAGGACAGTACATACCTCAGGGTTAGTATCAACCTCAAGTACAGTACATAACCCAAGGTCATCCTTAGGGACAATATATGCCTCAAGGTCAATATGTGCCTCAAGGTCAATATCAACCTCAAGGACAGTACCCAGCTCAAGGATTGCAACCTCCTTTAGGAAAACAGTTCTATCCATAACAAAAAATGTTACAAGGAGGTGGAAATTATCCAGTCAATTATCAGCCATATGTTCAACCAAGTTACGGTTCGCCATATGTACAACCTTCATTGGGACCTTCATATCCTGGAATGGTGTGGGATCCATCTCAAGTCCAACAGAATTTACAACCAAATATGCAAGTACCTTATTATCAAGCTGGACAACAAGTTGGTTATAATCAACCCCAACAACCTGTCCAACCTGTCATTCAAACACCTGCATCTATTCCTGTTCAATAGCCTAGTCCGAGTACACCTATGACTCCGCCCCAAACTGTTGCTCAGACTTCTATTCAACCTACCACACCTATTCTTGGAGTATCTACAGCTCCTATTACATCGGACCCTCAAACATCAGTATAGATTCCTCAGGTTTCTATTCCGCAGTTTGGACCTAAAATTCAGATTATTGTCCAGATGCCGACAGGACAACCTGGTACAAGTACAGTTATAACAAGTCAACCTTAGTTTACTTATCAATCATATCAGGGGTCGTATCAATATGGACCTATTCAAACTCCAATATACCCAAAAAAACTGTACTATGGGTATACATATCAGACACCTGTTCAACAGTAGTATGGTCTGGTTAATCCTGGTTATCCAGGGGGCACTCCGATTCCAAATGCACAACCTATTCAAGGTTATCCTGGATATCCTCCTGGGACTGGTTTAGTCTCACAAGGTTATCAACAAGACCCTACCCGTCATTTTCAATTCATGGCAACTTTATATTTACCGGATTTATCTCACCTTATGAATGATTCTATCTATTATCATCCGTATTGGCCGCCTATGCCGCATAAGTTGCGCAGTGATATCCCAAAGTTTGAAGGAAAATCAGGAGAGGATCCTTCTAACCATGTCATGACTTACCACCTTTGGTGTGCATCCAACTCATTAATTGATGATTCCATTCGACTTAGACTTTTTCAAAGAACGTTAATAGGATTAGCTGCCAAGTGGTACATTTAATTACCATGAGGCTCATTTACCAATTTCAACGCTCTAGCAAATTCTTTCTTAACTCATTTTCAGTTGCCAATCAGATACAACAATGGCACAAAATTATTAACTTCGCTAAAACAATCTACATCTACATACATATCAGATCATATTCATGAATTGCGACGAAGAAGAAGTTTGGTAAATGTCTTTATCCCGGATCAAATATTGGCGGAATGGTTTGTCAAATCATTGCTACCAAAGATCACTGTAGATGTATCCAAAGTAGGAGTTGTCACAGAAAAACAATTTATTGCTCAAGCTCAGTATCTAGACTTGGTATATACCCATTCTGGAACTTTGCACGAGAAAATTTCCGATTTACCACGTCCTGGTCAGATAACAGTAACCCCTTCAGGGTCTCATGCCACTGATGGTGTAATCGGTCCAGTTAGTACAACTAAGAGTAAGAAGAAATCTTCAAAGGTTACTTCACCCATAATAACTTTACCTGATTCACCAAAAGGAGAATCTTCCAAGGAAACTTCTGCCGATATTCACATTGTAGATTCATCAAATGCAAAGTCAAAATCCGGAAACAAGAAGAAAGGGAAGAAAAAGAATAAACAAACTTCATCTCCCAAGGAAAAAAATGATAAAAATGAATCAACTGATGATAAACGGAAACCTCGTTATCCTTGTCTTATCTGTGACGAGGATCATTTCACCAAGGAATGTCCACATAGGGTCAAGGTATCTAAATTCGTCAAAGGTTCATCCACCCCTATTGTTTTGAAGGATCCTTTTCCAGTTCAAGATAGAAAAAAGATGGAATCTGCCTCTAATACATTAGAAGATATTTTGATGGTTGTGACTCGATCGCAAGATTATGGTAGTAAAAACCCTGTTGCTGGTAAAGAAGTAGAAAATTCTAATTCTGATTTGGTTTCTAATCCGCTGCATATCGAGAAACCAAATTTTTATTTAGTAATCAAACCACCTACTAAAGGTGTACTTCGTAAATCATCTTTCAATCCACATGCGAGAGCTGCTCAGAATTACAACATTGTGGAAGATTTAGCAATATCTCCTTCAGCAATGTCGACCTTGGAAGTGCTGCAATCATGTCCGAAACAAAGGAAATTACTCTTATCAGCAATTGGAGCTGTAGATCTTCAGGATTCAAACCTCATGGTATTCGATATAGAAAATTTTACACCTCGTCTCCCTCATCAAATGGCTTTTCAGATCCCAGTACTAGTAAAAAAACAGACGTTGCTTTCGTACTGTTATTGATGAAGGAGCATCTACGTGTATCATGTCGTTAAACTATTGGAAATCACTTGTTTCTCTAACCCTTAACCAGTCACCGACAATCCTCAAAGCTTTTTACGGAAGAGGATTCCATCCATTCGAAATTTTACAGGATCTACCTATAGAAGTCGAAGGAAAAACCGTTAATTTAGATGTGGAAGTAGTTGATGCCCCTCTAGATTACAACCTTCTTCTGGGTCGAAGTTGGTCTTATGCTATGACTGATGTCGTGTCATCCGTCTTTCAGATAATTATGTTTCATCATCAAGGAAATATTGTGAAAGTCGATTAGCTTTCATATTATTCATCTGACCCAGCTTCTACTAATAGTATTCAACACATTAGAAAAATGACTATCCCTTATGAGGATGTAGGTGTAGGTTTAATCAAATATTCCGCTTTAATGGGAACTTTTTCTATTCCTCCACCTAACGTACCGCATAATATTTCTAATATCAATATGATTACATCAAGAACTATTCCATTTGCTGATCCTTGGATAGTGCGTTTAGAATCAGAACTGGATTCATTCAATGACATGATGCCTTTGAGTCCTTTTGAGATAGCATATCAAGCAGTACAGTCATTTTCCGATCCTTTATTAACTGATGATGATCCAGTGAATGTGATCAGCGAAGAATCATTTTCAACATCAAGATCCACTACAACATCAATTCTTGAGCCTTTTCAACAAGTGTTTCATACTGATGAAAGCATTCGTGGATTCTTGTCTGTAGATGAATTACCATGGGATGATCTCCATCATAGGTCATCATTTTTATATGAGCTTGATAAATTCGAAAATAATTTTTCCTCTATTTTTATCGCTGATTATGTCGAGGAACCTGAGAGTCCAATCTCGATCACAAATTTGGATTTTGAAGTAAATTTGGGGAATATTTCCTCTACCATTCCTATTGACATCTCAGTGAAACCGAAAATTATTGAAAACATTCATATAGGTGCTTCGTGTACGTTAGATGAAATTTCTACATATAAAGCCCTATTTCATGAATTCCGCAACATCTTTGCCTGGTCTTATGAAGAAATGCTAGGAATCGATCCCAACATTGTCATTCATGAAATAAATAATTACCCGAATGCTAAACCTGTCAGACAGTGATTACATCCGATACATCCACGAAAAACTGCTGCCATGAAAGCCAAATTTGTGAAATTATTGAGAGCGGGTTTTATATATCCGATCCTATTAAGAGATTGGGTATCTAATATCATTCCTGTTACGAAAAAACAAGGAACAATACGAGTATGTGTTGACTATAGGGATATTAACAAAGCTTGTCCTAAAGACAATTATCCAACTCCTTATATTGACCAAATTATTGACAGTTGAGCTGGAAATGAAATGTATTCATTCATGGATGGATTTCCCATATACAATCAAATAAACATACTCCCTGCCGATCAACGAAAAACAACGTTCATTTTTCCTTGGGGAACGTTTTCTTACTGTAAATTACCTTTCGGATTAAAGAATGTTGGGGAAAATTTTCAAAGGGCAATGTCCTATGATTTTCAAGACATTAAACACATTGTGCAACCTTATCTCGATGATTTACCTGCTCATTCATTGTAGAGGGAAGATCATCTAACTCACTTACGAGAGATTTTTATGAGATGTAGGTATTATAAGATTCGCTCGAATCCACACAAGTGTGTTTTTTGTGTACAATTTGGTAGGTTACTGGGATTTTCATTTTGAAAGAAGGCATTCGTGTTGACCCTTCAAAGGTTGAGGCTATTAGTAATTTACCTCCTCCTTCCTCACTCCGCCAACTCCAAAGTTTGCAAGGGAAAGAAAACTTTCTGCGTAGATTCATCCATAACTATGTTGAGTTAACCATAGGTTTTACCAAGCTTTTGAAACAAAATATTCCTTTCATTTGGGATGAGACCACTGATCTATCTTTTGATGCTTTAAAACACGTGTTGACCCATGCACCATTACTGCATCCACCAAATTATAGCCAGGATTACTTTTTATACTTAGCAGCCTCTAATTCCACCAATGGAATGGTATTAGTTCAGGAAGATGAATTCCACAACGAACATGCGATTTACTATCTCAGTCGGAATCTCAATCCCATAGAGATTAAATACTCACATGTGGAGAAATTGGCCTTGGCAGCAGTTCAAGTTGTCCAATGTTTTTGTCATTACATTTTGTTACGAAAAACAACTGTGATTTATAATTGTAACCCAATGATGTACATTTTGACTAAATAATTGCTCGGGGGAAAATAATTGAAATGGATAGTTATCCTTCAGGAGTTTGATTTAGAATTTGAAAAATCCAAATCAAATAAATCATTGGTGTTTGCCGAACTTATGTGTGACTTCCCGAATACTGAAACAGAAACTGTGGTAGAGCATCCGATCACTGATGAATCTTTGTTTCTTATCAGTACATTAGATCCTTGGTGTTACACTGAAATTTGTCACCATGATTTTTTAGTGTCTAAAAGGGTTCATCATTTACTCATGTATTACTCCCTTAGAAGTCTACAACATCAAAGTTCCTAAAATCAAGCCTTGAAATTGAGAGAAAAGCTCATAAAAGTCTTAAAAACACTTGTAATGCACTTTCTCTTAACATTGCCTACGGTGCCGCACCTATTTGTTCTAAATCATGTAGAGCTAAACACACTTTTTCTTCATTAAAGGTGCGGACCGCTGTAAAAGGTAAAATGAAGGCAGAAAGTAAAATTTAGAAGCCCAACAGTCAAATCTGGAAGCTTCTGGAAGCAATTATCTAGTCGAAGGTTCGCTCCTATCATGTACATTCACTCCTCCATTATGGGAGCCTACCCCTTGGTTTATGGAGCTCAATCCCTTCAAAAGAGGATTCTATCCCCTCTTATGTGGAGCTGCAACCTCTTCTCTTTTTCTATAAATTGAAGCCATATTGCAGCCTCAAGGGAGAGGAGACTTTGAGAATTTTTGAGGAGAAATGCTGTAGAAACTCAAACTCTCTTAACTGATCATTATGTGGGAATGATTACACACCCATGTGCATTTTAGCTGAGAGAGTGCAAAGTTTGTCAGAGTAGAGGAAACGCCTGTTTTGGACCCCAGAAAGACCTGTATGACATCAAGGTGGACACAGTTGTAAGGCTCTTTCTTCATCAAAGATAATACGAATGGATCCTGTTTTCTCAATGAGTTCTTTAATTAAGTATCTTGCTTATCCTATTTTCTCAATGAGTTATTTAATTAATTAGCTTGTTTCTTGAATTCCTTGATCATCTTGATAGATATATGATTCATGAATTAGTTTATACTATGTAGGTGCTATTGATTCTTTCCATGTTTGTGATTGTAGTTCTTTGAAGATGACTCTTTCAAGCATCTGGAAAGAATATCATTACGAACAGTGCTGGAATACAGGTAGGCCTTCAAAACCTTTGTTGTAGCTAACTCTAAATCTAATATTATCTAGAGAAAATAGTTTTTGTTTGTGTGTTTGTTGCTAGTTGTCTGTAGGACACTAGGGAGATCTGTCTTGTTAGCAAGAATGATTCATCCGTCCGACAAAATGCCGACTCCACTAGGGAATGGATCTTGAACTTCGATTTCTTTTATTTTTTAATTGTGAATTTATTTTTTCTGATTTTGATTAGTTTATACTAGCTTGAGTAATTCATCCCTGTAGAATGTTGAATCTTTGGTTAAAATGGGGGGGGGGGGGGGGAATCAGTTTAACACATGCATTAGATTTTTTTAAATTTTATCAGGCTTATTTACAACTTAATATGTGAAAAATCTTAAAATGTTGCAACAATTATTAAATTAATGTGACATCAACCTTATAGTGAGAGCAGTAAACAATTAAACAGATTGTGTGGATCATATCAGCATATAAGAAATACACATAGAGAAAACATATGTAAGTGGAAACCCATAAAGGGAGAAAACCACATCTTATTATTGTTGTGATGCAAAGGCAAGCTCCAACTCCCTCTCATCACTGTTTTTCTGCACGCACCAACCTACAAGAGGCTCCAACCTCAGTCAGCTACAACTGACAGCTATCAGGCTTCAACTTGATAGGGAAGCTCCAACTTCCTCAATTTATCAAAATAAATGTTTGTTGATTTACCTCAGATATCAGCTCTGTTTTGTAGCATCTCTTTCTGCTCCTCTCTTCTTTATCTTCTCTGCCTCAATCTTCTATACTCTGCATTCTCTATCCTTACTCTCTCAAACCTCACTATGCATATCAAGTTGATATTATATATAGAGTTCATCACATGAATGTTTGTATTCCACAAGGAATTTGGAGTGAACAACCATGACTCTTTGGCTTCTGTCTTCTCATTCCTTTATCCAACTCATTTTAAAATTATAACAATATGTACAAATTTCCATGTTACAGTGGGATTTTTCTTTTCCTTAGGATACTTGCCTTTGCATCACAAACAATATAAAACAAATGAAAAATTTACAATTTCAGTTACAGTATATAAAATTCACTCAACCCTTGGCTTGCTGGTTTTGTCCTTTTTGTCGCTGTCATGCAACTTTCTTGTATACCTTTTTTTACTACAACTTTATGCACTTGTGCGTGTATACCTGTCAAATCCATATTTTCATTCCTGTGCATATTCACCTGTTCACTGCAATTGTGTACCTGCTGTATATATATATAACTGATTTACAAATTCATGGCCCAAATAACTTCACAATATGGCAATCTTTACATGTGGAAGCTTTTCTTATTTCATGGTTCAAACCATAGTCAATTTCATTTCTCCAACTCTTAATCAAAGGCTAACTTCACTTTCTGAATTTTCGAATCCATTATTCGAATCCTGCACGAACTTGAGCTCTCACACATGATTATCTAAATACATAGATATATTTGGTCATGACATTATCAACTCACATTAAACTTTCTCTGTGCATTTAAAAATGCATCTCAAAAATTTCCTCCAATACAAATCCACAATCTGGCAACCTACAATGTTTAATTCCTGAGCTGGAAATTTAAATACTGAGCGGAACCTACTTCTTCAAAGGGTTATAAAAACCCCAATGTATATAATGTGCCCCTTTATCAAACCATCATTTATGAGTGCGCTTTATTATCTTTGACTTTGATAAAACTTACCAAAGTATCAACATACACTATGGTTGCCCAGACGTTCATACTGCCATCATAACTTTAACATTCTGTACCTTGGTCAAAACCCGACATATCACACCATACCTTATTTCATGATCTTCGGTCAATATTCAATAGCCATTAGTCCCAACGGTCTGCAGACTTCACGATCACTTTGAATGTATTATATAACTTTACATAAAGCCGAATTGTGACTCTCTTCAATCGATGGCTGCAAAATTTACCGCATACCATTCGATGATCCAACGATCATCGCGTAACCAAGGTTAACGTCATTTAATTCTCCGAGTTCACGCAATGGAGCAGGTCCCAACGTTTAACTCTCCTTCTCATCCTACGGTTGCGCATCAAGCCTCCGATCCTACGGCAATCGCACGAGTTAGATGCACGGGCTTTAACTCGCGATGAGAGCGGGTTCTCCAAACCGCTTAAGGCCACGTGTCAGTCGATGGCCTTGTTCGCGTTTGAATTGGGAATACAACTTATCGAACAAAAGCGGTGCGATGAAAACCATTGGGTGTTCCAAAACCACTGTCACTGTTCCTTCACTGTTCCGGTTTGCACATGGTTCCATCCCACGTATTATCAAAAATTAATTTATTTGATTTATAACTTCTCGTTTCGATTATTCTCCCTTTGATACATAGCTCCACCTTTTATTCTGTTTCCTTCATCACTCTGCCACTGAATCATCATTCCGCGCAGGCTTCATTCAACTCTGCATTTTTAATTTCATGTCAGGACTCGATCTCACCGTAAAGCCGAACATGCCTTCGACCCCTTCAGCCTTCGATTTCCATTATCAACTAAATCATCCACCTTCGTGGTTCCAACCAGTAACTCTCATCATGTTATATGGGCAACCTTTATGTTGCTTCTCACAAAGAATCAACATATTGACATTACTATAACACAGGGTTTTATCACACACTTCTCTTACACTGGTTTCTAAAGTGCAAGCCACTCATACAGTGAACACGGGAATTCAAACATTCTCACACAAAAATTAACTTGTCAAATTTTCGACCAATTGGTCCTTCTGCAACCTATTCTCTCCACATTTATCCTACAGATCTACGTAGCCCTCAGCAGGTCTGTGCTTCAACTCACTGCTTCCTCTGCTCCTTGACTGATGTTGCTCCTTGCTTCTCTTTTTTCTACCTCTGCTACCTCTCTGCTGCCTCTGTTCCCTGTCTTCTACTTTGCCTTATTGTTGGTTCAGGTGCTGCACCCTTCTGCTCCTTTGCCATCAATGACAACATTTCCAACAGTCTCCCCCTTTGGCATTGATGGCAACACATCCACCAATAATCCAATGCTTCCTCTGCCTATATGGCCTATCTGATTTTCCTCCCCCTTTGACATCAATGGAAAAGGGTTGCTCCTTTTTCAACATTTCTTGCATTTTCTCTCTCTGAGATCTTCTGAATTTGTACCCTGTTGCTCCAAACTTTGGATTAAACCTAAAATACTGAGAATGCTTCAATGCTCAATATAATGTTTCAAGAGTAAACCAAAATACTGATCCTTTAGCATTTTCATTGACTCTTTTATGCTGGATGTACTCTTTCCATATCCTTTGATCTTGAGGACCTGTTTCATGCTTCCCTTGCTAGCTGATATCCCCCTGGAATGATATTTTAATTTCTGTTCTTCCCCTGAAAATGTGCTTTCTCTTCATATCAGAGAGTAACATCTACAGATACTACCCCTAGTCTATCTCCAAAATATTCAAATTGTTCTCTAGCAAGAGGTTTGGTAAATATATCAGCTGTTTGTTCTTTTGTTGGTACATATTCCAGCTTTACTACCTTCTGAGCCACTTGTTCTCGGAGAAAATGATACTTGATTGGGATATGTTTAGTTTTTGAGTGAAGCACAAGATTTTTTGATATGCTTATAGCATTTGTATTATCAAATTTGATAGAGATAGGTTCATCAATGCTTACCTTCATGTCTTGGAGGGTTTTCTTCATCCATATTACTTGTGTATAGCATGCTGCTGCTGCTATGTATTCTGCTTCTGCTGTAGATAGAGAAATAGATTTTTTTTTCTTGCTTAGCCATGCCACCAGACTTTCTCCTAGATAGAATGCATCCCCACTTGTGTTTTTCCTGTCATCCACATAGCTATCCCAATCTGCATCTGTGTATGTTTTCAAAGTGAAGCTTTTTCCTTTTGGATACCAAAGTCCATACTATGCAGTTCCTTGTAGATATCTGAATATTCTTTTTACTGCTAGAAGGTGATTTTGTTTAGGTGCTGCTTGATATCTAGCCACAAGTCCTACTGCTAGCATGATGTCTGGTCTTGATGCTGTCAGGTACAACAGACTTACTATCATGGATCTGTAGAGTCTTTGATCTATATCAGCAGATCCATCATCATCACATAGCTTGCATCCCGTGATCATGGGAGTTGACACAGGTTTGCAGTCTTCCATTTTGAACTTTTTCAACATTTCTTTTAAGTATTTTTCCTGTGATATGAATGTACCTGTGTTCTTTTGTTGAATTTGAAGTCCTAAATAGAAACTGAGCTCTCCAATCATAGACATCTCAAACTCTGATTTCATCTCCTCAGCAAACCCTTTTTCTAGCTCATCCTGTTGCTTACAAACATAATGTCATCAACATATACTGCAACAATCAGGAGTTCATTTTCATGAGCTTTTATGTATAGATTGTTGTCTACTCCACCTCTCTTAAAGCCTTGTTTTTGCAAGTATTTTTCCAATCTTGAGTACCAAGCACAAGGAGCTTGTTTTAGTCCATAAATATCCTTCTTTAGTCTGCATACATAATCTTCTTTGTCTGTTAATGAGAAGCCTTCTGGTTGTTCCATGTAGACTTCTTCTTCTAGATATCCATTTAGAAATGCGGATTTCATATCCATTTGATACACCTTGAAGTCTTGGTAGCATGCAAAGGCCAGAAACATTCTGATAGCTTCCATTCTGGCTATAGGGGAAAATGTTTCCTTGTAATAAAGTCCTTCGATTTGTGAATATCCTTTGCAAACAAGTCTTGCTTTATTCCTGATTACCTGTCCTTGCTCATTCAATTTATTTTTGAATACCCATTTTGAGCCTATGACATTTTTCTCAGTGGGTCTAGGGACTAATTCCCAGGTATTTTTCTTCTCAATTTGGTCCAATTATTCATTCATAGCATTCACCCAATACTTTTCCTTGCTGGCTTCCTCAGAATTATTTGGCTCTATTTGTGATAACATGGCTATGTATACCTCTTCAGTTTGTTCAGTTAGCTTCCTTCTTTTTTGGACCCCTGCTCTCTTGTCTCCAATGATCTGATCTTCAGGATGGTTCTTCTGAGTGTATCTAGAGGGGGCTTTAGAGCTCAGTTCATCATCTAATGTAGTCTTTCTTGTTTTATCATCATCTTGGTTTTCTTCTTCATGGTGGTCTGAAGGACTGCTGCAGTCTATACCTCTTGTATTGTTTGGACGTTCTTCATCAAATCTCACGTCAATGATTTCAACAATTTTTCGAAGAGTCTTGTTGTAGCACCTGTACCCTTTAATTTTGGAAGCATATCCTAGAAATATCCCTTCATCTGCTCTTGCATCAAATTTCCCAATATTTTCATCATTATTCTTTATGCAACACTTGCTTCCAAATATTCTAAAATGCTTGATTGAAGCTGGTTTACCATGCCATAGTTCATAGGGAGTCTTGTCACTACTTGGCCTTAAGTGAGCTTTGTTAAGGATATGCACGACTGTGTGTACTGCTTCTACCTAGAAGGTTTGAGGAATATTACTCTCTTGCATCATGGCTCTGGCAATTTGTTGTACAGATTTGTTTTGTCTCTCTACTACTCCATTCTTTTGGGGTGTCCCTACAATAGTAAATTGTTGCTTTATGCTATGTTCATTACATAGGTCTACAAAGTCATAATCTGTGAATTCACCTCCTTTGTCTGATCTGATGCATTTTAGCTTGCATCTTGTCTGATTTTCTGCTAAAGCTTTGAATATTTTGAATTTTTCCAGAGCTTCCGATTTATTCTTGAGAAATGCAACCCATGTCATTCTAGAGAAATCATCTATTATTAGCATGAAGTAGGATTCTCCACTTGGTGTTTTAGTTTTCCACACAGGTCCATGTGCACAAGCTGGAGTGGTCTTCTTGTTGATAACTCATCTTTGACCTTAAAGGATGTGCGGGTCTGTTTTCTCAATTGACAAGATTTGCATATGGTATTAGAAGGCCTTTTTATTTCTGGCATGTCTCTCACATATTTCTTCTTGCTCAGTCTGATGATATGATCGAAGCTGAGATGTCCCAATCTCCTATGCCATAACCATGACTCCTCAAGTTTGCTAAGATGGCATGCTTCATCTTCCTCTTTCACTATGTAAACATTACTCTCTGTTCGAACACCTTTGAGCAAAGTCTTACCTGTGGTGCTTGATCTGACTTCACAGTCTTGTTCTCTGAAAAGAACTTCGTAGCCTTTATCACACATTTGACTGATACTCAAAAAATTTTCTTTTAGCCCATCTACAAATAGTACATCTTGGGCCTTTCCTCTACCACTATCTAAGCTGACTGAGCCTTTTCCTTTTATCTTTCCTGATTTATCATTGCTAGATTTGTTTTCATCAGAAGTTATAAACTTGCTTCTATCTCCAGTCATGTGTTTAGAACAACCATTGTCCAAATACCACTGGCTTTTCAGGTCTTGGGCAGTTAGAGCCATGTCAAATTTATTCACCTTATTTTTCCACTGGAAGCATCCTTTTGTTTGGTATCTTTGGTGAGATGATGAACTACATCTTCTAAGAGGACATTTGGAAGGAATATGTCCAATTTTATTACATACACAACATTTGATTATGATTTTTGCAGAATTGTGAGTATAAGTGAAATTTCCTTGATTCGTAAACCTCCTTGAGGTGTTGAGCATTAATCTTTGTCCATATTTTCTGCATTCAATGATTTTATGGCGAAATTATTTACAATAAAAATAGTATCCATAGAAACAATCTGCATACCTGATGTGAGGTTGTCTTCTCCATTTGTTTTCTTTAGGCAGTCTCTTCACTGTTTGTTTCTTTTGCTCATTTGAGTTACTCCTCCTTGTATCACAGTATGTAGCAATGTGTCCCAGCTTGTGGCAGACATAACAGGTAGCATTTTTCATAGGAGGGAAGAATCTCCTTTGATGGCTTCCAAATTTGACATACTCAGGGGTATATGAATCTTTTTTTGTTGTCTGAGTATTTCTTTCATTCTTTGTTATTAGAGGATTCTTCTGGGTTCTGTCTCCCTCCTTACATGTTTCTTATTTTGTAGGAATTATTTGAGCTGCTTCATCATCCTTCTTTTCTTTTACAAAAATAATCTCTCTGTTTTCCTTTTCTTTGCTTTTACTTGATTCTCCTTCATAGCCTATTCCAGTTTTTATCATAGGAGATCTTTGAGCATCCAGAATTTCGTTCAACTTATCAGAGCTTGTTGTTTGAGAAGAATTTATAACCACTTTCCTTTGAGAATTTTCGAATTTCTTCCTGAGACATACTACTTCTTCTTCCAACTTCTCTTGTTCCTGAGTTTTCTCCTTGATTTTCTTAAGTAACATGTCTTCTATCTTCTTTGCTTCTTCAAGCTCTATTTTCAGCTGCATGAGGACTTCTGAATTATGTTCTTCTCATACATACTTGAGGAGAATGTCCTTTTGTTTTCTACACTTCAGTTTGAGTCTATCAATCTCCTCTAGAGCACTTCTTAGTTCCCCCTCAAGGTCGACTTCACCTTATTCTTCTTCATCTTCTAGCATGAGTCCTTAAAGTTCTTCTATGGCCATCCATAGAAATTCAGAGGTTCCTTCTTCACTTGAGGGTTCATCTGCGTCTTCGGATGCACTGTTGTCTTGTTGAGAATAGAAGGATTTTATACTAAATTTCTTTACTTTCTGCCAGTTCTTTGATGTATTTTTCCCTGATTCTTGAGCCTGATTGTTTAATTTCTTGTGAGGACACTTAGCAGCATAGTGTCCAACTCTTCCGCAATTAAACCATTTGAAAGGAAGTTTGCCTTTGTATTTACCTGAGCCTCTATCCAGCTTCTTGAAAAATTTAGCCTCTTCTTCATCAGAGGAAGAACATGTATCTTCCTTTTCTTCTTTCTTATTTTCTGTTTTAAAAGTTTCCTCCCTCGTACTTGGCTTCTTCTGTGGGAGTCTCATCTCATACGCTATTAGATTTCCAAGTAGCTGGTTCATGGTCAAGGTTTCCCAATCAGCTGTTTATTCTATTGCAGACACCTTGGGGTTAAAACTGGGTGGAAGAGATCTTAGAATCTTTTTTACAATTACAACTTCTTTTGTGTTTTCTCCTAGAGCCTTCATGTTATTTACTATTTTTGCAACCCTTAGAAAGAAGTTGGCAATGTCTTCATCATCATTCATTTTTAAGTTCTCAAATTGGGCTCTATAGACTTGAAGTTTGACATTCTTTACCTTCTTGTCTCCCTCATGGATGTTCTCTAGGGTATCCCACATCTCTTTGGTAGTGTCTTTGTGCATTAATTTGATAAAATCTGCCTCACACAATCCATTTAAGATGGAATTCATGGCTTTTGCGTTAGCTACAAAATATTGTTTGGTTTCTTTCTCTAAGTCAGTTGCCTTTGGGGCATATCCTAATTCCACAGCAGCCCAAAATTCTATCCCTAGAGACATTATGTATGTCCTCATTCTGATTTTCCAGAAGGCATAATTTGTACCAGTGAAAAAAGGGGCTTTATTGGTTGAGCATCCTTCTTTACTAGCCATCCTGGGAACCTAGGATCTCCTTTCAGTTGTTAAACTGGTACAAAGGAACCTGGCTCTGATACCAATTGTTGAATCTTTGGTTAAACTGAGAGGGGGGGAGGGGAGGTGAATCAGTTTAACAGATGCTTTAGATTTTTTAAAAAATTTATCAGGCTTATTTACAACTTAATATGTGAACAATCTTAAAATGTTGGAGCAAGTATTAAATTAATGTGACATCAACCTTATAGTGAAAACAATTAAACAGATTGAGTGGATCATATCAACATATAAGCAACACACATAGAGACAAAAAATGTAAGTGGAAACCCATATAGGGATAAAACCACATCTTATTATTGTTGTGATGCAAAGGCAAGCTCCAACTCCCTCTCATCACTGTTTTTCTGCAGGCACCAACCTACAGGAGGCTCCAACCTCAGTCAGCTACAACTAACAGCTATCAAGCTTCAACTTGAGAGGGAAGCTCCAACTTCCTCCATTTATCAAAACAAATGTTTGCTGATTTACCTCAGATATCAGCTCTGTTCTGTAGCATCTCTTTCTGCTCCTCTCTTCTTTATCTTTTTTGCCTCATTCTTCTATACTCTGCATTCTCTATCCTTACTCTCTCTAACCTCACTATGCATATCAAGTTGATATTATATATAGAGTTCATCACATGACTGTTTGTATTCCACAAGGAATTTGGAGTGAACAGGCATGACTCTTTGGCTTCTGTCTTCTCATTCCTTTGTCCAACTCATTTTAAAATTATAACAATATGTACAAATTTCCATGTTACAGTGGGATTTTTCTTTTCCTTAGGATACTTGCCTTTGCATCACAAACAATATAAAACAAATGAAACATTTAAAATTTCAGTTACAGTATATAAACTTCACTCAACCCTTGGCTTGCTAGTTTTGTCCTTTCTGTCGTTGTCATGCAACTGTCCTGTATACCTCTGTTTATTGCAACTTTATGCACCTGTGCGTGTATACCTGTCAAATCCACGTTTTCATTCCTGTGCATATTCACCTGTTCACTGCAATTGTGTACCTGTTGTATACATATATAACTAATTTACAAATTCATGGCCCAAATAACTTCACAATATGGAAATCTTTACATGTGGAAGCTTTTATTATTTCATGGTTCAAACCATAGTCAATTTCATTTCTCCAACTCTTAATTGAAGGCTAACTTCACTTTCTGAATTTTTGAATCCATTATTCGAATACTGCACGAACTTGAGCTCTCACATATGATTATCTGAATACATAGATATATTTGGTCACAACATTATCAACTCACATTAAACTTTCTCTGTGCATTTAAAAATGCATCCCAAAAATTGCCTCCAATACAAATCCACAATTTGGCAACCTACAATGTTTAATTCCTGAGCTGGCAATTTAAATACTGAGCAGAACCTACTTCTTCAAAGGGTTATAAAAACCCCAATGTATATAATGTGACCCTTTATCAAACCATCATTTATGAGTGCGCTTTATTATCTTTTACTTTGATAAAGCTTACCAAAGTATCAACATACACTATGGTTGGCCAGACATTCATACTGCCATCGTAACTTTAACACTCTGTACCTTGGTCAAAACCCGACATATCACACCATACCTTATTTCATGATCTTTAGTCAATATTCAATAGCCATTAGTCCCAACGGTCTGCGGACTTCACCATCACTCTGAATGTATTATATAACTTTACATAAAGCCGAATTGTGACTCTCTTCAATTGACGGCTGCAAACTTTACCGCATACCATTCGATGATCTGACGATCACCACGCAACCAAGGTGTACATCGTTTAATTCTCCGAGTTCACGCAATGAAGCGGGTCCCAACGTTTAACTCTCCTTCTCATCCTACGGTTGCGCATCAACCCACCGATCCTATGGCAATCGCACGAGTTAGATGCACGGTCTTTAACTCGCAATGAGAGCGGGTTCTCCAAACCGCTTAAGGCCACATGTTAGCCGATGGCCTTGTTCGCGTTTGAATTGGGAATACAGCTTATCGAACAAAAGCGGTGCGATGAAAACCATCAGGTGTTCCAAAACCACTGTCACTGTTCCTTCACGGTTCCTGTTTGCACATGGTTCCGTCCCGCATACTATCAAAAATTCAATTATTTGATTTATAACTTCTCATTTCAGTTCTTCTCCCTTTGATACATAGCTCTACCTTTTATTCTGTTTCCTTCATCGCTCTGCCACTGAATCATCATTCCGCGTAGGCTTCATTCAACTCTATGTTTTTAATTTCATGTCAGGACTCAATCTCACCATAAAGCCGAACATGCCTTCGACCCCTTCAGCCTTCGATTGCCATTATCAACTAAATCATCCACCTTCATGGTTCCAACCAAGAACTCTCATCATGTTATATGGGAAACCTTTATGTTGCTTCTCACAAAGCATCAACATATTGACATTACTATAACACAGGGTTTTATCACACACTTCTCTTACACTGGTTTCTAAAGTGCAAGCCACTCATACAGTGAACACAGGAATTCAAACATTCTCACACAAAAATTAACTTGTCAAATTTTCGACCAATTGGCCCTTCTGCAACCTATTCTCTCTAGATTTTTCCTACAGCTCTAGGCAGCCCTCAGAAGGTCTGTGCTTCAACTCACTGCTTCCTCTTCTCCTTGACTGATGCTGCTCCTTGCTTCTCTTTTTGCTACCTCTGCTACCTCTCTGCTGCCTCTATTCCCTCTCTTCTACTTTGCCTTATTGCTGGTTCAGGTGCTGCGCCCTTCTGCTCCTTTTCCATCAATGACAACATTTCCAACATAGAATCCCTGACAAATGTTTTAGAGTTTTTTATTTTTCTTTTAGTTTTCTGGTATCCGCACTTTTCTTTTAGAAATAGTGCAGGCATCTCCGCTTTTTTCTTGTATAAACAGTGCAAGACCGCACTTATTTACACTGCAACCTGCGGACCCTATGAAAATTTTAGAAAACCTTAAAATTCTCTTTTCTGGATCAGTTTGTTAGATTCTTAGAATATACCCAGACTTGTATTTTCTATCAAAAAGCTTTGGTTGAGATTTTGTTTCAACATTTTTAAGTTTTGAATGATTTTGTGAAAGATTTGCATGTTATAGTGATTTTTTCTTTGTCTTTATCCAACTCAAAGATTAGATTCAACCTTGGTATACTTTTAGATCACTGGTATTTCCTTGCTTTCTTGCTGAGTTTGACTTCACAGCAGAAATTGTTTTATGAGATTTAGATCCCATTTTCTCATTTGCAAATCTTAAAAAAAAAACTTTTGTTGATAAGTTTGGAATTTCACTTAAAAAACCATAATTGGATGTTTTTTGAGTTCTTGCTGATCTAAGCAAAGAATTTCTTAGTTAGATAACAAGCTAAGCAAAACATCCTCAAAATATTTAAAGTTTTAATCCAATTTTAGTCTTTAGAATTTTTAGATCTCAAAATTAATGTTTTTTAGTTTTGAGTGGTATTACTAGAAATTGTAGTGTTCTTTTGAAGAAAAAATTGTTTGTAGTTTTGATCTTGAAGGATAAAGGGATTTCTTTTGAGCAATTGATCATTTTGAGTTCTCATGAAATTAGATTTATTTTCATTTATTCTTGTTTGAAGGAAAGAATTGTTTAAAAGATTTCATTTCTCAACTCTTTTTTTTAGATATAATTCATTGAAAGGAAAGGAATTGTTTCTCATAATAGATGCATTGTTAGTGTGTTTTGAGTCGGGTCACTACATATCATCATTTTCACTTTCGCACCTCTTGTCTTAAGAAATAACCTACTAAAAACAATGCTTAAATTAAAATCAATCTAGTAATTTTTATATTTCTAAGGCTCTTTTCCACCAACATAGCTTAGGTTAGTGTCTTGGGGTAGGAAGTAATTAACTCTCCAAGACAATTAAAACAAACAAGTAGTCGATCTTGCGGTAGGAAAAATCCAATAGTCGCTTGTATGCTCTGGGAAGCTCCTCCTAAAGGAGTCAAGCACGAGGTCATATCCAAACCAGTGGGATAATCAATTCTATCTCTTTGGGAACGATAGAAGATGTGCGCATATTAACAACAGTAAACCTTGAATAGACCATTGTCAAGGAGCTTGGGGTCACTTGTCGGTATACCTTGGATTATGTCAAGGAGCCTTCAAGGGGATTGAGATTTGTTACTCTGCCCTTGTGCGTATGTCGGATCGTAGACTGTTCGCCATGTATATTAGTTCTTGTTGGTAACCTTAGTGGCCATAAAATTTACGATTTTTTCCTAAGGTGACGATGGAGGAAAGATCCCACTCTACCTGGAGAAGACGTCGACTAGACTCACTTGGACTCTCTGGAAGGTTATCTTCACTCGAGATGGTTTAAGTGGAGAAACTTGCACTGGTCTGTTTCATTAAGCAATTTGTCGGGGTAACTGTTCCAACCACCATTTCTACATTAAAATACTACGATGTTGGATTTCATCACCAACTAGTGTTTTTAGTGTGGGAATTTACTGTTTGTGTGTGGTTTGATCTCCTAGAGTTTTAGGCATGTGATTCATTTGTTTGTTTCCTTAGTGACTTTAGGAGTTTTCATTGAAATTTTCTTTGATTGCATGTGATTAATAATTTTTAATTGTGGCTGAATTACCAAGACAATCGTGTAGACTCCAGGGGAGACCCCCTGAGTATACACCAAGCCATCTTGAAGGACTGTGAGCTCTGGTACCACATAGTGTCAATAGAATTAGATCAACAGAACCAGGAGAATCATCCATAATTACTCATCCTGATTATCATTCACAAATAGTAGAATATATTCAAGAGCCAATTTCAATATCCGAAGTCACTGACATTGCTTCTCCAACCAATGAATTAGCTAAAGAACCTGAAATTTCTGAGCCCGACACTGAACCTGCTGTGTTGGAACCATATTCAAGATTTGTTACTCTGACGTCTAGTGATCCTGATTCACCTAGGGTAAGACATCACATTACTGAAAACCTTCCTTCTGATCTCATATGTATTAAAGAACTTGTTGGTCCAGACGAAGACGTAGTTCTTCCTGAAACCCAAGAAACTTTGAATCTTAGGGAGCATGAATCAATATTCTACAGTCCTTTTAGAAATGATGCTTGGTATTTATCATTGATAGATTTTTTACAAAATGCAAGTCTTACTTATTCACCACCCCGAATTCCTTTTTACCCTACACCAAGAGGTTATCAACCTTCATTAGCTATGTCGGGTGGGTCATCTATGTTTTCTCAATCTCCGGAAACATTTTTATACGGTGGTTCGTCTATTCCTCCAGGATACCAGTCGCTCTCTGGTACCTTCTTAGGAGTAGCTCCTCAACCAATTAAACAAGTGTTATCATCTGGTACAAATGGAATGAACACTGAAACGTTGAACACAGAACAGATTTTTATGATGTTTGGAAATATTCCAAATCCTCAACCCAAAGGAAGTCAGTTACCACCTGGGGGGCAACCTCAAGGAAGTCAGTTACTGCCTAGGGGGAAACCTCAAGGTAGTCAATTACCACCCGGAGGGCAACCTCAGGGTAATTTTTTACCACCTGGAGGTCAATATCAACCTCAAGGACAATACATACCTCAAGGCCAATATCAAGCCGAGAGTCAATTTATACCACAGGGTCAATATCAACCCCAAATTCAGTAAATGCCTCAAAGTCAATATCAACCTCAAGGTCAGTACCCAGCTCAAGGTTTTCAACCTCCTTCTGATCAACCATTATTACAAGGAGCTGGAAATTTTCCAGTTAATTATCAAACTTACGTTTAAACTGGTTATGGTCCTTCATATGCACAAACTTCTATGGGTTAATACCCCAGAATTAATATGGTGTGGGTCCATCTCAAATTCAACAGACTTTGCAACCCAATGTGAAGTTACCTAATCAACCTGGATAGCCCATAGGTTCTGGTCCAACCCAGCAACCTGTCTAGCCTACCATTCAAGTCTCTACACCTGGGTCTATTCAGCAACTTGGGCCTAGTACACCTAGAACTCCGCCTCAAACTTCTACTGCTGCTGCAACTTCTGTTAAGCCTACCACACCTATTTCTCGGGTATCTGCAGCTCTTGTTTCTACTATCCCTGTATCAGTGCAAATTCCTCAAGTATCTGTGCCACAGTCAGGACCTACAATTCAGACTATGACCCAGATGCCTACAGGACAATCTGGTACAAGTACAGTTCTCACTAGTCAGCCAAAATTTACTTATCAACCATACCAAGGGCAGTATCAATTTTGGCAAGCTACACAAAATCCAACATATCAGTATCAGCTGTATCCTGGGTATACTTAACAAGTACCTCAACAACCCCAGTATGGTTTAGTTAATCCTGGTTATCCAGGAGGTTTCACGATTCCCAATGCGCATCCAATTCCAAGATATCCTGGATATCCTCCTCCTGGAACTGGTTTGATCACATAAGGTTATCAAGACCCTAGCCATCAGTTATCATTTATAGCAACTTTAGATTTACCTGATCTATCATGCCTTATGAGTGATCCCATCTTTTATCTTCCGTATCGGCTGCCGATGCCTAAAAAGTTGCCCAGTGATATTCCAAAGTTTGAGGGTAAGTCAGGAGAGGACCCATCTAATCATTTTATGACTTACCACCTCTAGTGTGCATCCAATTCACTAATCGATGATTCGATTTGGTTACGTATTTTTCAGAGAACTCTCATTGGTCTAGCTGCCAAATGGTACATTGAGTTACCACGCGGCTCATTTAATAATTTTAATGCACTAGTCACTGCTTTCTTAACTCATTTTCAGTTACTTCTCAGATACGACAATGGTACGAAATTGTTGACCTCATTAAAACAATCTACGTCTACATACATATCTGATCACATTCATGAATGGAGACGTAGGAGGTGTTTAGTGAAAATATTTATTCCAGATCAAATTTTGGCTGAATGGTTTATAAAATCATTATTGCCCAAAATTACTGAAGATGTGGCCAAAGGAGGCGTTGTTATAGAAGAGAAAGTCATTGCTCAAGCTCAGTACCTTGACCTTGTTTACACACAGTCAGGTACTTTGTATGACAAAATCCCCGATTTACCAAGACCTGGTCAATTAACCACAACTCCTTTGGGCTCTCATGCAGCTGATGGTGTAACTGGTTCTGTTAACACTGCCAAAGGTAAGAAGAAATCTTCCAAGACGACTTCTCCTATTATAACTTTACCCGATTCACCGAAAGGAGATTCTTTCGTTGAAACTTCCGCCGATATTCATGTTGTAGAATCATCTACAACCAAACCCAAAACTGGTGGTAAGAAGAAAGGTAAGAATAAAAAAAAAAAATCTTCAAAAGATAAAAACGATAAAACTGAACCAACTAATGATAAATGAAAACTTCATTATCCTTGTCTCATCTGTGAAGAGGATTATTTTACAAAAGAGTGCCCACATAGAGCCGGGGTATCGAAATTCGTTAAGGGTTCGCCCATGCCTACTGTCTTGAAAAATCCCTTTCTAGCTCAAGATAGTAACATGATTGGATCTTCCTCAAATATGCTAGAATATATCCTAATGGTTGCGACGCGATCGCAAGATTATGGTAGTAAAAATCTTGTTGGTGGCAAAGAAGAAAAAAGTTCTAATTCAACATCAGCTACATCTCCCTCAGTTTCTGATCCACTCCAGATCGAGAAACAAAATCCTGACTTAGTAATCAAACCGCCTACTAAATGTGTACTTTGTAAATAAACTTTCAATCCACATGCGAGAGCTGCTCAGAATTATAATATTGTTGAAGACTTGGCAATTTCCCCTTCAGCAATGTCGGCTTTGGAAGTGCTGAAATCATGTCCAGCCTAAAGAAAATTACTATTGTCAGCCATAGGAGTCATATACCTCCAGGATTCAAACCTTATGATCTTCAATTTAGAGAATTTTACACCCCGCCTACTCCATCAAATGGCTTTTCAGATTCTGGTAATAGTAAAAAACGAACATTGCTTTCATACTGTTGTTGATGAAGGGGCTTCTACGTGTATTATTTCGTTAAAATGTTGGAAATCACTTGGTTCTCCAACAATTAACCAATCGCCGACCATCCTGAAAGCTTTTGATGGGAGAGGTTTCCATTCGTTTGGTATTTTACAGGATCTACCTATAGAGGTCAAAGGAAAAATAGTAAATCTAGATGTGGAATTGGTTGATGCCCCTCTAGATTACAACCTTCTCCTAGGTCGCAGTTGGTCTTATGCCATGACTGTTGTTGTATCATCGGTCTTTCATCTCATCATGTTTCCACATAAAGGAAAGCTCATTAAAATAGACCAGCTCTCATATTATTCATCTGACCCACTCTCTATTGATAGCATCCAACATATCGGAAAATCGACTATCCCTTATAAGAATGTTGGGGTAGGGTTAATTAAATATTTTGCTTTACTGGGAACTTTTTCCTTGCTTGCTCCCAACGTACAACCTCCTATTGCTAATATCAATATGGTTACATCAAGTAGTATTTCATTTGATGATCCTTGGATAAAACCTTCAGAATCAAAACTGGATTCCTTCGACGGCACGATGCCTTTGAGTCCTTTTGAGTTAGCATATCAAGCAGTACAGTCATTTTCTGATACTCCTTCAACTGAATTTGATCTAGTGAATGTGATCAATGAGGAGTCACTTTCAATATCGAGCTTAGCTTCGACATCAATTCCAGATCTTGGTCAACAAGTATTCAATACTGATGAACATATTCATGAATTCTTGTCTGTCGATGAATTACCATGGGAATATCTGCATCATAGGTCTTCGTTTTTTCCTGATATCGTTCATTTTGAGAATGATTTTTCCTCCATTTTTACTACTGATTATTTCAAAGAACCTCAGAATCCTCTCTCATCTTCTGATTCTGAATTGAATTTAGAAAAAATTTCCACAATGGTTCCCATTGAACTTTCAGTAAAACCCGGAATTGTTGAAAACATTCATATAGGTGCTTCTTGTACGACTGATGAAATCCAAGCATATAAAGCCCTATTTCAGGAATTCCGCGACATTTTCTCTTGGTCATATGAATAAATGCCAGGAATTGATCCGTCGATTGTTGTTCATGAAATTAAGACATACCCGGATGCTAAACCCATCTGACAGAGATTATGTCAGATACATCCGCGAAAAGCTGCCGCTATTAAAGCAGAAGTTGAAAAATTACTTCATGCAGGTTTTATTTATCCGATTCCGTTAATGGATTGGGTATCTAATATTGTTCCTGTCAATAAAAAACAAGGAACAATACGAGTATGTATCGATTATAGGGATATAAATCGAGCTTGTCCAAAAGACAATTATCCAACCCCTTATATCGATCAAATTATTGACGATTGTGCTGGAAGTGAAATGTTTTCGTTCATGGATGGATTTTCTGGCTACAATCAAATCAACATAATCCCTGCAGATCAACCTAAAACAACTTTCATTTGTCCATGGGGGAATTTTTCTTATCGGAAATTACCTTTTGTACTTAAGAATGCTGGCGCCACTTTTCAAAGGGAAATGTCTTATGCATTTCATGACATTAAACACATTGTGCAACCCTACCTCGATGATTTTCCTACTCATTCCTCGCGCATAGCAGATCATATCACTCATTTACGAGCCATTTTTATACGATGTAGGGATTATAAGATTCGCCTGAATCCTTAAAAATGTGTTTTTTGTGTACAATATGGACGATTGTTGGCATTTATTGTCTCAAAGGCAGGAATTCGTGTCGATCCATCGAAGGTTGAGGCTATCATCAATTTACCTTCTCCTTCTACTCTTCACCAAATCCAAAGTTTGCAAGGGAAAGCAAACTTTTTACGTCGATTCATTCCTAACTACGCCGAGTTAACGAAAGGTTTTACCAGGTTGTTGAAACAGAATATTCCTTTCTTTTGGGACGAGATCGCTGATCGATATTTTGATGCTCTTAAATACACGTTGACCCATGCACCGTTACTGCATCCTCCCAATTACAACCAGGATTACTTTTTGTACCTCGCCGCTTCCGATTCCACAATAGGAATGGTTCTAGTTTAGGAAGATGAATTACATGGTGAACATGTGATTTACTATCTTAGTCACAATTTCATCTGAATGAAATCAAATATTCACATGTGGAGAAATTGGACTTGGTAGTCATTCAAGCTGTCCAACTTTTTCATAATTACATACTTTTATGCAAAATAAAAGTGATTTTTGATTGTAACCCTATGATGTATATTTTGACCAATCAATTGCTAGGGGGAAAATACTCCAAATGGATTGTTATCCTACAGGAGTCTGACTTGGAATTTGAAAAATCAAAATCAAAGAAATCATTGATATTTGCTGAACCTATGTGTGACTTCCCACATACTGATACAGAAACTGTAGCGGAACAACCGATCGTCGACGAATCCTTGTTTCTTTTTAGTACCATTGATCCTTGGTATGGAGATATCATCGTCTATCTTCAGACCCAATATTTTTGTCCCGAACTTTCATGGTCACAATGACGTAAAATCCGTTTCTAGTCTCAACAATATCATATTGTTGGCGACACACTATACCGTCATGGTACAGACTCTATTTTTCAACATTGTCTCACCCATGAAGAAGCCGAAAAGATTTTAAATGACTATCACTCTGGAGCATGTGGTATTCATATGTCTGGGTATGCCACAACCCAAAAGATATTGCGCGCTGGTTATTCTTGGTCGTCCTTATTTAAAGATTGTATTTCTGCGATTCGAAAATTCCATAATTGTCAAATCTTCGATCGAAATATGCGTGCACCACCTGCTCCTCTTCACCCTATAATTGTTGTCGATCCTTTTTCAAAATGGGGCATTGACTTCATTACATGTAACCCTCACCCAGTCGGGGGGCATGGGTATATTATTCTCGCAGTAGATTATTTTACTAAGTGGGCTGAGGTGATGCCTACATTTGTGGCAAATGGCAAAACTGTAGCTACTTTCATATTCAATCATCTGATTTCTCGTTTCGGTGTACCCCAAGTGATAATTACTGATCATGGGATCCATTTTCGAAACATCATGTTGAACGAACTAACTGATCAACATGGCTTGCGCCGTGACAGTTCTACACCATATTACCCACAGGCCAATGGTCTGGTTGAAGCTATCAATAAATTTTTAGTCACCATGATTAAATGAATCATTAGAATTCATAAATCGAATTGGCATACCATGCTTTTTTTCAGCACTTTGGGCATATCGAACCTCAGCAAAAACATCGACATGTTTCACTCCTTTTCAACTGGTTTACAGTTTAGAAGCGGTGTTACCAATTGAATGTGAGATACCGTCACTCCAACTAGCCATAGAGTTACTACTAGCTACCTCTGAGGAGGAAAAACACTTTTTGTACTTAGCCCAATTAGATGAAAATAAGCGCACCACTGCATTAGGTACCGAGGCTCATGCGAAACGAATGAAAGCTTAGTATGATAGAAGTGTTACACCTCGTATTTTTTCAGAAGGAGACCTAGTTTTGGTATATGATCAAGCTAACGATAAGCTAGGGGCTGGGAAATTTGAACCCATGTGGCATGGTCCTTATATTGTTAAGAAACAGCTTGCAAAAGGGGCCTATGAATTCATTGATTTTGAAGGGGTCTCTTTAGGCAAATCTAGAAGTGGGCTTTATTTGAAGAGATATTACACTTGATTCTTTTGTGGAGATCTTTCTTGTATATTAGTTATTTTCTAACTGGTGTGCTGTAGATTAGAAACATGTGCCTAGCTTAAGTGTGCTTTTACTGCAATTCCTGCTTATCTGAATTACTCTTGATATTGCAGATGTTGACGTATTTTCAAACATACATTGGTTTTGCTGATGGTGCTTGTCATAGTACACAAAACATTTCTTTCGTAGCCTAGGTTATTTATTCACCCACCGATGAGTTAGTATCTATGCA
The DNA here is from genome assembly GCA_034641835.2 of Pinus albicaulis. NCBI lineage: Eukaryota > Viridiplantae > Streptophyta > Pinopsida > Pinales > Pinaceae > Pinus > Pinus albicaulis. The sequence continues at coordinate 1,198,487,326 of CM076579.1, read as the reverse complement.
TGGGGTAAGCCTCGGTCAAACAATGAATAATATTGTAGAATATAGCACAACTATTGAGTTATTGTCTGAATCCATTTCATTTGGAATTCAGAGTTTGATCGTTAGGTTAGATTCTGAACTCGTTGTATTATAATTAAATCGAGTGTATGCAATTAAAAACCCAGTGTTGTTAAGATTATTTTTGAAAGTTCGTCTCTTGGAACGAGAATTTGATTATATTAAGTATCAACACATTCCAAGAAATTTAAACACATTAGCAGATGCAATAGCTTCTAGTGTTATAAACAGACATTTGCGATAATGTAAGCAGTAAATCAAAATAACATTCGATAACATGTTGGACAGGTAACTGGAAATAGTAGTATATCATAACATAGAGTAGTGTTTCAAAAAAATAGTACATCGTCCTCGATCATAGGTTAAAAACGCCTTATGATTGGGAAAAAAGTGATACAAAAATGATATGAGTCTATACATTCGATCATCCACTATTTGTGGTAATGATCATGATAATATACTACAGTCCATGCCACCCTGCTCAGGAATCTCCCGAACGGTCCAGGAACCCCAATGACATATCTCTGCAAGCAAAGTGGAATGTCGTCTATGGTAATCTATGGGATGTCCATAGTCAGTCGCTCCAGATGATGTTCCAAATCAGTAAGGATATCTATTGTCTAAACTTGTGGTGGTGGTGGTGCTGCAGCTGCATCCCTTTGCCTCCTCTCGAAGGGGCGGAGAGTGACTGGTTGACGTGGACCCACATCTGCATTTGAAATTTTTGTTATCAGTTGTGGAAGATTTAAAAAACAAAATAAAAATTAGAATTTAGAACATGTCAAAAATGGTTCTTACCTAAGTTATCCCACTGAGCTCCCGGAGGAAGTGACATATCCTGATCATCGCAGTAATCCATCCCGGCATAAGGGAAGTCTTCTATCATGAAGAGTTGGTTCTCTAACCAATGAAAATAGGCTAGGGGAAATCGAACAATCTATGCACCCTCGCTGTGACGAGCCATCAATGCAACCCATCAGACCATCCGAGGCTCTCGGACTGTACCATGATCAACTGGAATATGTTGTGGGGCCAGTAGAGGAATCCTCTCTAGAGCAAAAGTAACCACAATCGATCCATATCTGAAGTTATTTAACTTCCCATTCTTTGCTCTAGTTAGTTGGCCTTTGATATTGGCCAACACTACCTCACACCAATTGAATATGGTGCCTCGGAAACAGTCCACTGCAGTCCGCATTTGAGATCCAGTAGCAACATGTAAAGCTGCACTTCCACATAACCTGGTTACGGTAAATGAAACTACTTTCAACTCAGGACGAATGATGGTTTTGATATCAATCCATTTGTCTTTAGGATCAGCCTCATCATTATAGAACTCTAGTTGCAGGCTAGCGACAGACTCACCACCTGGCCTAGCCCCAAATAGAGAAATTGGTTCACCTTTTTTAGAAAAACCAGTCAGAAATTATATGTCCTCCAACTCGATTTCAAGCCGGTTGCCACCAATCACAAAGCACTGGTCCTGTACATCCCACTTGTTTACCAACCAAGTGAGTAAGTCTACATGGGCTCTCATGCCTTGAATAGCCCAGAATTTAAATAACCTGTATGCTCTCAAAAATTGTAATGTAGGTGGATGAATCATTGCAGCTTCATCCACCTCCTCGTGTTCATGGTCCCGCCAGATAAGCATTGTAAATATCCTACAATGAACAAAATGAAAGATTAGAATCATTTTAAAAAGAAAATTTTGGGTATTTTGGAGAGAAAAAGTGTTTTTATATTCTTCACGGCGCCTCCACACGTTTTTTTCAGAGACAGTGCGTAGCTACGCACGGGCTCTGTACTCAAAGTGCGGGACCATGACATTTTTCTTTGTAAGAAAATGTCGGGGTCCGCAGGTACTGTGTGTCTTACCCGCAGACCCCTATGAACAAAATTTTGAACCTATTTCTTCCCCAAAAATTAATTTTAAACCCTAAATTAAGGAAATGAATGGATGAAAAGCAAGGAAAAGAGAATGTGTATTACCTGGAGCATACGGTTTTCAATTTGAATGGTCGGTTTGTCCAGAATCTTCTCTGGAGCGTTTTTTGCCAAAGCCCTCAAACTTTCACTCTGAACTCGAATGGTAAAAATGATTTTGGAAAACTCCTTTTTATAAGTTTTTTCGAATAAATGAAATTTAATTTTGTTTATTTTTCACTTTAAAGAGATGGTTTTTCAAAATATTTTTATTTTATTAAAAGCATGTATGTTTAATTTTTTGAGTTTTTGTGTAGAATACCAGATTTTTTGGGTGAAATGGTCATTTTTGACGAAGAGTATACTTTTATCACTTTTTTGGGCTCTTAAAATTTTATGAAAAAGCGAAACCATGGAGTCCTCTTTTTAGCCTTTTTCAGACTCTCTAAATATGAAAACATTGCCGAGTACTTGACTATTCGAACTCTTTAAAGAAAATGAACAGTTGTCCCTTCAGTATAAGTTTACCCCTTTTCCAGACTGAAATGGACTATTTACGAAAAAGGTATACGTTTACTAATCATGGTCAATAGAGTTCTCTCCCACTTTATTTTATCCTTTTTCGGGCCTGAGAGACTAAAATTATGAAAAAGTACACCGATGGATTTTTCTTAAGTTTTTTCTTCTGACTCCCTAAAACTAAAAAACACCGAGTTTCTCTTATACTGGACTCGTTAAAATTTAATAGTAAAGGACCTGTCGATTACAAATAGGAATAGACCACTCCTTCTTAGGGTTCGATTTTAAACTAAGTTGGACTCATCCGAAGGATGAGCTTATAAACAAGAAAATGTTATCCTCCTCAAGCTTGTCAAAAATAAAGAGGTACTTGCCAAAATTGGTGGGGGAAAAAGAGAGAAAATGCATCCATTTGTTACACTTTGATTTAAAGGTAGTATACCACTCTTGAACACGACACTTTTTGTCACACTTCTACCTGGGTTGGGAAAATTCTTTGCCTATCATTTAATCAAACCACATTGAAGGCCTTCAGCCGGTTTCTGGGTATTAGATTAGGGAAATTTTTACCAAACCATTTGCAGTGTCGTTATGTGTTCAAGAGGATAGTCAAACAAACCATTCATCTGCAAACATTTGTCTCCATTTGCATTGACCATCCCTGAGTTAGTCCTTGCAAAAAATTTCTTCAAAAATTGATCTATGGTTTCGTGTTGTGAGCTTGCTTACAACAAATCACTTTTTATCGACGACAACTCATCATCTAGGAAGTTGATCTAGAATCCATCAGTACCTTGGAATTTGCATACCTTAATGGCAGGTTTCTCGCCTTCAACGATAGGTTGCATAATTGATCTTCGATCTAATGATTCCGTGAAATGTTCGACTTCATATCACTTATTCACAATTCATGGATTGTACTGGGTAATTTGAGAGCCATTGCCATTATTGGTGGTTTCTCTCACACTTGTTAATAGTTCACATCATTGACTGGTAATCAAGTGGGTTCTACCATGTTCAACTTCGACACATTTAATCGCATGGATAGAATCGTACTAGTTCGGGAAGCATAAATCAAGACCCTGGATCTAGTTTCCACCATCCAGGCTGCAAGGAGTTTTATTATTCATTATGCAGTAGACTATTCATTACAGATGGTTGCGTCCATGCTGTGTCTACACTATTGATGTAATATTAAAATCATTTCAGTATCAGAACAAGTTTAGTTAGTTTTTTATCTGAGTATTGGAATGCCTACCTCAGTGATGATATATATATATATATATATATATATATATATATATATATATGTTTTGCATTGAATGTTTTTATAGGATTCCAACTGGGGTGTCTACAGGCTAATCCTTGAAATGATAAAGCACACCACTCTTCGAATGCTCTCAGACTTCGCACTTTAGGGGGCAATTTGTTACACTGAAATTTGTCACCGTGATGTTTTAGTGTCTATAAGGGTTCATAATTTACTCATATATTACTCCCTTAGAAGTCTACAACATCAAATTTCCTAAAATCAAGCCTTTAAATTGAGAGAAAAGCTCATAAAAGTCTTAAAAACACTTGTACTGCACTTTCTCTTAACATTGCATGCGGTGCCGCACCTATTTGTTCTAAGTCATGTGGAGCTAAACACATGTTTTCTTCATTAAAGGTGCATACCCCTGTAAAAGGTAAAATGAAGGTGGAAAGTAACATTTAGAAGCCCAACAGTGAAATTTGGAAGCTTCTGGAAGCAATTATCTAGTCGAAGGTTCGCTCCTATCATGTACATTCATTCCTCCATTATGGGAGCCTACCCCTTGGTTTATGGAGCTCAATCCCTTCAAAAGAGGATTCTATCCCCTCTTATGTGGAGCTGCAACCTCTTCTCTTTTTCTATAAATTGAAGCCATAGTGCAGCCTCAAGGGAGAGGAGACTTTGAGAATTTTTGAGGAGAAATGCTGTAGAAACTCAGACTCTCTTAACTGATCATTATGTGGGAATGATTACACACCCATGTGAATTTTAGCTGAGAGAGTGCAAAGTTTTTCAGAGTAGGGGAAACGCCTGTTTCGGACCTCAGAAAGACCTGTACGACATCAAGGCAGACACAGTTGTAAGACTATTTCTTCATCAAAGATAATATGAATGGATCCTGTTTTCTCAATGAGTTCTTTAATTAAGTAGCTTGTTTATCATGTTTTCTCAATGAGTTATTTAATTAATTAGCTTGTTTCTTAAATTCCTTGATCATCTTGATAGATATATGATTCATGAATTAGTTTATACTATGTAGGTGCTATTGATTCTTTCCATGTTTGTGATTGCATATCTTTGAAGACGACTCTTTCAAGCAACTCGAAAGAAGATCATTATGAACAACGTTGGACTACAGGTAGGTCTTCAAAACCTCTGTTGTAGCTAACTCTGAATCGAATATTATCTAGAGAAAATAGTTTTTGTTTGTCAATTTGTTGCTAGCTATCCATAGGACACTAGGGAGATCTGTCTTGTCAGCAAGAACGGTTTATCCGTCCAACACTTGGTATGGGGATATCATCATTTATCTCCAAAATCAAACTTTTCGGCCTGAAATTTCACGTTCACATCAACGAAATATCCATTACCAATCCCAGCAATACAATATCGTCAAGGACACACTTTATCTTTGTGGTGCGGATTTTGTATTTAGACGTTGTTTGACTCATGAAGAGGCTGAACGCGTTTTGAATGAATGCCATTCCAGAGCATGTGGCGGTCATATGTTTGGGTATGCCACAACCCAAAAGATACTGTGCACTGGTTGTTTTTTGCCTTCGTTATTTAAGTATTGTATTCTTGCAGTCCAAAAATGCCACAATTGTCAAATTTTTGATCGGAAGATGTGTGCACCACCAAATCCTCTTCACCCCATAATTGCTGTCGGTCCTTTTGAAAAATTGGGCTTTGATTTCATTACATCTAACCCTCACTCGGCAGGGGGGCATGGGTATATAATTCTTGCAGTAGATTATTTTACCAAATGGGCCGAGGTGATGCCTACATTTGCGGCAGATGGAAAAACTGCAGCGACTTTTGTATTCAATCACATGATTTCTCGATTCGGTGTACCCCAAGCTATTGTTACCGATCATGGGAGCCATTTTCGAAACATTATGATGACCGAACATTCCGAATAGCTTGGCCTTCGACATGATAGTTCTACTCCATATTACCCACAGGCTAATGGTCAGGTTGAAGCCGTCAATAAATTTTTAACCACTATGATTAAAAGGAAAATTAGAATTCATAAATAAAATTGGCATACTATGCTTTTCTCAGCACTTTGGGCATACCGAACCTCAGCAAAAACTGCAACATGTTTCACTCCTTTTCAACTGGTCTACGGTTTAGAAGCTGTGTTATCGATTGAATGCGAAATATAGTCACTCCAATTAGCCATAGAGTTACTACCAGCTACCTCTGAAGAGGAAAAAAACTTTTTGTACTTAGCATAATTAGATGAGACTCAGTGCACCGCACAGAAAAATCGAAACCATAGAGTCCTCTTTTAAGCCCTTTTCATATTCTCTAAACATGAAAATATTGCCGAGTACACGACTATTTGAACTCGTTAAAGGAAATGAACAGTCATCCCTTTAGTATAAGTTTACCCATTTTCTGGATTGAAATGGACTATTTACGAAAAAGGTATACGTTGACCAATCATGGTCAATAGAGTTCTCTCTTGCACTATTTTATCCTTTTTCGGCCTTGAGATACTAAATTTACGAAAAAGTACACCCAAGGAGTTTTCTTAAGATTTTATTTTGACTCCCTATAATTAAAAAACACCGAGTTTCACCTATACTGGACTCCTTAAAACTTAACAGTAAAGGACCTGTAAATTATAAACATGAACAAACCACTACATCTTAGGGTTCGATTTTAATACTAATTTGGACTCATCTGAAGGATGAGCTTATATAACAAGAAAATGTTATCCTCCTCAAGCTTGTCAAAAATAAAGAGGTACTTGCCAGAAATGGTGGGGGAAAAGAGAGAAAATCAATCCAGTTGTCACACTTCGTTTTAAAAAGTTGTATACCACTGTTGAACATGACACTTTTGTCACATTCATATTTGGGTTGGGAAAATCCTTTGGCCAAAATGTTAATCAAACCACATTGAAAGTCTTCAGCCAATTTCTGGGTATTAGATTTAGGTCAATCGTCACCATCTCCAGTGTCATTATTTTTTCAAGAGATCAGTTTAATAAACCATTCATTGCAAACGTTTGTCTCCATTCGCGTTGACCATCCCTGAGTCAATCCTTGCTAATTTTTTTTTCAAAAACTTGACCTAATGGTTTCGTGTCGTGGGCTTTCCTACGACAAATCACTTTCTATCGACGACAACTCATCATCTAGAAATTTTATCTAGAATCCTAACGGTACCCTGGAATCTGCATGCCCTGATGGCAGGTTTCTCGCCTTTGACGATAGGTTGCATCATTAACCTTTGATCAAAAATTTTTGTGAAATGTTCAACCTCAAATCACAAATTCACATTTCATAGATTTTACTGAGTACTCTGAGAACCATTGTCATTATTGGCGGTTTCTCTCACACTTGTTAACAGTTTACATCATTAACTGGTAATCAAGTGGTTTCTACAATGTTCGACTTCGACACAATCAATCACATGGATAGAATCGTACTAGTTCGAGAAGTAGGAATCAAGACCCTAGATCTAGTTTCCACCATCCAGGCTACGAGGAATTTTATTATTAATTATACAATAGACTACTTCTAATAGATGGTTATGTCCATACTGTGTCTACTCTTCATGTAATTCTAAAATAATTTCTGTATCAGAACATGTAGTTAGTTTTGATCTGAGTATGGGAATGCCTACCTCAGCGATGATATATATATATATATATATATATATATATATATTCTTGCATTGAATGTTTTTTCAGGGCTTCAACTGGTGTGCCTATAGCCCAATCCTCGAAATGATAAAACACTTCACTCTTCAGAACTCTTCAGACTTCGCACTTTAGGGGGCAATATGTTACACTAAAATTTGTCACCATGACATTTAGCTGTCTATATGGGTTCATCATTACCTATTTATTTCTCCCTTAGAGGTATAAAAACATAAAGTTCCTGAACCAAGTCTTGGAACTGAAGAAAAGCTCTTAAAAATCCTTAAAAGCCTAACTCCGCACTTTTCCTAGTCATTCCCTGTGGTACCGTGGCTAATTTCTATAAAAAATATGGTACATCCCGCACGTAAAGCTCATTAAAACTGCGGACCCCCATAAAAGGTAAAATAAAGAGAAAAGTAAGTTCTAGAAGCCCAGCTGGTCGAATATTCTCCCAGCTGGGGCCTTCTAGAAGCGCTATCTGGTCGAGCTTCGCCCCTTCCATTCATAAACCTTCAACCCTTCATAAATGGAGATATCCCTTATTTTTTGGAGCTGAAATCCCATGATGAGAGGGCTTTATCCCTTCCTTTTTGAAGCTGAAACTACCTCTCTTCAGCTACAAATTGAGACCATGTTTCAGTCTCAAGGGGACTTTTTGGTACTTAGTGGTTGGTATTTACTTCTTAGTTTGTAGAAGAGAATTGCTAAAGAAATTAGACTCTCCACATTTGGCATCATTGGCATGAGAGAGATTACATACTCATGGCCATAGTCTTATGCTGATTTAGAGAGTTGGAGTCTTGTCAAACTAAGGAAAACAGTTGTTCGGGACCCCGGAAGAACCTATACCAACATCAAGGTGTCAAGGTTGTAAGGTTTTTTTTTTTTTTTTCTCGTTTAGACTAATCCTAATCTTCCCATTTTTTCTCCTCTCATCCCACCCACGGGTTTCGAACCGGTGACCTTGCAGAATGGAGTGCCTTAAGAGTACACCCCATCACCGACTGCTCTACACCACGTGGGTTGTCAAGGTTGTAAGGTTTCTTCTTTTATTCAAAGTTAATACAAATGGATTCTATTTTCTCATTGAGTTGTTCATCTATCTTTTGAATGATTTAATTCTTAGACTCATTGATCACTAAGATAGATTATTGCTTTCGAATTATCATATTTTGTAGATGCTTTTGATTTGGTTTGCCTGTCTTTGATTGTAGATCTTATATGCTGGATCGATAACTTCTGGAGCAACTGGATTGAAGATCAAGCAAGTGTTAAACTTCAGGTAGGAGTATCTATCCGTAGTTAATGAGTAATTCTTAAGAAAAATGGTCTAGAGAAAATGGTCTACATCTGTCTGTTTGTTTCTAGATATCCTTAGGATACTAGGGAGATCGCTCTTGTCCACAAGAGGGATTCGTTCGTGCAACACCCTCAAGATTTTATCTGCAGGTGACTTCCAGTAAAGATGTCCTCCACAGTCACCTGCATGAAACTCTTCCATAACTTTGTCAGCTTCATCTTTAAGTAAACAATTCAATAAAATTCCAACATGATCTTTCCAAAATAGAGCATTATCTATAATACAAAATTTCATTGCTTTTAACTTTAAAAATCTAGCTTTAGTTCTTGACAATCCAGGAGGAGCTTGTAAATTTAGTAATACAAATATGATATATGCATACCATGGTGAATCTGAAAAAGCTTCACTGATCTGTGGAGTCACCATCTCTTCCTGATTATCTAATTAGGAAATAAAATTTATATCTAAGGCCTGACAGTTTGATTCAGCCATGAGTTTGGCTAAACCTTGGCCTTGAATGAGTTTGGTGGGCTTAATTTCCATGTCATATTCCAAAATGGTGGCAATCCATTTTCCTCTCTTGCCATCAGGCCCATTCTAAGTCAGAATGTCCTTCGGCACTGAATTTGGAACATATACAATGATGTGTGAATATAAGATGTACACTCTAAAGTATTTGATAGCCTTCACTAAATCTAGTGCATGTTTTTCCATTATGTTATATTTCGGTGTAGCATCTCTTAATGATTTTCTGAAAAAAGCAATGGGTTTTTCATAGCCCTGATCATTCTTCTGCAGTAAAACTGCAACAATAGTATGTTCTGAAGCAAAAGAAAAGATAATAAAATATTTTTTTAAATCAGGACTTATTAGGACTAGTGTTATTGTAAGGGCTTGTTTGATTGATTCAAAGGATTGTTTGGCCTCTACTGTCCATTTAAGTTCCTAGTCTTTCTTTAACATGTTATTCAGTTATCTAATTATTTCTACTAATATTGAAATGAATCTTCTGAGAAAATTAATCTTACCTAAGAAAGCCTGAAATTCCTTAATATTCCCAGGATGGTTTATGTTCAAAATGGCCTCTATTCTAGCTGGGTCAATCCTAATTCCCTCTTTTGATATTATATGTCCTAATAGTTTACCTTCTTCAAGTCCAAAGAGATTCTTTTTGGGATTCAAAGAAATACCAAATTTTTTTCATTTAATAAACACTTGTCTTAGATGATCTAGATGTTCATCGACAATTTTTGAAAATACACTTATATCATCTAGATAAAATACAAGAAAATCATGAATTTCTTTGGCAAAATATATATCCATAGCTCTCTTGAAAGTGGCTCCTGCATTCATTAATCCAAAAGGCATTTTCAAATACATGAAAGTACCATAAGGAGTAGTAAATGTTGTATTTGATTGGTCTTCTGGCTGAACTAAGTCTGATTATACCCAGAGAATCCATCAAGCAATGAAATCCTGGATGAACCAACCACCCTCTATAAAATATGATCCATCATGGGGAGAAGGTAGTTATCTTTTAAGGACACCTTATTTAAATTCTAGAAATCAACACAAAGTTTGATTTCCCCTGTTTTCTTCCTAGTGGGAACTAAGTTTGAAACCCAATCAGAATATTTGATAGGTGCAATGATCTGTGCTCCATACATCCTCTTTACCTATTTTTCAATTAAAGGCATAAGAAGAGGATTGATTCTCCTAAGCTTCTGTTTAAAATGTTTTTTATCTTCTTTGATAGGTATTTTGTGTTGTATTATGCTAGTGTCATAAGATTTTAGGTCTTCATAACTCCATGCTAATACATCCTGAAATTACTTAAACAAAGCTATGTATTTCAGATTTTCTTCTTGAGGTAATGCTTTAGAAAGTTTGATGAGTTTAGGCCTTTGTTCTATTCCTATATTGCATTATTCTATATCTGATCTTAATGGTTCCATCTTTTGTTTTCTTGCAACATCATTTGAATAAAAAAGATCTTCTAATGGGGCTAATCCCTTAGGTAAAAATTTATTCTTAAGGTTTAAAATGTCAGAATCATCATCTGCTATTTCTTCTATTTCTACCTTTTCTAGTTTATCTATTTCTACTTCAGTAAATTTAGTGGGTTCAGTGAAATCTAGATTATTTACGTCTATCTCAGTGTCTATTTTATCATCTACTATACAATCTGTATCTATGCTACAATTATGGAATTCTTCCTCAATATTAATAAAGTGATAGATTTGAGTATCGTGTGTGAAAAATTGTCAATATTTTAAGTTTTCTGGTATAGTGGGCCCATGTCTTACCTCTGCTATATATTGGTGATTTGGTTGAAAAGGCAGATTGGAGGTACTAGAAAAATTTGCTAAATTGTTTTCTTGTATGTTTTATTTTCTAGGAATTACAGCAAAGTCACATTCAAGCAATTCTTTAATCATATCTAAAACTGTTTCTTTGTATTGGCTTAATCTAGGATTATATACATAATATTCTTCTCTAATTTGTTTTACAATTAAATCGGAGTCTCCCATGATAGAAAGTCTTTTGCCTCCTAAATTTCTAACAATTTGTAGTCTAAAATCAAAGCTTAGTACTCTGCCATGTTGTTTGTACATTTGAAGTTTAATCTAAAGGCATGACCTTCTGAATGATTTTTTTCCATGTTATGAATCCAAAATCCTGCTCCTGCTCCTAATTTGTTCACTGAGCCATCAAAATCTAGGTGCCACATTGATTCATGAAATATGTTGTCACTGTCTAGTTCTTTATGTTTATGTTTTAAAGATGTGTTTTTATTTATGCCAGTTTCAAAATTACATAAAATGAAAGAGTCCATATCAGCAGGTACAAAATAAATGGGATATTTTTTAGGTCTTTCTATACTACTGACCATGTACTTCATTAGAGTCCCTCTATAAAGTTTCTTGGGTTGACCAATACTGAAATAGTGGCATAAGACATGTCTAATTATAGAGATCCATGCAGTTTTTCTCCCCATGAGCGAGATAACAACATTCCGTATTTAGGAGGGATATTAGCTACTACAATATCCATGACTATGCTTTTTCTTGGGTATTGGAATAAATTGACACATAAATCTTTGATTAAGCCTAGACATTTCACTTTACTGGAATCAAATGAGAAAATATCTTTATAAGGTCTAGTGATGTCTAAATTCAAAGTTTCCATAATGGCTTTTGGCATTAAATTATGTGAGACTCCTGAATCTAGCATAGCATTATGTAAAATTTGATCATGAACAGTCAAGCTAATGTAGAAAGGAGGAACTCCTCCTTCTTGGTGTTTTCCATTTACCTCAGGACCAAATATTAGTTTTGGTTGGTCATCACTCAAATTAACAGAGTCTTCTCCTTCATTTATATTCAAGGTTTCAGTGATCTATGATTTATATAAATCATGTTTTACCAATTCTGTCAAAGGAATTGGTATCTTCAGTTTCGAAATTTCAGTCTAGATGTTGAATGGTGTTTGTGCTTTTCCTAACTGAATGACTTCTTCTTTACTAATTGTAGTTTGAGTGTGTTTCTCTTCTTTATCTGCAGTTGGTTTTTCATTTTATGTTTGCGTTTCCATTTTTTTACTGTTTTTTATCTTCTTTTCAGGGACAGTTTGAGTTGCAGTGGTAACTTTGGCAGGTTTTGTAATTTCATCAATTGTTTTAGTAGCAGTTGTTTTGGGATCAGTTGATTTTGGATCAACAACATATTTTTTTGGATTAGAAATTGTTATTTTAGCAGAAGTTGTTATCTTAACAACAACAAATTTGTGATGATCAGCTGGTGTTTGAACAACAGTATCTGTAATGCCTAAAAATTTAGGACTAGGTGCAATTTTTGGACTAGAAATTTTCTGATTAGGATTTGAATTTTCCTAATTTGAACTAGAGTTTTGTTGGGTTTCCCTAGGGATAATTTGCAGTACTTTGGTTGTAGGAGCTTCTACTGTTTTCATTATCTAATTTTAGGCAGATTTATTAGTAGGGGCTTCTACATTTTTCTTACTCCTAATGTTATATTGCTTGTGAAATTCATTAATGGAAAACTCATAACCTTGCTTATAATCAAAATACTCTCCAGATTCTAACTGTAACTGTTGTTCTTGTTCTTCTTGTGTAAGAAAAATAGTATTATCATCATTGATTCCCATTAGATTAATATGAGTGTCTTCATCATCTTCATTTTGGTGAGAACTATCAGCATAATTCTCTTGGAAAGGCGGTCTTATTGTTTGATCAGGTGTTGATTCTCTAGATTTACTAGTTTTGGTGTTTTTTCTAAAGTTGGGATTTATTAGTTGAGGGCCTTGTTGTTGATTATCCCACTGTGGTTTCCTTTCCATAATTTCTAGTCTATCCATCATTTTCTACATGGCTTTGGCTAAACTATCTATTTTTCTATCTGATGTAGATGTTTCCTCTTTTATTGTTACCCTTCGTTCATTCCTCATTCTTGCTCTCTTGGCTAACAAATTGGATTCTACACTAACTTCTATGTTTTTCATTTGTTCTAGTGTTTCTAGGTTCCTTTCCCTTAGTTGGTATGCCATATCCATATCAAAACCATTAGGAAAATTGAGTAAAGATAAATCTGGTGGGGGTTTAATGTTTACTGGAATAGCATTACAGATACTTTTGAATCTAGTACAATAGTCCTGAATTGACTCATTAGGTCCTCTTTTTATGTGTTCATATTCAGACAAAATTTGTAAAGGATTCTTCTTTTTCTCCCATCTACTGATAAACAATCTATGGAAGGCTTCTAAATCAGCAATATGATTTGCAGGTAAAGCTTTAAACCATTTTTTTACTTCTCCAGCTAAAGTTTGGGCAAACAGTCTCATTTGGACATCATATTCATCAATTTCATGCAATTCAAAGTAACCAGTATTTTTTTAACATGTTGTTGTGCAGTGTATTGACTAGTTCCATCAAATTGAGGGATTTTTCTTTGATAATCTTGGGGCATGTTATGTAACTGCCCTGGTAGGACCAAAGGAGCATATCTGGCAGCCATAGCTAAGATCCTGGCTGGACTAGGAGGTAAATGGGTGGTGCTTGGTGATGAGGTTGAGGTACTTGCAGATGAGTTTGGTACACCAAAAGATGTACTTGGAAATGTGGTTTAAGTGCTTGAAAATGCAACAATAGTGCTAGAATATGAACTTGCAGTATTTGGGGATGGAAATAAAACTCTAGGTTGAAGAGGAAGTTTAGGGACGAAGGATTCTGTGGAATGAGGTGTAGTGGAAATAATAGATGAGGTGGTACTAAATAAATTTGAATTTATAGACTCTAAATGACTGGTAGAAGGCTTAGGGGTATAAGCAGATAAAACAATCAATTCAACTGAATGTTGAAAATAAGTTTCGTCAATTTCCTTAATCAAAGTTGCAGTTAAAGCATCAAGTTTATCATAAATTTCTAAGGTTTTTTCATCTGAATCAAGTGAAATAGTTTCCTTCTTAGTTTCAATAAATGAAATGAAATCAGGATCAATTACACTATCATATATGGCACTTTCTGATTTAGTTCTAAACAAATATTCCTAAAAAGCTAAATCAAATTCAATGTTTTGTAAACTTTATAATTTATTGGGAAGAGAATTTGCTTTGATCAATGAATTTTTATTACCTAAAATTTCTACTTTTTGTTTTTCTTTAAAACTCTGTCAGGATTATCTACTATTACAGCAGGTTCTAGATCTGGATTAGACATGATATAGTAGATTCGTCTAGAAGCTAGAATTTCAGTTTTTAATGAAAATTTTACTCACAGCCCTTTAAAACAATCTTAAGGTGAAAATATAAGTAAAAGTGTTTCCTTTAAGATTAATTTTAAACACAGAGGATTTGTTAATCCCCAGTATGGTCACCAAAATGTTATCACTCCAACAATTCTCAAGGGTTGTGTATATTTTAGTTTAAATAATATTAGAGGCAACGACAAACCCACTTTTAAGCCTTAGGATCTAGCCTTCCTAAGGCTCAGAGAGGGCTCTCTCTATATGATTTATCTTTGTTGATTTTAATTGATTTTAGGCTAGTTATGTATGATTACTTGGGATTTGATTTTGAATTTGGTTTGGTGGTGGAATCACTAGTTCAGATGGATAGATGTAGGCCTGAATTCCATTGGGAAATTGGAGTCAAAGTGTCAAGTTGTCAGAGCAGAATCAAGGTTCTAAAGGGAAGTGTTCACAGGGTAAGATATCTAAGTTACTTCATATCCATAGGCTGATGGTGAAAATGGTTTCAATCGGGATGAGAGAGAAATTAAGGGTTCTCAGATCTAGATAATGACTGAAAATGTAGAGGTTAATTGAAACTAGGGAGAAATTAAGAATTCCCTAATCTGGATATTAGTAGAAAACATGAAAATGACATAAGAGTTCAAGAAATAGTGCTTTTAAACATATTCTAAAATAAAATTTTTGTTATAAATTTAGATTTATAAAAACATACAAGTATTTTGAAAACTTCAGATAAAAAAAAAGAAAATTTGAGAATACTTCACTGAATTGGCCCAACACATGAATCCTCTAATATAATCTCTTTACTGCTCAATCCAGTCTGTTGACTTGAAAATGGTACAAAGAACCCTTAGGTTTCAACTCAGTACAACTATAGAAATGTTTAGCAATTCATCCACACTCAATACTTCAAAATGTGAAGTATTTATACAAAAACTCTTACAAAATATCCTAAAACAAACTTAGGAATTATTCAAGGAAAAATAAATACCTTCATGCAAGAAGATAGAGATAGCTATCTAACTAATGCAAGTTTTCCTTGCTTTTATTGAATTCATTGTTTGTTGTCTTTGATTTGTTGCGGATTTGTCTCTTTGCTGTTTTCTCAACGAAGGCTGTAGTTGAGTGTCTTTTACGTTGGCTGGCTTTAACTTTCAACTCTTTTTTGACTTTAGCTATTTGAATTTCACTTGATACACTTTGATCTCTGATACTCTTTGACTGTAACTGCTTTGTTACTGCTGTTCCAAAAACTGTAAAACTGCCCGATCTGTTTTATCTTTGACTGATATGTTTTTCATTTGACTTCCTGTTTACTATTTGACCTTCATATTAAATTAGTCAATTTCTTCAAATTCTCTGCATCTGGTAACTTAATTTTCACCATCCTTCTGAATATCTCATCTGCCACTGTATATTTTGAAAATGTAGGCTTATTAATGAATAGGTGTTTTACCTCATGTTGCAGGTAAAAAAGATTTTTAAAAGTCTTGTAGAGAACTTTCCTTGTTGGAATTCCTTGTGAAGAAGGAAGGTTGGTTTTATCCTTGGCTACTTCTCTCATTTTCTTATCATATTCCTCTTGTTTCATAATTTTGGCATGACTAACTAGAGGATTTGGCAAGCCTTTCTGCCTCAAAATATAAAACTTAATCATGAACCTGATTATGTCTATCTCCATGTTTTGGCATTTTTCTTCAAGTTGAATCATTAAATTTATTTTTGAAATCACCTTCCTGACTTCAAGAATAGTAACTGTACTGTCACTAATTCCAATTTCTTCTAGTTCTTTCTTATTTTTGGAATTAAGGAATTTTATGATTTCATTAGCCTCTTCTGGCTTCTTGCCAAGTTCTTCTTTTATTTTTTGGATGGCTTCACCTGCTGCTTTGATGAGATATTTTTGTTCATAAATAATCTGGATTGATGGCCAAATATCATTGACAAATCCAATGATATTAGCCCATAGATGCTGCTTGACTTGTGCCATTGGTTCTTTCAGTGTTAGATCTTTTTCTAATTTCTTCATTTCTTTGTCAACCTGTTTTCTTTCTGTTCTTCATTCTTGTGCATGAATTGAGCAAGTTTCTTCTCATCCTCCAGAGTTTTTAGTTGTTCTTTAAGTCTGTTGATTTCATTTGTCTAAATGGACATTTCCTGCATTGGTTTAACTAACTTAATTGTTTCATCAGTTGGCTGTGTTGTTAATGTAGATGACTCTGTTGCTGAAGTAGTTGCTGAGGTGACAGGAAGTGTTGTAGCCATTGGAACTGAAGGGGCCACTGATTCTGCTAATGTGGAAGGAACAACAATAGTGACTACAGGAATAACATTGGCAAGAACTTCTTCTGTTTTGGCCTTTTTCTCTTGTATTAATTTGTTCATCTCATTTTCCATTTCTTTTATTTGGGCAGTTAATTGAAGAATGAGATTCATCATCTCATATTTTTGGTTTGCATCGTGTAACACTTCCTTTGCCTGAGGATGTTCAGTAGAAGGCAATTTTAGTTGCTTATTTAATGAAACAATTTCTGCATTTTTCTTCTTTATCAATTCATCTGCAACTTTGACATTTGTTGGATCATATCCTACTTCAATAGTCAAATCTTCTAATTTGAATTGATCTCTGATGTTATCTAGAGTGTTTTGGAGCTTTTGTGCACTCATGGCTTTATTTGTCATTTTAGAATACATCATTTCACCAATTTGTTTTTGAAATTCCATTTGGTCAATTGGATGAAGATCTGATGCTTGAAATTCATATGATTTCTTTTTATATTCATCTGATGATTTGGGATGCTTCATTGTAGGTTGCAGGAAGGTCATCTACATCTTCTTGGTCTTATAATCAAATGTAGAAAGAAATCGGCTTTGGTCACTCGGTGACTGCTTCTAATATTGGTTATATGTATAAGATTTTAATGCCTCATTTCTTAGCTTGATTTCTTTATATTTTTGCATAATATCCATCTATTTCTCTGCTGGTTTACTGGATGAAGATACTTCAATTTTGTGTTGTTTCCGAATAATTTGAGTTTTGGATACTGAAGGCTGATGAGTTTCTTCAAAAAATGCTGGAGGTGCATTATCCTTCACCACTGTATCTATGTCAATTACTTCAATTTCTTCTACTTCCTCATTTACAGGACTTCATTTTGGATTCTTCATGTACATCAATTTAAATTTTATTTCAGTGGTAGTTTATGCAGTGTATGATCCTTCTTCTCTGACTCTTTTTGAGTTCCTATCTTCTTGGGATGGAGTCTACAAGATTTGACTAGTATCACCTTGCTTATCTGCCTCTTTCAAAGTGTTCTCCAACCATTCAGACTAATTGGAGTACTTCTCTATGTCTGGCTTGGACTCATGTACATAAGGAGTTAATTTACATTTAACTCTCAATTTTCTTATTACTCCCAAAGGATCATAGTACCATTGAAAAATATGACTGAATTTGAACTCCTGCAAATACTTTTCTGCCTGTGGACTTGCATCTCTATTGTTGCAAATAAAAGGGCCAACCTGATTCTTAATTTTAAACTGTGTCTTCTTTTTGGCTGCCAAGAAATTAATTGCATCAGAATTAAGGATCTACCTAATATATTAAAGGGAAAATAACCTTAATGGGAGGTATTTGGGTAGCTTATATGGAAGAATATTAGATCCATATACCCTAATTTCTGTGTGATTCAATAGAGGTACCAATCTCCTGTCCTACTGTGTTCAGATAACTGTAGGACCTTTTTAATTTCCTCACTGACTCTTGGTTGAATGTTGTTGTTCAGCATATTGACAATAGGATGGATGAAATAGTCAATGAATTCTGTATATGTGAATTGTGTTGAATACTTCCTGAGTAAGAAAGTCCAAAATATTACTGACTATGGATTACCTTTAACATCAAGTTTTTGAAGGTTGAAGGAAAATTTATTAGATTGGAAATATAGAAACATGTGGAACAAGACTAATGAATACTTGAAAGCACCTTCTTCAGGCATTTTAACAAGTTGTTAATGCATTGTTTCAGCAATGTACTAGGAAAAATTGAAAATGGTAGCAGGAGGCTGACCAAGTGTAAAAATTGACAAAAAACTTAATACTAAAGCATCAACATGCTCATCTATGAAATAACCCAGAATAAAAGACATCATGCTAATGATATTTCTGGTTCTTTCAGAAAATATTGTTGCTGGATAAGGAGGATTTTTTTTGGAGTCTCTATAGATGAAGGAATGAATGTTTGAAATATTTGGAACCTCTCGGGGAAGTCCAGATTTAGGTATAACTGTGTAAGAGCCTCAATAGACAGAGCATTTTCATCTGGTCTAGGTTGGATCTGTAGCATTTGGTTAATTGACTCAATTGTGATAGTGAATATAATTTCTTTTCTAGGGGTTATTAGGGCTCTTTGATCAGGGAAATAGCAAGATTGACAAAGTCTGATGACCTCATGACACTAGAAATTCTGTGGGATTACATACTTAGGAAAATTAGTCTCCCAAATGAAAACTTCATCAGCTTGGTCAATGGATTTGTCATGGCTCCATCAGTGGAGCTCAAGAAGTTAAAATTTAGTGACAAGGTCACTAATTTTAAAATCTTGGTCAACTAAAGGAGTGTGTTATACATCTACAACATGAGGTTGCAAGGGATTGACAATTACTATTCCTTGAGAAGCCATTATTTGTTTGATTTATCAATTAATTAATATTTTGACTTAGGAAAACAAGTTTAGGCCTTTAGGAGCAACTCTAAAAAATTAATACATTCTCTTGAAGGATTTAGGATGAAACATGGGTTCATTCTCTGGTCTACAATGGTTTAATTGATCAAATTGTACTCTCTGTAACCTTGAATAGTCTTAGGACCTCAGAAATTCTGTGAAAAGGGGACTAGGGTCTGCAGAAAAATGATTGGAAGGTAACAAGGGCTTTCTTTTGGTTTGCATAGGCTCCTAAATGATTCAATTACTTATTATGCTCTTGTTGTAAGTACAGGCCTTGGTATTTCATGAATACCTAGAAAAAACGAAGTTTTTCTTATTGCAGAAGGGAATCTGAGGTTGCGAAAGCTTTTTGAGGCTTCACTGGTATTTATACTGCTTCGGATGGATTATGTAGTGGCTGTAGCAGCGAAATTGTTGATTTCTAGTAAAACGAGCTTGAAATAAGGTCGGTAGCAATTTCTTTAGATCAGTAATAGTTCAACAATGGCTTCATATGCGGAAATTGTAACAGAAAATAATGGTAAAAGACAAAAAAGGATGGTCTAATACGATTTTTTTAACCAATAGTAGTTAATCATTAATGCGTGGGGTTAATTCAAATGGAGGTGGTTTTTTTGCAACGGGCAAGAATACAACTTGTGGTTTTCACATCAGCCGAAGGTGGTCGGCGGTAAATATTCTGAGGATGCGATCGAATGAATTATGGAATTTTTGACAAGCTGCACACAATCTTATTTTGTAAAGTAAAGTAAAAATTATTGGCATTTAAATTTGCATAACTTTCATGATCTATTTTTATCTTTTTTTGTTCAAATGAAATGCCATTGCAACCACAGGTACTCATCGAACCCTTTGAAAAATGGGCTTTAGATTTCATTGGACCTATTAATCCACTGTCTAAGCAAAAGAAGTATATATTGGTTTGTATTGATTATGTTACTAAATGGGTGGAAGCCAAAGCATTAGTGTCTGCTACTGAAAATTCAATTGTTAATTTTCTTTATGAGGATATTTTTACTCGCTTTGGTGTTCCAAGAGAAATTGTGACAGATCAGGGAAGCCAATTCACATCCAACTTGGTGGAGAAGCTGATGAAAGAATACAAAATCAAGCACAGAAGATCTACTCCTTACCATCCGCAAGCAAATGGTCAAATGGAGTCTACAAACAAAGTTCTTGAAAGTATCATCACCAAAACTGTTCATCTACATAGAAGAGA
Organism: Pinus albicaulis; assembly: GCA_034641835.2. NCBI lineage: Eukaryota > Viridiplantae > Streptophyta > Pinopsida > Pinales > Pinaceae > Pinus > Pinus albicaulis. Next base: position 1,198,466,898 of record CM076579.1, on the reverse strand, counting down.
TTGGGCAGAAAGGCTTCCTGAAGCCTTGTGGGCCTACAGAACTACATGGAGAAATACAACAGGACATTCTCCCTATGAATTTGTTTATGGGAAAGAAGTCTTGCTCCCCATTGAGTTCCAAGTCAAGACCTTCAAGATAGCAGTTCAGTTGGGGATGGACTTATCAGAAGCCCAAAAGCATAGAATGGAGCAATTGAATGAGCTAGATGAGATCAGACAAGAAGCAATTCTAAGAACTGATCTAGTTCGATATCAAAGAGCTAAATGGCATGACAAGTATATCAAAGAAAAGAAGTTTCAAGAAGGAGATTGGGCATTGTTATTTGATTCCAAGTTTAAATATTTTCAAGGAAAATTTCAGACTCATTGGCTTGGGCCATATGAAATTGACAAGATCTTTAGCAATGGAGCGGTAAGAATCAAGACCATTGATGAATTTCAAACTCCTCTTATTGTGAATGGCCACAGATTAAAGATCTATCATAAGCCACTCTCAAAAGAGGAATTTGTCAAAATGTTTCAAGATAATTCTGCAATAAGGCTGGTGAAGAAGAATCCTTCTTCTCCACCAGCCTAGCCTTTATTCTTTTTAGTTTCAAAATATTAAAAAAATAAATAAAATAAAATAAAATTGTATAAGCCTGAAAACCAATCACTGATTGGCAGTCTTATATAGAAAATGTAGGGTGAAAATCAGGAACACCTGACACCCTCTTTACATTTTTTATTTTTAATATGGAAAACAATTTTTGCAGAAAGAAAAGTATTTACATATTACAAGACTAATCATAGTCAATTCAAAATTATGAATCCTATTATTTTAGGACCCTAACATCATCCACCTCTCTTGTTCCATCATCACTGTAGAGTTTGCCATTTTTTTATAAAGGTACTGCATCTGCTTTAAATTTATCCATTTTGAACCTTTTGAGTAACTCTCTGGTATGTTTACTCTATGTAACCAATGTATTTTCAACTTCTCTCCATATATCATACTTAAACAATAATTCAACTCACCAAGGTCTTTCATTTCAAAGACCTGTGACAATTTCTGTTTAACTTCATCAATAAATTTATAAGAATTTCATGTTATTATAAGATAGTTAACATACAAGGAAACCAAAAAAATGTTCCTCTTCTCATACCATGATATTGGTGCATGTTTCAGCCCATATAAAAATTTATTTAATTTACAAATAAGGTTTTATTTACCTTTTTTTAATGAATCCTTACGGTTGAACAATATATACTTATTCTTTTAGTTCCCTATTTAGAAAGGAAGACTTAACATCCATCTGATGAAGTTTCCATTTATGTTTTGTAGCTAAAGAAATCATTCATCTATTTGTATTTAACTTACAAATGCAAATGTTTCATATAATAAATTACCTCTTTTTGTGAATAACCTTTAGCAACCAACCTAGATTTATATTATCCACACTCCCATCAGCTTTAAATTTGGGTTTGAACAACCATTTTCATTTTATGGGTACTTTAATTTTAGGGAAATTATGTTAACTCCCAAGTATCTTTTTGAATTATGGAATCATATTCTTCCTTCATTGCATTTCTCCATTCTACATGTTCATTAGCTTCTTCAAAGTTAAAATGTGAAGGGCCTCCCAATGAGGTGTAGAATAATGGCCACCTAACCATCCTAGGCACACAAAGAATATATTAAATCTCTCCTTCTACACTTAATAATGTTTTTTTATCTTTAATAAGTTCTCAGGAAGGTTCAAAGATAATTGCTTATTATATGCCTAATATTGTTTATTTTGCATAATATTGAGAGAATATTGAGTAAATTCTGGAGCTAAACTGATTGAGAAAATATAGGGATGTGTTCCCTGCCACAGGAGAAGCCAAAAATCAATATTTCATGAAGATTCCTACTTTTGGGGACCAAATCCACTTTTTAAGGGATTTTTGAGGGGAAAGTTTCCTCCTTTCAGGGAGGTTGATTCCCCATAAATTTGTATAAGTATTCATTTGAATTAGCCTTTAGGGGCATGTATTTTTAAGTCTTCTTGTGAAGAAAACTTGTTATTTAGCTATTCTACTTTCATTTCTAGCAGGGATGTACTTGAATTGACTCTAATAGTGAAGTTTGGTTTCATTTTTAGCTTCTAAGGCTTGGTTCTTTCATAATATTTTGAGTATATCTGTAGGTCTTTAAATGCTTATATATTTTTCTGATAAGTATATCTGAGTTTAACTACTCAAATATGTTGATCTAGAATTTTATCAGAGTTTAACTGTAATTTTAACTTGTTCTTCTATTTCGCTTTGATCTTTGCATGTATCTATGGTTTTTTCCTTTGACCTATTCAAAATATGTCTTATAATTCTTCTCTCCAAGTTATTATTCACCAATCTATTGTTTAAGAGTCAATTTGTGAGTTAAAATACTAGCCTTTTACAAGTTTTAACAGATCTCCTTCTATTTTTAGCGAGCCTCCAAATTTGTATTAACTTCCAAATAAGTTGCCTTAATTATTTGTTCCAACAATAATGCTTCTAACTCATTCATGCAGCCAAATATAGTCCTTAATTCCCATGACACTTTGTATTTTTGCTCCTTTGGACATAAGTCCATGTGTTATGTCCTACACTTTAAGCCTGGGCACTTAACTGCTTACCTCCATGCGTTTTGGTCCTTAAGCCGATGCTCTCAATCTTTATATTACATATAAACCTGTCCTGGAAAATTTTATTAGCGCCTTGATGCCTTTATCCCGATAGTCTAATATTATACCTCTTTATAAACCTTTAGGGCCTACCTTACGAGATGACGTGTCTCATGGGGTTGTCATCTACTCTTTCAATTGGTCACTGCTCTATTAAAAATATAGCCTCCATTTCTTGCCATATGTATCTTGATGCTTTCGATCTTATACCTTATTTTCCTTCTAGGGTTAAGCCTATGGGATGAGCTATCTCGATGGGGTACTCCCTCCTTTACTCTCATTGGTTGTCACTGACAACCACACTGCCAATGTGTCCTGATAGTATCCTCTCAGCGATTCTTCTTTGAGCCTTAACAATTCCTTTGAGTTACAAATCCAGGGGTGAAGTGTCTTGGTGGGTCCTCCCACTGTGCCATTGACCAATCACAATCCTTACAATGCAATATGGCTATGAAAACTTCCACATGCGCCTAATGCCCAGTCAACCCAATGCTTCCCTTTTACACTACTCAAACACCTTCTAGGGGCCCGAGTAACCAAAAAACCAGGTTTGGAGCTCAAGGTTTGCCAAAAAACCCCTATACTACTGGCCCTTTCGGTAGTGACCTGCTTGCGCAGGTCAAAGTCTCACCCAAAGTAGTATGGGTGGGTGCTAGAACCAAGTTTCCGCACCCTGAGAAAGGATAGGTAAGGCAAGCAGAGCTGCGTTAGACCATGTGATTCCCAGATTACCTTGTTCTGTGTAGGGTCAATTAGGTCTCGATTCGCATCCACGTGCACTAGATCTATAATTATATTCTCTCACGACAATAGCACAGTATTACATAACAGAACAGAACAGATCCAAATATAGAAAACACACTTACACAGATCTTCGCAGCTTAAATACAAAAAATACACAATGCAATAATTACCAATGATTCACACAAAGAGTACTCATAGATTCAGTTCTCTATCAACCTTTCTTATTCATTCATTCATCAATTCCTTCTTACAATTCCCTTCCCATCTTGCACACACAACAACAGGGTCTGCACACAGCTAGACTTGGATGACCGTGCACACAACCAGTAGGAGTCCTTTCCCCAAAACCCAAATAGATAGCTTAAACCACAATTTGCATCAATTTCAATTCCTCCCTTACAATACAAAAATGTTCCTCTATTTATAATAATCTAGCCTAGACTTTCCTATGGTCCGCAAACCATGGTTTTCGAACCCCTGGTTTACCCTTTTACCCATTACAATACTTTTGGGGCTTTGACCCACTCAAAAACCCCTATGCTATATTAAATCTAATCAAAAGTATCCAAAATGGACCAGTTTCGTGGCTCATAGGAGACCCTGTTCCAACAATCCCCCAACACAATCTTGTGACTCGTCCCGAGTCACTACAGTGGTACAGCCTCGATCTGCGCACGCAAGGTATCAAGAGCACTGCTGAGCCGAGGGAGTATGTCCTGACTTTGGGCCGTAGCATTCTGTGCAAGATCTACTAGCTTCAGGGAGGGCGGCCCTTCAGTGGCCGAGGTAACGCTTTCAAGAAGCTGATTAAGTCGCTTGATCGCGCCATCAATGTCTTGTGATAATCGGAGGGCTATGGTAGTCCAAGGCTTCAGACGTTTTGCCATGATGTGCTATTTATGTTGGAGTTTCTAAATATTGTCCTGGATATCATTGCTGGTTTTTAACCATGCCAAACGCTGGGCAGGAGCCAAAGTAGGCAGCATAGCGTTGATCTATTAGAAGACTTCTTCCTTTTGTCGTAAGTCCTCTTTGATTTGTTGGAGGACTGGATCATGCTGGACCCTAGTCCAGAGTTGGATGGTTGACTCTAGCAGCTTGGCACCTTGAGAAATTTTCCCTAAAATAATAGTGCTCGTGTTGGTGACTAGGGCAGTACACTAGGCGCAGACTTCCGGGGGTGTTTCAGGCTGTAGTTTGGCCTGCAAGTCAAAGATCTGTTTCTCCAGTTGTGTCTTGACGGTGTGTGTTTCCATCTGAGATGCTTTCAGAGCACTAACCAATTTTTACACCTTATCTCGAGGTGTATCTACATCTGGGATCTCATTAGTAACCTCCGTGTAGAGCTGATGGATCACAGTTTCAAGCTCCGCCTGTTGTGACGTGGCCAAGCGCAGATCAACAACCTGCTGTGTAATGGTGTGCTTAGCTGTACTAAGCTATTGGTGTACTTTCTGGTCACGGGAGAGAAAATCATAGAAGATAGTGTGATGAAGGTCATGTAAGGCTGCGTGGGGCAGCTTAGCCAAGTCTAGCTGAGTTTCTGTGGCTGCCGGGGACTGTGTCCCTACCAAGGCACCGCTAGGGATAGCCCAGAGTGGCGCTGAACTGCTGTCAACTGACAGGGGCTATGCCTGGCCCTTTCCTGGGGTGGGTTTGCAGCAGTTGATCAATCCTAGCTCCCTCCAGGTCCTTTCCTCTAGGACCATAGAGATGAAGTCCTTTGTGATGCGAAGACAACGTAGTGTAGAGGCTTCACCTAACCAGTTCTACCAAGTTTCTAGTTCCTCACTGGGATCAGAAAAACCCTCAATATCCCCCTCGTAGCATAGTACTGCATCCTTGGTTGGTTTGTCCCCATTTCGCGCCGAAAACTTATAGATATAATCCGCATCTTCCCTTTTGGGTATGAGTTTCGTATAACGTTTACCTTCCGCAGGGTCTAATGGCACGCCTACCCTTGTGCCATTATTTTCAAATACCATGCTTCATTTTTTTAAGTTAATGATACTACCCATGTCGATGGCCCAATCCAATCCTAGCAGTGCAGGGTAGGGGTCCGCATCCCCGGTGATTTGAATGAATTCGAAGTTAGCCCGAACTCTTACCCCTGCGACATCCACGATAATCCCATAGAGCCTCCCCAGAGGTACTATTTTTTGGTGATTGGCTATTCGAAGATGGATGGTGGACCTTTCCAGCTTTGGTTCCCCCATGCGTTGCCAAGTTTGATTAGGTAATATATTGGCGTCCTATCCGAGGTCTAAGATAACCCGATCCATCTCGTAGTTGCCGATCTAGACCGTCAGCCGCATCTCCCTGTCAGTGCGTCTTTGATACTTGTATAACTTATGCACATCCTTAATGTCAGGTGACAGGGAAGTGTGTGTTGCGCAACTCTCTAGTAAAGCCTGTAGATGTCGTACTGCCTAGGGGTTGCGCAACAGTCTCATACATGCCTGTAGGAAAGGTTTAACCTCCTTAGCTACCTTCAAATCCCCAGGGCGTGCGGACACAGAGGCTTTAGTCTCGAGGAAGTCCTTCCAAGCTTCCATAAATGTTTCCCTTGCTTTGTCTAGGTCCAGCCCTTCTTGGTTGCTAACTGCTCTGCGGATCAGTGTTTCAGTTTCCTCTTTCTCCTCAATTCCCCTACTCGCCAATCCATTGCGCGTTACTACATTTACCTTCGAGTCCTTACCCCTTAGCTCAGTCTGGACCCTTCACACCTTCTGCGTAGATGGGAGCTACTTTTCCTGTATCTTTGCTTTCAGGGCTGGACAATCTTCCAGCGTATGGTCCAACTGTCTACAATACCTGCAGGACTATCGTGTGGGGTCCAGGAAATCCCTCACAAAATTCCCCGTGCCTCCACAGTTATAGCAGATCAAATGGCCCCGACCTCGACCTGCACTTCCGCTTCGGCTCCCGTCCCTTCTTTCGAAGGGGGAGTCATCCCTGCCCGTGGGAGTTTTTGGTGAGGCAGGGTCTAACTGCACTTCCGACATCTTTCTCCTGTCTATTGCTAAATTATGGATTCGGACGTCCTGCTCCTCATGGCCAATTGACTAGCAAAACCGGCACCAGCGACGCTTTGGTTCTACGTGGCCATCCCCGTACAAAAACGTAGATCCACTTGAGATCCATTGTTCTGGGCTAGGCTCCCCTGATCCTGGGTGCCCTGGAGTTTGCCATTGTTCCGTGCCAGCTTCTCTTCCTTTGTCCCGTTGTAGGTCCTGAATCTCCCGGTGCATAGCCCCAAGCTGTGGCTGGATCTGTTGTACCTTCAAAGAAACATCTTTCCTGGGCGTAGCTTCTAGTTTCATGGCAACTTCCAAAGCTTTATCCCATGAGTCAAAACTTTGGTGACCCATAGGTATGCGTAGGTGAGGGAGTAGCATGGTGATGAACCATTCCACAAGCTGTCTGTCATCATACTGAAATTCTCCCTCTCTGAAAGCTTTTTTCAGGCGATGATCCACTTCCCACATAGACTCAGTTTCTCCCTGCTTGAAATCTTTTACATCTACCACAACCTGAGAGTAGAATTTAGGTTTCTGAAACTATTGTTTCAGGGCGTCCTTAATATTTTGAATAGATATGGCCCCATTTTGAGATACGTACCCCATATACCATTCCAAAGCTCTTTCTTCGAAGGCTAGGGATAGTTGCATTTTTTTCACAAGATCGCTCACCACGCCCTGCACAACCCATACCGAGTCTACCACAAACCAGAATCGATCCATGTCTTCATCGATCGTGCCTTTAAAGTCAGGGAATTTCAAGTGCACCTCCATCTCTCCTTCTTGACAGGTTACCCGTATTCGCTTGTTAGTACCCAACCCCTTTCTCAAAATGCTCGGGTCCCGACAACAGAACCATTTGTTGGCTCGAGGGGTCCTGACCCAGGTTTGGAGCTCAAGGTTTGCCAACAAGCCACTATACTGCTGGCCCTTTTAGGAGTAACCTGCTTGCGCAGGTCAAAGTCTCACGCGAAGTAGTATGGGTGGGTGCTGGAACCAAGTTTCCACACCCTGAGAAAGGATAGGTAAGGCAAGCAGAGCTACGTTAGACCTTGTGATTCCCAGATTACCTTGTTCTGTGTAGGGTCAATTAGGTCTCGATTCACATCCACGTGCGCTAGATATATAATTATATGCTCTCACGACAGTAGCACAATATTGCATCACAGAACATAATAAATCTAGATATAGGAAACACACTTACACAGATCTTCGCAACTTAAATACAGAAAATACACAATGCAGTAATTACCAATGATTCACACAAAGAGTACTCACAGATTTAGTTCTCTATCAACCTTTCTTATTCATTCATTCATCAATTCCTTCTTACAATTCCCTTCCCATCCTGCACACACAGCAGCAGGGTCTGCACACAACTGGACTTGGATCTCCGTGCACACAGCCAGCAGGTGTCCTTTCCCCAAAACCTAAACAGATAGCTTAAACCACAATTCGCAGCAATAGCTCTTCAATTCCTCCCTTACAATACAAAAATGTTCCTCTATTTATAATAATCTAGCCTAGAATTTCCTATGGTCCGCAAACTGTGGTTTTCGTACCCCTGTTTTACCCTTTTACCCATTACAATGCTTTCGGGGCTTTGACCCACCCTAAAACCCCTCCACTAGATTAAATCTAATCAAAAGTATCCAAAATGGACTAGTTTCGTAGCTCGTAGGAGACCATGTTCCAACAATGATGTCATGTTGTCATCCTCAGGGACACCTAGTTCCTTTGGAGTGCTGACACATGTCACCCGAAAATAGCCCATTCGGGTACTCAAAGTCTCCAAAAACACTTGCCACATGTCCACCTTACCAGATTGTTTTATGAAAAAAATTTAATGATTCTGAATACCAATTGATAGTACCTTTGATACCAAGTGTTAATACCAATTATTAATACATTTGTGATCAATATTGACAACATTGTTGAATTGATGCTACTGATAACATTTGTTGAGCACTTGATAACTGAGTTTTCTCATCATCTGATCATGCTCCTTTCATCAGAAATATGATGCCCGATACAAATTACCGATTGGAACAATTTGAAAACATCAAAACAACCAATCCATTCATCATATCTACAACTCAATAATTTTAATAACATGCAGTAAACACAATTAGCCTCTGTCTTTTAGAAAAAGAAAAAGAAATGATACTAATTAATGATACCAATTGTCAATGAATAATATGATACTAAAATCTTGACTTGAGTATTACTCCCCTTGTGGCTATGCTCCCTCTTTGCATTAGGAATTTGTAAATAAACTTGTAAAATAGATAAGAAAACTTTGATAATTAATAGATCATCACCATCTACACATACTTAGACTTCCAATCCGCTTTTACAACAACATTCAATCAACCACAAGACTCAACAATCAACAGAAATTGGCATACTTCCCTTTATCCTTAAGATGAAATAATATTACACATGTTCCTTTCTACTCATTGTATATGACTTTTCTGACTTCCCTTGAAGCCGACCTCTTCTTTTTAGTGAAGAAGAACAAGGAATCTACTCCCTTTGAGAATATTATCTCCCTTTTTCTTCCACACTTGGGTATGTTGAGTTTGGTCAACACCATGAGTTGATTTCCTGTGCTGATTTGGTACTTTTTCCTGACTAAGTGACTTTCTAGCAAACCATTGATTATTCCTCTTGTTAGAACCAATTAAATCCAATCTACAATTTACGTCTTGCTCTCCTTCTAACTGTATTTCTTTTGATAACTATCAAGGTTGATGCTGCTTCTTTTGTTAGATTGGAGTTTTTTCATGTTTTAGGTTATATAAGAGAGATAAAAATGTTTCATTGGTGCTTTACTACAATAAAAAGATATGAGGGGCTGCATACATTTATATTTATCCTTGTAAGTCCTTTTATCTCGATGTTCCTTTCTTTTCTTTGACACTTCAGTGTTGTTGGATATTTGTTTGAAAAATATGGTGGGTCCCTTTAAATGTTCTATAGAGGCCCTGTCCTCTTCTAATATTGTCTCGGCCCGAGGGGAACAATGTCTGGTTTGAATCTCTTCAAAAGATTTAGAATTATTTGCATGATTATGAAGATTTAACAATTTCTCATTTAATGTTCTATTCTCTTCTTCTAGGTCCATATTAGTGGATGTGAATTTCTTTATCTCCTCAAGAGCTGATATGAGATTCCTATTTAAGTAGATATTTTCTTCAAGATCTTCCAAGTAAATAGAGGAGCAACTAAATTCACAAAAAGGGTCAATTTCACTCTCATATTGTTTAAGAGTTTCTCCCTTTATGACTCTAGGGATTCTTTTATTTACACATGAGATTTCCTTTCTTCCTCTTCACCAAATATGGACCCATTTTCATCTTAACCATTGTCTATATCTTCTATTTCTATTAAGGCAGTCCCTTCTTCACTACTACTAGATGAGCAACTCTTACTTTCACTAGTACTTGAAATTGAGTTATTTGAAGCTAAATGTCATATTATTCTACAATTAAAATACAATAACAACTTACTTGTAGATTGCATCTCCTATAAATCCTCTAAGTCCTAATCAACAACTTGGCCTATTGATACAAAAGAATCATCCTCTGATTCATGATCCTCAATACTCTTTGAATATTTGACTAATCCATCCTCCAGGGAAAGCCTCTTGACATTAGATGGAGCTTGTATGTCTATAGCATAGATGAAATATAATTCATGCCATATCTCTTTGGAAATATTAAAACATTTTTTTTTCATTATCTGACTTGGACAACCCTCTCATGATTTTGTCCCTGGATTTATTTATCAAAATTCTTATCTATTTCTTCATTCTCTACAAATGGAAATACATCCAAATCAAGTTCTTGCAAGTATATTATCACCCTTACCTTCCAAGTTGTATATTTTGAGTCATTCAAAATGGAACACCATATGATGTCATCCAGTTTTGTTTCTCCATGATGCCCGATCTTCCTTCTAATTCTTAAACTAATCCCGAAGGAACCTCGACTTGGACACCAATTTAGAAATAATGTAAAAAAAGACACTAGTAAGAGGGTGATGAATCAGTAGTGTGACTAAATTATACAATTTTTCACAAATTATACTTTTCAATCAATCATGAATCAACAACACAACTATGTAAATCATAACATTGTGATCATAATGAAGCACATGAGAAACATATACACAAGATATCAATCTTATTTTTATTTATTTAGAAAATAAAATCTTCAACTTGATTAAATCATTTCCCCACAATCTACTGCATGTAGGTCTATCATATGCAACTTTAAGGAACTACTATCCCTACTCATTTATCCAACTTCACTGAAAGGGACTATTGGCCCTGCTCGTTTATCAACCTCTATTGAAAGGGACACTTATTCCTGCTCATTTATCAAGTACTACTGAAATGGAATCTTTCCCATACTTATTTATCAACTACTATTGAAAGGGACTCTTGCCTCTAAACATTTACCAATACCTATTGGAAGGATCTACAACCCCTGATCTGCAAGTTACCACTTGTTGGCCCTCTTGATTCATATTTCACCAATAACACTGTTACCGATGAAATAGGTAACCGCACTATTACCTACTTTTTTTTGGCAGCATAAAAAGCACCCGATTTTGAAAAGTGGTGATGCATAATCACCCCCTTTTTTTTTGTGCACATTTTTGACACTCTAATATTTTTATTTATGAAGTATGAATATTTGTTTTAAAATGTTAGTGATTTTCATGTTAATTTTGAAACGTATTGATGCAGCATCAATTTTTTTTTAGAGCGGTGATTTTCATGCTAATTTTGAAACGTATTGATGCAACATCAACCTTTTTTTTTTAGAGTGGTGATTTTCATGTTGGTAATAAAACACAAAACTTAGATAATATATATATATATATATATAAACAATAAGAAAACCAATAAAAATGTAAAGAAAAACAAAATTAACTTGTAAAAATAAAAAATTTAAACAAAAATAAAGAAATTAAAAAAAACAAAAAAAAAACAAAAATATTCGAAAATTATATCAAAAGAAATGACAAAATTTGAAAAAAAAACACATATTTAAAAAAAAAAAAAAAAAACAAAAATTAACCAAAAAAGTTTAAAAAAAACATCAAAAACATTTTTTTCTAAGTTATTAAAAAAAACCATATAATTAAAAAAAAAATAGAAAATTTAAAAATAATTTAAATTACAAAATTAAAATTTAGATAAAAAAAATAAAATACAAAAAAGAAAAAATTAAATTTTAAATTTTAAATTAAGAAAATAATAATAACAAGAAAAAAAAAAAAAAAAATTGAAAAAGAAAATTAAAATAAAAAAAACTATCATTGAAAAACAAAAAAAATGAAAAAAACCACATGCAAATAATTAAAAAACAAATATCCATAAATTTACTCTTTTTTTTTAAATGAAACAATTTATAAAATTTAAAAATGAAAAACTAAATAAACTAAAAGATTTAAAAAAAAAATTAAATTAAATCAAAATTTAATAAATTTAATAAATAAATTTTAAATTTTAAAAAATAATTAATCTAAAATATTAAATTTACAAAAAAAATTATAAAAAAAAAAAAAAAAAAAAAAAAAAAAATTAAAAAAGAATCAAATTTAAAAAAAATATTAAAAATTAAAAAAAAATAAATAAATAAAATAAAAATTTGATCGTGGTGGCACCGCCAATTGGCCTCCCACCCAGGTGGTGGTGGAGGCCGGCCTCGCGCTGCATGCAACCTCCCGCCCGCCCAACACTCTACCTCCGCGCTAATTGGCTGGAGGTTGACCATACGCGCTCATAAGCATTTCAAAGTGAGGCCGATTCAATCTCGGGGAATCACCTCCTACTCGCGAGTGTCGATTCCTCGGAACGCTTCTCCCGCGCGCGAGGCTTCCATTCCCCTTAATCACTCCTCCCACAAGACGAGGCCTCCTGGGTCGCTCCCGCGCGGAGGGTGCTCCGGGCGCGATTACTCACAACAGTAGGAGGGCGATTCTCAAATCGGCCTCTCACACCGTGAGGGTTCATTCTGAATCGGCCTCGCGCCGCGAGGTGATTCTCGGAATTCGCCTCCCCGCCCTGCGGCGCAGAGGGCCGGCCGCCAAGCAGCAAACATACCGCCCCGCCCGCGCCGCCGATCGGCCTTCGCCGCCACTTCCTGGGCGAGAGGCCGACTGTGGCGCCACCACGATAAAAAAAAAAAATTCTTTTTTTTAAATTTTTTTTTTTTAATTTTTAATATATATATATATATATATATATATATATATATATATATATATATATATATATATATATATATATATATTTTTTTTTTTTTTTTTTAATATATTTGAAATTTAATTTGTTTTAATTTGTTTTGTTTTTTTAAATTTTTTTTTTTTAAATTTTATTCATTTTTTTTGTTTTTAATTTTTTTTTTTTTTCTAAATTTTGTTAATAATTTTTATTAAATTTTGTAATTTTTTTTTTAATTGATTTTTTTTTTAATATTTTTTTTATTATTAAATTTTATGTTTAGTTTTTTCATATAATTTTTTAAAATTTAATAAATTTCGTATTTTGTTTTTAATTTATTTGAATTTAATATTCTTTTTTAAATATTTTATTTTATTATTATTATTATTATTTTAATTACATAAAATTATTATATTTTTTTATTTCAATTAAAATTCTGTATTTAAAATTATATATATATATATTTTTAATTAAACTTAATATTTTCAAATTAATTTGTTTTTTATTTTATTTTTTATTTAATATATATTTTTTTATTTTATTTTTTTCAATTTTTCATTTTTTATTGATTTTTAAAGTTTTTTAATTTTTTATTTTAACTATGTTTTTTTTTTTTTTCAAAATTTATTTGTTTATTCATTTATTTATTAAAATTTAATATTTTTCTTTTTTTAATTTAATTTTTTATTTTAATATTAACGTTTTTTTTTTAATTTAATAAAATCTAACATATATTTTTAATTTTTTTTTCTAAATTGAGCTAATTCTATTTATGTATAAGTAATGGTACAAAACTGCCTCAGTTCAGCTGCGTTAGCCTGAAACTGGGCTTGAAAGTCAAGCATAGTGCTGAAAGGAAGCTGCCCATATAGGGAAACTAGCTTTTTTAAAACAGTCTCGTCGCCCTTATGATGGGAAACCGGCTGAATTGTTATGGTTGCAAAGACACAGTAACAAAAAGCTAGCACTATTATGAACGAAAACCAGTAGGCTGCTAAGTGCAGAAGAAAACTAACAGCGTTACAAAAAGAAGCTAAGTCTAAGACCATACTGTTCCAGTTCAAAGCTGAGTCAGCTGGAGGTGACTGGATAAGGTTGCTCCTCCAGAATTGGGCAGCCGTAGTAGTCCTCCGGATCATCCACATCAGCATCCATAGCGCCTTGAACCATAGCGCCTTGAGCCTCCGAAGTTTCCACCTGCAAGGGGAAGGGGCCACGGGGGGAAAAGGCTGTAGCATCAGGCGTGGCCAGGTCTTTAAGGGGAGTAGCAGTCGAGGTGGAGCGAGGCGCGACTGAGGTGGAAAGGGGGTCAGGAAGGACGGCAGTGGAGGCATTCACAGAAGTGGAACTGAGAGTGGCATCCTCACATAAAGTGATGGTGATATAGGCAGTAATTGAGGGGCGGGTGAGTGTACTATCAAACCTCAGCTCTGCTCGTTGCGTGGAGTGGCGGATGAAAGGCCTGTGGGCGGGTAGAGGAACATGAGAGGCGGAGAAAGGGGGAGCTTCATGCTGGAGGGAGACAGGCGGTCGACCATAAACAAAATCAAAAGGAGTTTCAGAGGCAATTCTGCTGGAAGAGGGGCGCTCCCCAGCAGAGCCACCGCGAGTGCTACCTCTGCGAGCTGTCATACGTGGCCTGAGGCGAGGCATGGCAGACTCGGCGTCGGGAGGCTTTTGAATATGGATATCAACCGCAGAAGAGTTGGGAGTGAGCAGAGGCAGACCACCGGAATGCAGAACGACGGGCGGGTTATGAATAAACTGAGGGGCAGCGTTCGCACCAGAGCAAAATCTGCTGTTCGAGAAGTGAATGCCAGGAGAAATCTCAATACAACTATATAACGAGCAGCGCCGGCCTGTGACTGTGCGAGCGCTTGGCTCAGCACAGTGGGCAGGGCACTCACCGGCCAAAGGCACCATACAGACGCGGAGGGAGGCGAGGAGCTCTTCGAACAGAGAGTCGAGCAGAGAAACAATAGCCATGATGCACATACCAGGCGGAACGATGCTATAGAGGCGTCGGCTTGAAGGAGCAATGAATGAGGTTGCAGGCGCATTGAAGGCGCATTTAAAATTGCCGTGGGGAGCCATGTGGCCACCACGCTCACCGGGCGTTGGGAAATGGCCACCACACGTACCCTTTGTCCCCATGGGGCTGTTAAGCATCCGCATCCGGAAAACATATATTTTTAATTAAAGTTCATATATATATTTTATTTTTTATAATTTGAATTTAATTTATTTTTTAAAATTTATTTGTTTTTTTAATATATATTTTTTAAATTTTAATATATTTATTGTATTTTATTTTTCATTTTTTATTTTTAATTAATTTTTCATTTTTTTACTTTTAATTTAAATAACGATTTTTTTTTTAAATTTTTATTTTAAAGTTTTAAATTTATTAAAATTTAATATATTTCTTTAAATTTTATTTTTTATTTTAAAATTAATTAATTAATTTTAAAATTTAATAAACATTTTCTTTTTCTTTTTTAAATTCAATTTATATATTTTATTTTTTATAATTTGTTTCTTTTTTTAACTCGTTTTTTGTTTTTAATTTAATATGTTTATTTTGTTTTTATTTTTTATTTTTTTATTTCTATATATTTTGAAATTTTAATCTTTATTTTTTATTTTTTTCTTAAATTTTAGGTTTTTTTTAATGTTTGAATTAAAATTTTTATTTTGTTTTTATTTTTATTTTTTTTATTCCTATATATTTTTAAATTTTAAGCTTTAAAATGTGTTTTTTTTTTTTTTTTTTTTTTTTTTTTTTTTTTTTTTTTTTTTTTTTTAAATTAATTTTTTTCTTAAATTTTAGGTTTATTTTAATGTTTGAATTTTAAAAATTATAAAATGTTATTTCTATTTTTAAAAATGTCAAAAATATGACACAAATTTTTTTTTTTTGTTATTCCAGCATCAACTGGTTTTTTTTTAGGGTGTTTTTTCAATCCTTTTTTCAAGAAACAATTTTGTTTTTAGCATAATTTTATAAAGTGTTGAAATTTGACCTGCAAAAAAAACCAAGTGCGTTCTGGAATACACTTTTTTGTTTTTGGGGTGTTTTTTCATGCTTTTTGAGTCTTTTTGGGCTAGAGTTCCCGTTTTGAGGTTAGGTTACCTATTTCATCGATAACATTGTTCAATCTTCAAACTAGAATCAATATACCACTTAACTCATAAACAAACATTTTTTCTCACTACAACTACTCACCAAAACCACCTTACAAGCACCATCAACAATCTTTGATTACTGATAAAATCACCATCTAAATCATCTTCAACAATTTCTCATTACTGAACACACCAAACTATACCAACAACATCAATCCTTTCACCAATCACCAATGCAATCTTTGCATCTCTAAAAAACCTTTCATATACCAAATATGATCACGAATTCACCCTTGATGCATACCAACACTATGCATCTCGTTGCACCTACAACTTTATTCTCTATTGCTCTAATTCTGCTTATAAATAATTTAGTCTGCTATTTTTGGTAATTGAAACTTTAGTTAATTTCAAGTTTTTCTCCATGCATAAAATATATATTTGTATTTCTTCTGCTTCAAATAACTATTATTTATGCCATCTACATGTATTCAAATACTTCTCTATTGTTTTGTGAAGTATATCTAAGTTTAACTGATCAAATTTATTGTTTTGGAATTTTATCAGAGTTTAAATACAATTTTAACTTATTCTTCTATTTCACTTTGATATTTGCATCAATCTATAGTTTTTTCCTTTTTCATGCTCAAAATATGTCTTCTAATTCTTCTCTCCAATTTATCATTCACCAATCTGGTGTTTAAGACTCAATATTTGAGTTAAAATGTTAATTTTAGTTATTCTTTCCTTTGCATGTTTTAGTAGAGCTCCTTCTATTTTTAACGAGCCTCCAAATTTGGCTAAGCTACCAAATAATTCGCCTTAATTTTCTGTTCCACCAATAATGTTTCCAACTCGTTCATGCCACAAAATATAGTCCTTAAATCCCCTGAAGTTTTGTATTTTGGATCCTTTGGCCATAAGTCTGTGTGTTGTGTCCTGTGCTTTAAGCATGAGCACTTAACTCCTTACCTTTCAATGCATTTTATCAGCCCCACGACCCGTTTATCCCAACAATATAATCTTGTGCCTCTTTATAAACCTCCAGGGTCTTCCTTATGGGATGATGTGTCCCATAGAGCCGCCCTGTGCTGTTTTTGTTGGACGTTTCTCTACCAACCGTACCACCTTCGTGTCCTGGCGCCTGTATCTCGACACATATGATATGTTGAATTGTTTTCCTTCCAGGTTCAAGCCTACAGGATGAGATATCTTGATGGGGTCCTCATGCATTTACTCTCATTGGTTGTCACTGACAACCATATTGCTTATGTGTCCCGACACTATCCTCCCGACACATTTGCTTTGTTCTTTCAAAATTCCTTCAGATTAGACCTTCAGGGATGATGTGTTCCGGTGGTTCACCCAATGCACCATGGACCATTCAAAATTCTTTTGGGGCGAGCTAGATTTGACAATTTCCACATGCACACGACACCTAGTCAACCCGATGCTTCCCTTTTGTGTCGCTCAAACACCTTTCGGGGTCCTACTAGTGGGATGACGTCATAGTGTTTTCATTAGGGACACCTAGCGTCTCTTGAGTCGTGACATGTGTCACCTAAAAATGACCCATTTTGGTACCTAAAAACTCGAAAAACACTTTCCACGTGTCCACTGTACCAGACTGTCCTAGTGTTAGTGCTAACATCATTTGTGACCACTCATGTGCTACCACATAGCCTACATGTTTCATCTCTATGCTTAATTTGTGTGTGTTATTTTACCCTCCTATATTAACCCAACATGATGAGATGTCACAGAGTCCACCATTTGGCTAATAATTTCTTGCCATGTGTTTGTTAGTGAGGAGAGAGAAAGGTTTCTTAGTCTTTTGGTTTGTGCCAATTACTTTGTTAAATTTTTGAAGCACCTAGCCAATTTATTTACTATGTTGCGCTACTGCCACGTTGCCTAGTCCTTTAAGAAACCCACTTGTGGTTTTACTACCACGTTGCCTAGTCCTTTGAGAAAGCCACTTGTGGTTTCTGACACCTCTTGCTAGATATTTGTGGTATTTAAGGAGGGAGGGTGTCAAAATGAACCTCCATCGTTGATTTGTCGATCGATAGTATGGACATTCTGCCCATTCCAACACCCCTCTGCATATTAATTGTCATGTTGTTGACCTTGTCATAATTGTTTCCGATGTGCTAATGAGACACATGGGGTCCTATCTTCCCATGAAATTTCTTGTTGTTTAACTTTTTGGGTCCACCAACCCTTCGCCAAATGCATCACCAATTTTTCAATACTCCAATTATAACTTTTGCTATGACTCCTTCACCTTTTTATACTTCAGTTAACTTTTGGGGCTGCACCTTTGACTCACCATAAATTCTAATCCAGGAGGCCATTTTCAAACTCATGCATACCACTGGAAATATCTTTTAGATCTCTTTCCATCTAAGTGGGTTTCACCTACAATGGATATGATCTACTCTCCAAGGATTTGCCCCAAATTATTTGTACTTTATTCATTGATGCTAATTTTTATCCTTCTTATGACTGATCCTTAACACCTATGCCATTATCATTAACACCTTTGATACATTTTCCATCATTGAAAACACCATAATCAATGCTTTTCATTTCCTATGCTTTGAAAACATATTTCAAACACAATATTTAGAGAATATTGAGTAAATTCTGGAGCTCTATTGATTGAGAAAATATAGGGATGTGTTCCTTTCCATAGGAGAAACAAGAACTTAGTATTTAAAGAAGATTCCTAGTTCTAGGGATGAAATCCAATTTTTGAGGGTTTTTGGAGGAGAAAGCTACCTCCTTTTGAGTTTTCTTCCTGTTAATTTAAATAAGTAACAATTTGAATTAGCCTGTAGGGGCTTGGATTTTCTAGTCTTCTTGTGATAAAAACTTGTTATTTAACAATTTTACTTTCATTTATATCAGGGATGTACTAGAATTGATTCTAATAATGAATTTTGGTTTCATTTTAAACTTCTAAGGCTTGGTTTCCTTCATATGACTCCGAGTATCCATGGGCTTGTCCACCCTAGGATCCTTAGAAATATACTATACAATATTTTTATCTTCTTTGCATTTCTTATTTACTCATCTCTCATTCTTGCATTTCCTCTCCTTGCATTTAGTATTCATGCTTCATTTGTTATAGGTTAGATTGGTTAAATCATTGAAGTAAGTGGTTTTGCCAGTCATTTATATAGTTACAAGTATGATGCATCCTTAAAATAACTTTTCAAATTCATATTCATCATTGGGTTGCTTGGATTGGTTTACTAGTTCACAATTCTAGAATTTATGGTCTGAGTAATAAATTTATACTAAATTTTAGCACATGCTAATGAAGATATGTCGAGTTTATTCCACTTGTATTGAATCCTAAAAAAATTAAAATTGATAACAAAATTTACCCTACAACATTTTCATTTGATTATGTTCGGAATTTAGCATCTTAACTCAAGAAACATGCATCCAGTGGCAATCGTGTAACAATGCACATAATTCTTCAAATTGATTCTATAATTTCCTCCAAAGCTTATTTCTCATTCCTCATCACTCCACAACTTCATTTGAGCCTTGCATATTTATTTGAGAAGACCAAATACCCCTTAGGAAGTTTTCTTTCATAGCTATGGTTTCATTTTGAAACTAGGTTATACTTCTTATGTTATGTGAAAATGATTTACCTTGATCATTATTGATACTTTTGTTGTATTATTTCAAGTAGAATAGGATTCAATTTATTCATTCATTTTATTACAATAGAATAGGTTTATTTCTGTTGGAAACCAAGACAATACAAAAAGGGGGGGGGGGGGGGGTGGATCGGTATTGTATGATTTTTAACAATTAAAAACTTTCTTTTAATTTGTGTAATAATGTTGAAACACCATTAAATACTTCAATAATTCATAAGCATAATAGGAATCAACTATCTCAATGGAAAACACATAACATAAGTAAATTTTTAGAATTGATGTTCAATTCATTCATAAGGCAAGCTACAATTTGTTGTTACAATTATCTGGCTACAACTAACAAGAAGCTACAACAAAATGGAGCTAGAATCCCAAATATTTTCCAGCAACCACTAGAAGGAGCACCAACCCCTGATATTGACACTCACTGGTTCATATTTCATCCATTTTCAAACTAGAAACAATGAATGCCTTATCTTATTTCAAAAATAATTAAATTCCTCAATCACTAACACCTTCATCAATATTTGATCATTGAAAAACACTAGTTTCTCCACCACAACTCGCTCATAGAACTCACTTCTCTGTAATCTCTCTTCATTCTTAACATGATTTCTCAAGCCTGCATATAAATAATTTTTTTGGCTTGATATATTTGGATTCTTTTTCTTTTGATTATTACATGCTTTCTTAATTTTATTTTCCTTTGGGTAAAAATATGAAAGTGGGTTACACTTTTGTGAGAAAGCGGGTGGAAAATTCATTTTTCCAACAATTTTGCCGAACTTTTATAAAATTTCGGCCGAAATGTTTCAAAGTTCGGCTGAAGTTTGTAAATTAGTTCAGCCGAATTAATTCCGCCGTTTACATTGATGGCGTAATGACGACATGGGTAAACAGATTTTTGGTCAGAGATGGGAAAATCAACATTAAAAGTTCGGTCGAACTATTAGTTCAACCGAACTTTTGAAAAGAATTCGATCAAACTATTTCTTATAAATATATCAGCCCGCGAACCGCAAGAGGTTTCGGGCTTGTTATCATTTTTTTGTTATCTCTGTGTTGTTGTTTCGTTGTTGCATTGTCCGATCTCTGTCTCATTGTTTCGTATTTGTTGTTGTAGGGGCTTGAGGTGAGAAGCTCTGTTTTTGTGTTTTTTTTTTTCGTCTATTTTTTGTGGGTTTTAATTTTTGTCTCTATTTTTTTGTTCGCAATTTAAAAATAACCTACGTCTTCAACGATCTCCTTCCTCATTGCAGATAACCTGCGTCTTTGGTGATTTCCTTCCTCTTCGTCTCGTCGTCTCCAGGTAGATGAAAAAACTTGTTTCTAATTAGTTTGTCTTGCAGAGTGTTTGTTTGTGGTTACATTGTCTTGCCTTCCATATAATGAAACAAAATGTGATTCAGCTACAGGGAATGAAAAATTATTTTTATTTATACGTAAATGTAAATTGAAAAACTATTAAAATTGTAATATAAAAACTGTAAATTGGAAAACTATTAAAATTTTAATGTAAAAACTGTACAATTTTAATGCATGAGAGGTTTTTGTTGAAGTATTGATTTTAGCTATATATAACTATAAATTGAATATTGGAAATTTACAATTTCATTTAAAAAAAGAAGTAATTTCTTTGACTAACACAGTTATATCAACCATTACATCATCATCCTGATAGTTACCCAAAACCAAAAACACAAAAATCAGTTTGGAAACAAATTTTTGACTTCTTTTATATATATATATATATATATATATACATATTGTTTCACATTAATTTCCATGATATTCAAAATCATGTGGAGGAATCATTGATATTCAAATTCCAGCAGAGGAATCACTGTAAGCAGTTACACGTGTTTTCTCAATCCATGACAGGCCACACGCATAGAATATTCGTTGTGTTCAAAAACTGTATCAAAGTCCCTGAAACTAGACTCAATCATAGATCGTTGCTGTAGTTATTGACACACTCACATAAATGATTATTCATTTAATCATTAACACAGATTAGCCACAATAGTGTGATCATAACAAGGTTCTTTGTCTAGTGTGTGGAAATTCAGAATTTGAGATGTTTCATAGGAAAAGTTTTAAGAAATTAAATGCAACAATTAAGCCACCTTTAAAGAATATTGAAGCTACTAGAATTCAATAGAACTTCCAAATTTGATTTCTGCTCAGTCTAGTTTGCATGGAGCCTTCAGAACTGCTTCAGGACTTCAAGTAGCATTCATATCATGCATGCTAACCAAACCATATATTGTTTAGCTACTTGAAGATTATATTTGCGGAAGAGAGCTTCCAGACACCTCATTGACCACCTCTTTACTCATTCTCTTTCTCACACAGAAATACCTCGGAATCAGATTTAGTGGAACATGATTTCTGTTGCCTATACAACGCGGCATCTCAAACCTTGATGCTAGGTTAGATGGTTGTTTTATTGGTTGAGTAGAATTAGCTCAAGTAGGTAGGTTTTTTTACTTTCTTTCTTATTCCTGAACTGAAGCTTCCTAATCTAGCTAACTTTATAATGCCTCAAAGAGTAGAGTTGTATGTGTTTTCTTGATGGTTGATAGCTCTATTCTTTCCTTCAACCTCTGCAGATCTAATATCTCTGTGTTCTTCTTATGAACACCAACTCATAGCTCTATTATTTCTTAAGCTTGTAGGTTGTATTTGTATTCTGTTGCTTCCTCAGACCTTTGTTAGATTGTATTTGTCTTTCAATAAAGTGTTTGTTTGTGGTTACAATGCCTATCTTCCTTAATACTCCTTACTATGCTAAAACCTAAGCTTTTCTTTCTTATTCCTGAACTGAAGCTTCCTAATCTAGCTAACTTTCTAATGCCTCAAAGAGTAGAGTAGAGTTGTTTGTGTTTGTTTTATTGATGGCTGATAGCTCTATTCTTTCCTTCAACCTCCGCAGATCTAATATCTCTGTGTTCTTCTTATGAGAACCAACTCACAACTCTGTTCTTTCTTAAGATTGTAGGTTCTATTTGTGTTATGTTGCTTCCTCGGACCTTTGTTAGATTTTCTTTGTCTTTCAGAAGATTCTTTGTCTATGGTTATAGTGCCTATCTTCCTGGATACTCCTTGCTAAGCTAAAACCTAAGATTTTCTTTCTTATTCCTAAACCAAAGCTTCCTAATCTATCTAGCTTTATAATGCCTCAAAGAATAGAGCTATATGTGTGACTTTTGACATAACTTCATGAACCACTACCACTAGTTGTTTAAGTAAGTGTACAAAATAATTTTGCACCCCTTTTCACTTATTAATTCAATCATAAGTTTCTATGTGTAGATTTTAGGCCCACCTCACTAGATGATGTGGTGGTTTTATTGTAATTGAGATGATTAAATTACTAGGATTGAGGTTGGCTATTTTAAAAAAATTAGCCAAATGTTGATTTAGTGATACTTTTGCACTGTATTCATATTTATGTTGATGCTAACTATTTTTTATTAATGTACACAAATTTACACCTTGCATGATGCTTCCTCTCCTAGTGTTGTCATTTACTTTTCTAATCTTGTAAAATGTTAAAAGTGGAGTGTTTTATGATGTAATGGATATTACTAATCTATATTATGTATGTAGTGATATGATGATAGTGTGTAGGTTGAGGTTAAAGTTGTAAAATTCTTGTATGTATATCAAGGATGAATGATAGCACAAGCCAAAAATAACATTAAATTATAAAATTTAAATGATTATTAAATTTTACACCTTCCATGATGCTTCCTCTCCTAGTGTTTTCATTTACTTTTTTAATCTTGTAAAATTTTAAACTTTACTTTACTTTTCTCTAACAAACTCATAAAGGTGTGACTTTTGAGATAACTTCATCAACCACTACCACTAGTTAAACTCATCAAGGTGTGACTTTTGACATAACTTCATCAACCACTACCACTAGTTGTTTTAGTAAGTGCATAAAAAAATGACATTATTATAAATTATTAAATAATCTGTTAGGTGCTAAATCATACTTATTAAGGACATAACTAATGCAAGTTGAAAATTATTTTTTAATGTTCTTAGCCTATTTATAGATGTCAAAGTAAAGGCTTCTAGATGTGATTTCTCCCATAAACTTCAAGGCAAACTAAATTCTAAAGCAAACCATGTACATGTCATTTCTCCCACAAACTCATCAGGGTATGACTTTTGACATAACTTCATCAACCACTACCACTAGTTGTTTTAGTAAACTTGCATAAAATAATTTTGCAAACCATGTATATGTCATATCTCCCACAAACTCATCAAGGTGTGACTTTTGACATAACTTCATCAACCACTACCACTAGTTGTTTTAGTAAGTGCATAAAATAATTTTGCAAACCATGTACATGTCATTTCTCCCACAAACTCATCAAGGTGTGACTTTTGACATAACTTAATCAACCACTACCACCGTTACACCATTTTTTGGTCATCTAACCTACTATCATTAGATGGACCCAAGTACACCATGTAAGACCAATTTCACCCTAAGTAAAATTGCTTTCACTATGTAAAATAACTTAATAAAACCATTTATTAGGTTGTTTATGGTCTAAACAGGGAACCCCAAAAGGAAATATTAAACAAACCTATATTTGTTTGATTTTCCTCAAGGAATAATTAATTAAACAATAATTTAATTATTATTCCTGGTCATGTTTAACCCCAAAAAAAGAAATTAATTAGATAAATCCTTATTTATCTTATTATTTTTTAGGAATAATTGTTTAAATCTTATTTAAATAATATCCCTTGTTAAATATGACTAAATCACCCATAAATAATTAAATAAATCATTATTTATTTGATTATCTTTCAACCACTTCCTTAAAATGATAAATAAATCATTTATTTATTTATTATTCACAAATAAAGGGATTTGACCCCAGTCAAATACTTTTTCCCTCCAACAAATATAATAAAATATTCCATAAAAGGTGGATCTAGATTTGGTTAACATTATTTTAATCATGCACCAAGATCTAGAATGACCCAATATTTTGTTATAAATAGGAGGGTTTTTCCTACCACTCTTCACCTTTTGTTGCCTATTAGATCACTCTGGATCTAAACTCTTGGTCTGACTTTGAGCCATTATCATTGTCATATTTTCCATTATTTTTTGTGTGAGCTCCCTTTGAGTTCTATCTTTGTCTGGGTTTTCTACACCAACAAGAGAGAGAAATGCTAGATCTGAAGTGCTGAGGACTTCCAAGAACCCATCCCATTGAGGAGAATTGGAAACACCTTCTTGTTTTCCTCCCAGGTGCCCTTAATACAAAAAATTCTTTCAAAAAAAATATTGTTCTTGTCTTGTCTATTGGATGTATGGAGCAAACCCTTGTTTTTACTGCTTAATGTCTCTTTATGCATAGTACGGTTTTACGTTACTTGTTTTGATCTTGTGTTGCGGATACGAAGATATTAGCGAATACCATTTGATCTTGGAGCTATAAGTTATGCGTAGCTAAAGTGGTATTTTTTCGTACACTTCGACAAAATATTCATACTAACAACTGGCGACTCCACACGGGTTTTCAATTACGACCGCTGTCGTTTTTCATATTCCTGCATATCCAGCTACTTCAGACCCTACGGTTTCTTTTCAAATTTTTGTTTTTCCTATTTTTATGTTTTTTTTCACCTATAAAACCCTAAAACATTAAAATTTCTAACTTCCGCGTGTTTTTGGACCTATTGCGCAGGTGACAGACATCAGCCGCAACTGAGACGACAACTTTTTCGGAAATCTGCCGCAGGGACACCCGGAGCTTCAGGTCGCACTTTTCAGCCCAGAAACTGCGACCTGGCCTCCAGGTCGCACTTTTCAGCCCATTATCTGCGACCTGCACAGAAAACAGGTCAGAACCTGCGACCTGCGAGTTTTTCTGCTATTTTTCTGGGTTTTTCTAAAGCTTCTGTCAGGGTTTTCTAGCCTCTGTCTCAGCCCGTTTAGACCTGTTTCTGATCTGTTTTGCTCATATAAGTGGGAACACAACCCCCTAGGGCTTTAGTACCCTCCACTTTTGGTGGAAGCGTTTTAACTGTTTCAGGTGTCTGTTTTTTCAGACTTTTAGCCGCCCCTTTTTCAGATCTGATACCTCCTTTTCAGCTCCCGTTTAATCAACTCTTCTCCCTTTCAAATCACCTCCTGAAGTTTTTTTTGGATCTACCTTTAGGGCCTCCTCCTTGTCCCTTCTGCTTTTTGTTGATTTCCTCCTTTTTTCCCAGCCACCTTGCCTCTGCCTCTTGGCTGTGTTCTGCACCTCTTTTCAGCAGATTTCTCCTTTAGATCCTTGTCCCTCTCGACCCTAGATCTATTGGCCTCTTGTTAGTGTGTTTTGACTAGATTTTTTCCCCTCTGTTAGAATAGTTTTGAGAGACCCGCATTTTTGGGTTAGATCGATGCATTTTTAGCTATTAATTTTTTGTTATTTCAGCATTATATACTGTTCTTTGCAGATTTATTTTCAGTTACACAACACACTTTTTATTTTTCTCTCAAAACGTCAGGGTTTAAAAATTAAAATTAACACATGCCACACACTCACCCTAAGCGAAGAAGAGCCTGGTTACCACTGCCAGGCAAAGACTTTAAAACATTATAAAATCACTTGACACTGCACCTTTCTGCCCTTGTTTCAACATTGTAATCACTTGATTCTGCACCTCCCTGCCTTTGTTGTTCGTTCTTCTTCCCCTTGTGTCGTGTTTGTGCTGTCACCATTGTGCCCCCAAGGCGAACATCCCGGAGACTTCTTGGCCTTCACCCTCAGTTTCCGGTCGGTCAACGTATTCCTTCCCGTCGTCGTCGAGCTAGTCCTCCTCCGAGTCCATACTCTGACTCCTCTTCTGATTCATTGGGTTCTCCTTTTACTTCTGGTTCTCCCCCTATCACCTTCACTATGTCTGGTCCAAGGCCTAACGCTAGCGGTAATCCCGACCCTAATGTCGGGACTACTACTATCGGAACTGCCACAGGAACTACCTCGGCTGCACCTTTGCTCCCTTAAATGGTAGGCCTCAGCCTCCCCAATCTTAATCAGTTGATCAATGACCCTATCTACCACGATGTTGGTTGGCCTGCTCCCCTCCGACATTCCTAAGTTCGAAGGCCTTTCTGGAGAAGATCCAACCAACCATGTCCGATCTTTCCACATGTGGTGTTCCTCTAATTCCATTACCGATGATTCCATCCATCTTCGGTTGTTCCAATGCACACTTACGGGCGAAGCTTCTAAATGGTATGTTGACCAGGCCACCTCTTCCCATACCACCTTTATGACCATTGCCCAAGCCTTTTTATCTTATTTCCAACTCCCTCTCCGATACGACACTGGTATGGAGCTTTTGAATTCCTTCCGTCAAACCTCTTCAACCCGCCTTTCCACTCATGTCCAGGAATGGTGGAGAAGAAGGAGCTTATGTCGAGCTCCCACCTTCAAAGATCGGGTTTATATGGACTGGTTCCTTCACACTCTCTTACCTCCCATTGGAAAATATGTCGCCTCCCATTTCCCTCAAACCGAAGAAGCCGCCCTCCAAATAACCTTGAAATATGACCTGATCTATGCCCAGTCTGGTGATGTTTATACCGTCCTTCCTGACCTCCCCAGGCCCGGTGGTGATAACGCTCCGGGGGCATCTCATTCCGCCGACGGTATCGTTGGAGCCCTTTCTCATCCGTATGCTCAACCTCCTATGGGCTATGGTCTCCCTTCGGGAGGGGCCAGCACCTCCAACACTTTTCCCCCTCCAGGTAGCATGTATCCAGGATACGGCATGCCTCATCTTTTTTCCCAACCTCCTGCTTACCTCAATGTTGCCCAACCTAACCATTATCCTTATCCATAGCCTGGTGCTCCAACTCCTCCAGCATATGCACTTCCACCTCCCTTGCCTTCTCCACCCCAGCAACAGCACCTACAGCCCCCTCCAGGGCAAGTATTTGCACAGCAGGGCGCAAATAATCCCCCTTCCTCTCAAAGAAGGAAGAGAGGCAATCAAAATCCACCTGCCCCTGTTACTTGTGGACCCAATCCTCAAGGCACTGACCCTAACACTGCTAACCAGCAACAGGGCACTCAGCCCAAGCCGGACAGGCCTATTCGCAAAAATAAGCCTTGTTCATGTTGCGGTGTTTACGATCATTACACTCACGATTTTCCCCTTCTACCACAGACGCGGCAGATGTGGGAGTCTCAAGCCACGTTGCGAGCACAACATGCCTCCCTTCCTGCTCCCCTAATGTGGCCACTACTCAACCGGCTGTGTTTACCGATCCTTTCCCCCAGCAAGGATTCGTGGCTGCCCAACCACCTGACATAAAAGTCGCCACTCAACCTTCCCCTTCTGGTTCCTCCGATTACCAGATCCTCATGATGAACTCTGATCCATCTCCAACTGTCGACCTTAACCTTCAAACTCAGTCTCGGTAGTACCCCAAGCCTTCCGCTCAGTCTGCCCCTGAGTCCCCTTCTTCAGGTTCTACAGAGCCTCTTTCGACATCCAATGGTCCCTTACATATCCCTCAACCCAAAGTTGAGGTTCATACCAAGATTCCTAAGGGACCATTACGCTGAAATGTTGCTTCTGGTCGAGCTGCTCATTCGTATAACATAGTAGATGATTTGGCACAGTCTCCTGCTGCCATTTCCACATTGGAACTCCTCTAGTCATGCCCTTCCTAAAAGAAGGCTCTGCTATCTGCCATGGGCGGTGTAGATCCTGCTGATGACCAAATGATTATTTTCGACGCCCATCAATCAGAACATCCTCCTCTTCCTGCTTCCGTCGCCTTCCAAATCCCAGTCAAAATCTGGAACGCTAACGTTTCTCAGTGTATAATTGATGAGGGGGCATCCATCTGTGTGATGTCCACTTTGGTTTGGAAGCAACTCAGATCTCTTGAATTGGCCCCTTCCACGATCACCCTTCGAGCGTGGGATGGCCATGCCTCCCAGCCCATTGGCCTTTTTCGCAATTGTCCTATCACTCTTGCGGGAAAGACTATTTGCGTTGACGTCGAAGTCATCGACGCCCCTCTAGATTACAACATTCTCTTGGGGCGAAGCTACACCTATGCCATGTCTGCTGTCCCTTCCGCGGTTTTTCACAAGTTGTCTTTTCCTCACAATGGAAAGATAGTCACCATCGACCAGTTGACGTATCATGAGCCAAAGTCTCAGACCTCCCCTGAGACGACCATCTCTTCTGTAGCCAATAAGTAAACCGTCGATTCCTTGACCAGTGTCTCTCCCGGTGTCTACAAAGACTCCTCTTTGCTGGGAACTTTCCCTGGTCTCCCTCCTCCTCCTATCTCTGATCCCAGCTTATCGAATTTTTGCATGATGCAATCGTCTCGGGCTGCCCTTAAGCGACCCGCTTCGGCTAGTTAGCAACCTCAGACTCAACCTTGCCCACAGCAACCCGCTCCTAGCTATTCATCTCAGCCAGTCGGACCTCCTCCTTCCGGCCCTTCTCCTACAACTGGTATCCCTAAACCCCTTTATCCTCCTGGGTCGGTTCCCCCAGGCCTCAACCATCTCAGAGCCGTCCCTCCTGGGCATTATCCTGCTGGTCAGATACCTTTCCTGGCTCCACCTCCTGGAGTCTATACGGTTCCCATCATAGCCACCCTCTCTCTCCCTAACTTGAACCTGGGCATACCCGTCTGGTACCTTGACCCTCCAGCCGCTACCCCACCTAGTCACCCCAAACTCTATCTTTCTTTGACACCGGTTCAACCGGTCCCCCTCACTTCCTCCGTGGCCACCATGCCCCCCGCACCTCCCCAGGACCCTGCCCCTGTGGTGATAGCTCCAAGAAAGAAAGGTAAAGCTCGCAAGGGGGCATCCAAAGACAAGGCCACCCCGACTGACCCAGCTCCTCCTCCACCCGCAAAGCCTTGTGCCTTGTGTGATGTCGTCGGTCACGCCACCCATACTTGTCCTGAATTGCCCCGAATTCAACCCATGGTTAAAGTCGCGTTCCCTGAGTCTATGGTCCTTGACCCCTCTCTTATGTCCTTGTCCGTAACCAAGAACCCAAAGATTATTCGCACCAACAAACCCTGTGCTTTGTGTGGTGTCCATGGCCATTACTCCCACCATTGTCCTCACTTGACGCATTACCGCGCCTCTTTAGAGGTAGTTCGAGAGTATGAGGTTGAACAAAATCAGTCCGCCTCTCCCATACTTGCGCAGTATGCTTCAGGTCAGCTTGAGGATCCCCCCGCTCCCTTTGACATCCCCCCCCTGATGTCTAGATGATGGAGTCTACTACCACCATTCTCTACCTATCATCCTCTGTGTGACCCTTGGAGAACATTCCCTTTGAATCCTCCCCTATTGTTTCGCTCGATCCCCCTTCAGCGACCACTCTGGGCTTAACATCATTTGACCATCTGTTTATCTGTTCCTCTGTCATCCCCCATAACGATCCGTATGTTAGCCTTGCTTCCTATACAGATGATCTAGGTAGCTTGGCTACGTCATGCGGTTTCCCTTCCTCTCGTCATCCCCCCTTTTCCCGTCAGGATGCCCTCTTGGAAACCTTCTCCACCCATGACCTCATCCTTTCCGCCCATAAACGGGATAACACTACCCCTATCTATGTTGACCTCCACAGCCTGAGTCCCAGCCATACCTCCTATAGCCCTCATATACCACCATCTAGTTCGTATATGAGTCATAGCCATCCTGCCCATTGCACTCCCTCCCGCAGTTGCCACCCGATGTCTACTATACACTCACGCTGCCGTCATTGTTCCTCCTCCCCCCATTTTTTGTCTTGTAACACCATTCCACAAGACCACCCATCCACACATTATATCAGTTACGCCGATGGTGCAAGTCGTTACTCCTGGAATCTAGCCTCGGCAGGTTGGGCCATTTTCACCCCCTTGCATGCCCTTGTTCTCTCAAACGGGGTCTGCATTGGTCCTGCCACCAATAATCAGGCCGAATATGATGTAATGCGTGGTCTTTTAGTTGATGCCCTCTCTCATCGCATCCTCCATCTGCATGTTCGTTTAGATTCCCTACTTCCTGTCATGCAACTAAATGGTGTCTATCGTGTGCATAATCACGTGCTGTTTAGACGATATTTACGAGTGAAACTCTTGATACGTGAGTTTGAAACCATAACTTTCAACCATGTACCTCGAGAACAAAATCACTATGTAGATAGCATTGCAAACCATGTGCTAGATTGGCATTTATCACACACATTTTATACAAGACAATAACATTCATAATCATTAAAAAATATGCATATCCATAATATGTGTCGCAAAACGTGTGTTTAGAGTCCATCTACTCTGATACATATGACATGCCCATAGCATGTTACAAAAAACTCAAAACTGGGGGGCACCACCTGTCCCTAAATACACACTAGGGGCACCACTTGTCCCACACCTAATCACTATCTGGCGGATCCCGAGCTAATAGCTCTGCTCCTGCAGCTTGTAGATCACGTATCCCCTGACTGGTTATCGCCATGCGCCGCATGACACCCCGCCATTTCAAGGGTAGACCAATACATGGCTCTATGTACTGGTCGTCTAAGTCTTTCCAGCCGCGCTCTGAAACACCGGTCAGCAACCTTTTGCATCTACGGCGGATGTCCTCCAGGAGGGCGACTGCATCCTCATTATGCGCTGCTCTCGATCCACTCGGGCTTGCAGCTCCTGATGCTGCCGGTCATCCCATATATTTGGCCAGTTTTACCAGAGCTATATCTACATACCAAAAGTACATGAATCAGTACCCTATCTACTGTTCATTAACTTTAACATGCCAAAAAAAGAGTAGTCACTTGTCACTTACCATCGGGTCCCCATACTCGACCAGGCGGAAGTGGTAGGTCCGGATCCCCACAATAACTCATCCCACTATAGGGATAGTCGTCTATGTATAATGGCATCTGATCCCAATGGGCGAAGAACTCAGGTCAAAAAACCCGTCTGATCGCCCCTCCTCCTCTGCACAGTAGTCGCCCCCACCGGCGCATCCTGGGCTCTCTTGGGCCCCCATCTGGGAGCTGTATACGAGGTCGTAAGGTCGGGATCTTCTCAAAAAAGAAGGAGCACAATAACATCCCGTACGAGCAATCGTGGTTCACTTGCCGCTTGCAAAGCGACAGCTGTAGTTTTAACGACACCAACATCATTTCGGCCCACCCATAGTAGGTCCCACTCAACACACTCTCCACAATCATCATCTACCCCCCAGTGATGTGATGGAGCGCCTGGTTGCCCAGGATCCGCAGCACCGTTGCAGCCACTACACGGGTCTCTAATCTCTCTAGGTCCCCGATCGGTATCCGAGTCCCTTTGATTTGGAGACCCGGTCAACAATGTCGCTCCACAAAATCCATGATGTTCCGCCCCTGCGGTAACACTGGCGGCGTATTTCCCACCATCCCAAGTGGAGGGAGACCAGTCAGGAAATACAGATCCTGGATTGTCAATTCGATCTTGTGCCCCTGCAATACAATGACCTCATGACCTAGATCCCAATAACTAACAATCCGGGCCAACAAGGGCTCCCCTACTCTCATCAAAGGGTTCTCTAAAAACTTCAGAACCCCAAATCTGGCCAATACACGACGGACACCCTGATCTACCTGGATCTCTGACCGTAATGTACCCAGGTCTCTCTCTCTCCAGGTAACCCGTATATCTGCCATATCTGCACAAACACATCATCTTTGTCAGTGTACAGATAGGAAACACTGTAACCAATCACAAAACCCACATCTCAGCCCTAAAACAGCATTGAAATCTCATTCATCCTCTAGGTCGCACTTTTTTGCCCAATCCTGGGACAGGTCACTGTTTTTGGCTCAAAACCTGCTTCCTAGGTCGCAATTTTTGGCCCAAAAAGTGCGACCCGGCCGTAGAGGTGAAAGAGGGTCTGTTCCTGAGATTCTAGGCCCTAATTTGAACTTTCAATCCATCAAAATGAAAGAGTAAGGTTAGGCCTCTTACCTGCAACTGACGGATCTCGATTCCAACGGTCGGTTTGTCCGCTACGCTCGTCGCAAGATTTAGGGCCTTCTCTCTTCTCTATATTCACCACAGCAACACTAGCAAATGGGTGACTTTGGAGGGAAAATTGCCTTATTAAAAGAGAACCCTTGTTTTTTCTTTCGCCTGCTGCGACCACACCGTAGCTCCGTTTGACAAACTGTCTGCACCGTTGGAAAGTTCTCACCGAGCCCTCAAAGGGGTATCTGTTAGTTTTTAGTGATTTGATACTTCACCAGGACACATTTTGTCCAAGATAGGTCACTTCACGTCCCCCCAAAATCGAATTTCCTCACTTACAACACTTGTACTTGGGGCACCACTTTGCCTCCATACTTGTCTTTGTTTGTGTCGATTTTCGTCATGAGACACCATCTTGTACTCATGTTTTCATGGTCCCCCATGGGACCTTTTCTATGTGGCAGCACCATCAAGTCACCCTTGTTTATATCATCCAAGTTGAGTCATCATCGCATTCATGGAGTCTATACCGAGTCCCTTTGTACCCCTCTATAGTCCTCCATCCTTCATTGCCTGGTCTCTCTCTTGTGTCGCACATTATGGCCGTCAGTCCCACTGTCCCCTATCCCTTATGATAATGGGTTAGTCATTGTCATGTCATTCATACCCTTTATGCTCTAACAAGGGAAGTCGTCCATTTGCTACTCAGTCCCCTCCATTCCATCATCATCATTGGTATTAGTCTGTCAGTCGCTCTACTATTTTCTCTCATGCCTTAGTTTAGGATCTCTCATTGCCTCACCTATGGCGGACCTCCTTCTTTCGACATCAGCTCCTTCATTCCAGAAGACAGGCCTAGAGGGCAGTGTACCTTGGTTCCAGCTTCCACTCTTGTTCGGTGCCTCGGATCAGGTAAAGGGATCTCTCATTTCCCTTTGACTTGATTGTTTCTCCACTCCAGCTCCTTTTAGCATGATCGAGATCCGTATGCTTGATGGTTCAGTGATGCAGCAGTTGCTTTTGGTGATTCCCGGGTGTGTGTGATATGTCTTAGCCCTCATGAGGGGGTGGCCCTGTAGGTAGCCCCCCACATGCCCGGATGACCTCTTCATTGCAGCCTTCGATGCAGCTCCATATATTTGATGATGTCGGCCTTAGCCGCTTGCAGCGCTTCTTTGATTTACATATATCAGTCAGATTTTGTGAGCCCTTCCCCACTTACAGGGGGCATTTGGGTTGTATTTGTATCTCATGTACTCAGATATTATTGTACAAGTCCTAGCTGTTATCCCCGGCATAGCATGTATATGGGATCCCTCATTGTATTGTTATTTGGCTCATGTTTATGCCAGCTGTACTTTATAGTTCGGTCCCTTGTTTACTGGACACACTATTCTTTTGTACTTTGTCTCGGCGGGCATAGGTATGCCTCCCCCGCCGCCTTTAGCACGGGTACCCTCTCATAAAAAGAGACTTGTTGCACCTGCGAGTCTCGTCTCCTCAGGGTCTAGTCCTTCAGCACACTATCTACCTCACCTTTCTCTCTCTGACTTCCCTTTTGTTGTCTAGTGATCGAGTTCTTACAACGTACTTCGGTCATATGATTTGCTCCTGACACTCGCACGCTGGGGGGCAATCTGTTACACCATTTTTTGGTCATCTAACCTATTATCATTAGATGGACCCAAGTACACCATGTAAGACCAATTTTACCCTAAGTAAAATTGCCTTCACTATGTTAAATAACTTAATAAACCACATTTATTAGGTTGTTTATGGTCTAAACAGGAAACCCCAAAAAGAAATATTAAACAAACCTATATTTGTTTGATTTTCCTCATGGAATAATTAATTAAACCATAATTTAATTATTATTCCCAGTCATGTTTAACCCAAAAACAAAGAAATTAATTATATAAACCTTTATTTATCTTATTATTTTATAGGAATAATTATTTAAATCTTATTTAGATAATATTCCTTGTTAAATATGACCAAATCACCCACAAATAATTAAATAAATCATTATTTATTTGATTATCCTTCAACCACTTCCTTAAAAAGATAAATAAATCATTTATTTATTTATTATTAACAAATAAAGGGATTTGACCCAAGTCAAATACTTTCCCCCCCCAACAAATATAATAAAATATTCCATAAAAGGTGGATCTAGATTTGGTTAACATTATTTTAATCATGCACCAAGATCTAGAATGACCCAATATTTTGTTATAAATAGGAGGGTTTTTCCTACCATTCTTCACCTTTTGTTGCCTATTAGATCACTCTAGATCTAAACTCTTGGTCTGACTTTGAGCCATTATCATTATCATATTTTCCATTATTTGCTGTGTGAGCTCCCTTTGAGTTCTATCTTTGTCTGGGTTTTCTACACCAACAGGAGAGAGAAATGCTAGATCTGAAGTGCTGAGGACTTCCAAGAACCCATCCCGTTGAGGAGAATTGGAAACACCTTCTTGTTTTCCTCCCAGGTGCCCTTAATACAAAAATTATTTCAAAAAAATATTGTTTTTGTCTTGTCTATTGGATGTATGGAGCAAAACCTTATTTTTACTGCTTAATGTCTCTTTATTCATAGATCTGGTTTTTTGCAGCACTTGTCTTGATCAACTAACTGCAGATCTGAAGATATTGGCAGTCATATTTGATGTTAGGGCTATAAGTTATGCGTAGCTAAAGTGGTATTTTTTTCGTACACTTCGACAAAAGATTCATACTAACAACCACTAGTTGTTTAAGTAAGTGAAAACGATTACCACTTTAAGAAAAACTGTGTACATGTGTCATTTCTCACATACATGTGAATTTTCTCCCACAAAATTTTAGGAAAAATTTAAGGCATGTGCCATTTCGATGTCATTTCTCCCATTTAACTATAAAACAATGTCATTTCTCCCATATACTATAAGGCAAACCATGCACATGTCATTTCTCTCTTAAACTCTAGGCAAGGAAAAATTTAAGGCATGTCATTTCTAGATGTGATTTCTCACATAAAATTTAAGGCAAACCATGCACATGCCATTTATCCCCAAAACTGAAGGCTTTCTCCCATTAATTCAAGGAAAAATTTAAGGCCTAAAAACTGAACCTAAAGTGGCTGAACTTCCATAGGATTTTAGTTTGTCTGTTGAGTGTTAACTTCTACAAGTTCTAAAGGCAGAGTCTGTAAAGGGCCAGGTAGCCTCCAGATCTCATCTTTTCTCAAAGGTGACATATCCAGTAAATGCCCCTACAGTCAATCTCTGGAACAGATCTAAATATAATTTCTTCATTGTAATATAAATTTTTGTACATGGCATTTCTCCCATAAAATTAAGGTATTTTATAGTGTTTTTGGAACCATGTACATGTCATTTCTATGTCATTTGTCCCATAAAATTTAAGGAAAACTTTAAGACAAACTATATACATAAATGCCATTTCTCCCATTTCTCCCATAAATTTTAGTAAGTGCATAAAATAATTTTGCAAACCATGTACATTTCATTTCTCCCACATAATTTAAGGCAAAATTTAAGGAAAACCATGTACATGTGTCATTTCTCCCATAAAAGTTTAGGAAAACTTTAAGGCATGCCATAATTTATTACAGATCTAAATAGAAGTTCTTCATTGTAATATCTATTTTTGTACATGCCACTTCTCCCATAAAATTTAAGGTGACATTTTCTAGTGTTTTTGGAACCATGTACATGTCATTTCTATGCCATTTCTCCCATAAAATTTAAGTCAAACCATGTACATACATGTCATTTCTCCCATTTCTCCCATAAATTTTATTAAGTGCATAAAATAATTTTGAAAACCATGTACATGAAATCTCTCCACACACTTTAAGGCAAACTTTAAGGCAAAACATGTCATTTCTATATGTCATTTCTCCCATAAACTATATGGCAAGGTCATTTCTCCCATAAACTATAAGACAAACTTTAAGGAAAACCATGTACATGTCATTTCTATCTTAAACTCTAGGCAAGACAAACTTTAAGGTTTGTGTCTTTTTTATTTCATTTCACTGGCATTTCTATGTCATTTCTCCAATAAAATATAAGGCAATGTCATTTATCCCATAAACCATAAGGCAAACTTTAAGGAAAACCATGTATATGTCATTTCTCTCTTAAACTCAAGGCAAGGCAAAATTTAAGGCTTGTGTCATTTCTATGTCATTTCTCTGGCATTTATATGTCATTTCTCCCATAAACTATAAGGGAATGTCATTTATCCCTTAAACTATAAGACAAAATTTAAGGCAAACCATATACATGAAATTTCTCTCTTAAACTTTAGGCAAGGAAAAATTTAAGGCATGCCATTTCTAGATGTAATTTATCCCACACACTTTGAGGAAAACTTTAAGTCATTTCATTTCTAGATGT
This sequence comes from Pinus albicaulis, assembly GCA_034641835.2. Classification (NCBI taxonomy): domain Eukaryota; kingdom Viridiplantae; phylum Streptophyta; class Pinopsida; order Pinales; family Pinaceae; genus Pinus; species Pinus albicaulis. The sequence continues at coordinate 1,198,429,973 of CM076579.1, read as the reverse complement.
GATTTCTCCCATAAAATTTAAGGAAAATTTTAAGGCAAACCATGCATGTATGTCATTTCTCCCATTAATTCAAGGAAAACTTTAAGGCCTAAAAATCGAACCTAAAGTGGTTGAACTTCCATAGGATCCCCCAAACTCAAGGCTTTCTCCCATTAATTCAAGGCAAACTTTAAGGCCTAAAAAATGAACCTAAAGTAGCTGAACTTCCATAGGATTTTAGTTTGTTTGTTGAGTTTTAACTTCTACAAGTTCTAAAGGCAGATTCTGTAAAGGGCCAGGTAGTCTCTGGATCTCATCCTTCTTAACTTAGTGACATATCCAGTAAATTCCCCTACAGTAAATCTCTGGAATAGATCTAAATATAAGTTCTTCATTTTAATATCCATTTATGTACATGCCATTTCTCCCATAAACTTTAAGGCATTTTCTAGAGTTTTTTGAATCATGTATAGGTGTCATTTCTATGTCATTTCTCCCATAAATTTTAAGGCAAACTTTAAGGATTACCATGTACATACATGTCATTTCTCCCATTTCGCCCATAAATGCAAGGCAAAATTTAAGGATAACCATGTACATGTCATTTCTATGTCATTTCTCCCATAAATTTTAAAGCAAACTTTAAGGATAACCATGTACATGTCATTTCTATGTCATTTCTCCCATAAAATTTAAAGAAAACTTTAAGGATAACCATGTACATACATGTCATTTCTCCCATAAATTTTAAATCAAACTTTAAGGATAACCATGTACATACATGTCATTTCTCCCATTTCTCCCATAAACTCAAGGAAAAATTTAAGGATAACCATGTACATGTCATTTCTTCGATAAACTTTAAGGCATAATTTGCTAGTGTTTTTGGAACCATGTACATGTCATTTCTCTCTTAAACTTTAGGCAAGGCAATATTTAAGGCATATCATTTCCAGATGTGATTTCTCCCATAAAATTTAAGGAAAAAATTAAGGAAAACCATGCACATGTCATTTCTCCCATACATTTGAAATAAATGTTAATTTAATAAATATTTTATTGAATTTGTTTTTTCAGGGATAAAAAAACCCCACTAAATATGGTTTAAAAATGGACATTATGAATAGATGTTTCTTGCTATCCCAATCTAGGGAAAGCAGTGATTACATATGTGCTTTGCAATATTGCGACTAGGAAGTTCCTCCAAAGGAAAATGAATATACTAGGAAGAACAACAAACAACGAGGCATATTAAATTGCATTGATAGAAGGCTTGGGAACAACTAAGGAGTATGGATCAAATGGAATTGTAGTTTTCACAAATTCTGAGCATGTGTGCAGCCAGATGAAAGGTGTGTACCAAGTTAAGAAGGATAGGCTAAAACAACTGCATGGAAAAGAAAACAATGTTGTTACCTAATTTCAATTTTTTAGTATAAGGCATTGTACAAATGTTAATAAGATGTTTGCTGATATATTGTGTGGGGCAATGCCAATTCAAGATTCCTCTATCAAAGATGAATTAATAGATGAATTAGTATTATATGGGGCAATGCCAATTCAAGGTTCATCTCTCAAAGATGAATTAGTGTTGAGACGCTCTTCTTAAAAAATTCAAGATTCATCTCTCAAAGATGAATTAGTGTTGAGATGCTCTCCTTCAAAATTTATTGATGGACATTGTAACATATCTTTGATATGTGTTTGTTTTTTACTTATAAATGCGTCTTTTTTAATGACCATGTATTTTTTGTTAATCAAGGTTTTCATTGATGTCAATATGGCATAGTTGAAGATTTCAAATATTCTTGTGATGCATGATGTTGCCATTACACTATGAAGATGATGCATATTCCCTAAAACCTTAGTTTCAAGATGTCGTAGTCTAATGCCCATGGAACTCTAAGAATAATTCATGTGTATAAAGCAAACCCTTTCCAAGCTAACCCTAACTCCTTGAGAAAAACCCAAATTCCATGATGACCTAACCCTAACCCTAGTAAAACCTCCTGAATCTCTGAGATTGTCTAATACACATAAAAGCACATATAAATATAAACCTTAAATACCTAAAGCTATAAAAACATACACCAAATTCATAAATTATAAATCCTAGAAATATATATAAGATAATAAAAAAAGCAATAGAAAATAATAAATGAAAAAAGGAATGAACGCTTCACTAAACCACACATAATCCACATGTAATGCTCTCATTGTAATTGGGCATTACTTAATAAAATATTTCCAAAGTGATACATCGATGAAAAATATATACTAGATGTTTCATAACACTATAAGCTGAACGCCTCCACTATACAAGTCGGCTTTAACTCTTTTGACGTCGGTCGACCATATGACGACCATACTTTATATAAATACGGCTTGGTTTCCATTATTTCGGTATTGAAGTTTGATAAAACGTAGTCATCAAAATAAAAGGAAAAATGCAAGTCAAAACAGAGATACAGTTAGAAGAATAGTAATACAAGTCGACGAGTTCGCAACTCATGAACCAAAGAAGAATAACAAAACAATGTTTGATATTTTTTCAACTTGACTATAGATTCAAAAAGGGAAGCGGGTTACAATTCACATCTCGTGAACCTGAAGAGACATACGAATAAGAACGAATATATTTTGGGCTTTGAAATATCTTCAAACCGCATTGAAATCTCGGTACCATTGCAGAACTACTAGAACTCGGATTCATCTGAAACTAGAATGTCTCAAACATATTTGGAAACACAATAGTCTCAAACCTGTCAAAATCGATGCAGACCTCAGCCCTTATTTCTATAATCGTTATTCATTCTCATACTGTGGAACTCCTATAACTTGAACCCAGTAATGGAGTAGACTCCTTTGCTCGAACTGTAGTAGATTGCAGCATCTTTAGTTTTGTCTAAAAGAAGGCTCAGATATTCCAGTGGTTGTGACTCAATCATACATTGGTACAACAATCTTCATTTCAGTAACTCAAACTTCTCATTGTAGTTCAGACCTTTTTTGAAGTGGCACCTATCTGAATTTGCAATAACCTACGTGAAATTACAGTCTCAGTCCTATCTGAAATAGCTGTGGGTTGGACTTGGTATATCGCTCAGATATGAGATCATTACAGACTTAGTAGAGCCAAGAAAAGTGGATATTATAGCCTCGGTGGAACCCAGAATTATTGCGGATTGTAGTGAAGTCTTGGCATGGTGCAGTGTTGAATTCTTGGTGTGGTGCAGAAAAATTATGCAGTGCTGAAGTCCTGGTGCAAGAACATTGGTGCAGAATTGATGAAGAAGTGTGGTGCAGAATAGATGGTGCATATTGGTGAAATCGAGCATTTGTGAACTAATAATCCAGTAAATAAGAAAATAAGTATTGGTGTCCTTGGAGTAGGAGCTCCTAAACACAAGGTTGGTGCCTTGAGAAGATAGGGTCGAAGCCCTAGAGGTTGGAGCCTCATCAAAGTCCAAGTTGGTGCTTGTTTTATTAAAAAGTTAGTGCCCTCACTCATCTATTGTATACAGTTATTTGAAAAAGGATTGAAGTTGTTATTACTCCTCAATATTATTATACACCTCTTTGTCTTTAATTATGAAGAATCTAACTGGAAATAACTAACAATTGAAAAGAAATACTGATTCAGCCCCCTCTTAGTATTTCCAACAATTGGTATTAGAGCCAGCTTCTTCATTAGCATCCTAACAGCTGGAAGAAGGATTCTTAGGCACAATTAAGAACATAGAAGCAACAGGGAAACTGCCTATCTTTGATGGAACAAATTTTAGTTTTTGGAAAAAGAGGATGTCCTACTATCTAATGTCTCTTGGCCTTGAAGTATGGCACTATGTTTTGGATGGGTACAAAGCTCCCTCTGATATTCAAACTAATCCAGACGAAAGAAAATCCTACATTGCTAATGCTAAAGCCTTAAATTCTATCACTATTGGAATTACTGATTCTGAATTTACAAAAGTCATGAATTGTGACTCGGCCAAAGAAGTATGGGATAAGTTGGTTTCCCTATATGATGGAAACTCCAAAGTTAAGAAGGCAAAGCTTCAAACCTATAGAAGACAATTTGAGATTCTGAAAATGGATGACGAAGAAGATATTGCATCATACTTCCTCCAAGTAGCTGAAGTGGTTAAATCTCTTAAAGGATTAGGAGAAAATATTGAAGAAAGCACTATTGTTCAAAAAATCCTGAGATGGCTTCCTAACATATTTGACTCCAAAGTAAGTGCCATAGAAGAAATGTGTTGGGAAAAATACTGAGAGGGGGGGGGGGGGTGAATCAGTATTTACAGTATATTCAAAACCTTTTAATTTTTCATTCCTTTAAAACCCATACGCTACTTTGCTGAAGCCAACTAGCGTATACACGCGGATATCCTTCATAAAACTCGCGTATACACAGAGATCTAATTATGCCATTAGTTCTTCACTTATATCATTCCATCATTCATTCATTAGATGTTCTATAGACAGTAAACATGTGCAGTAAGAACAGAATAAACCATCACACAAAGCATCACACATGAACACCGGGATTTTTAGGTGGAAACCCAAGTCGGGAGAAAACCACCGCTGCAGTTGCTCAGCCTTCAATATTTTATTATAGAGAAAACATCTTACAACATATGTGCTGGCGCAGACTCCTACCAGCACGCAGGCACCCACCTGCGCTCGTTTACCGGCCTCTCTAGAGGAGCTCCTTTGGCTGATTTACCGGCCTCTCTGCCGTAAGGAGCTCTGACCCAAGTCTCGTTTACCGGCCTGCTGAAGGGAGCTACAACCCCACGGTGAAGGTTCGCCCCTCGGCTACCTTGGACCACGTTTCATCAATTTTCACGGATCCAACAACTGTGAACACCACTTGCGGTACATTTCTCATCTTTTGGAAGTGAACCCTTTTCATACTTTTAAGCTCAAACATACATCACCAACGGATACATACCAATTCAGACAATCCCGGATCGGATATAGAAATAGCGAACGGATCGGATGTTCCATACCCCATGCTTGACAAACCTAGTTTGCATCGCGCCTTATTTCATTGATGTCGCGTGTATATCCACGCTCGATCCCACAAACCAGCGTATACCTCTTGTACATATCCGAACCAATTTAATTGCGCATACTTTTCTTCAGGAAAACGCGTATATACGTCTTCCTCTCTGGTAGTAGCGTATAGATCTTCAATCATTACAGAGCAGCATACTTCATCAGATCAGATATTCAGTTTAGATCTACCCCTTTTGCTTCAGACAGATGTTCGCCTAGATGCTCGCCTCATCACAGATCTAAGTCTTCCATAATTAGATCTAACAAATACAAGAGCAATTCAGATCTAGATCCCCTTCTTCATCATTGGTGCATCATACATTCAGATTTATCATTCAAGTGTAACCCTTTCCATTCAGATATACTTCAGAGAGAAGTATTCAATCAAGCTCAGACATCTTGCACCCACACTTATAATTTGCACAATGAATTTCTTCTCCTTATATAGGTTTATCCTTTTTCAATACCATGAGCCCCTTTTTCAATACCATGGGCCAAAACAATATCATGAGCCAAAAACTACCTGGACGGGGTCAATTAGGCGGATCATTACCCAATACAATGGGTCAATCCCATGGTGGTTACCCCTGGTTTTGCACTTTTTGAGCGCTTTTGCCCATACGCGACTTGGAACGTTCCTTTCCGCGTGCATACGTGACTTCCACTAGGCAAAACCGCGTATACATAGAGACATACTCTTTTCATCATACTTTGAGCACATTCTGAATTCCTTTCTTCATTCCCTTCTGATCTCACTATAGATACATCATATTTACTTCATCAAGAAAAACTTCATTAAGTAAGTTGCCATCTTCTTCATCAAGTTGGTTGCCATTCAATGACAACACTTAGCATCATATTGCAAACTAACATCATTTCACATCAGATTTACATCATTTACCAAGTCCATCAAGTCAAGAATAACTTCATCAGGTGGTTTGCCATCAAGGACAACACATGTCAGCAGTCGCATGTCTTCATCTTCATTCAGTGGGTTGCCATCAAGGACAACACTCTGCATCATATTTCCAACAATATCCCCCTTTGGATTTGATGGCAACCACGATGGTGTTTGGTTACCATAGCAGATAGATACCATGTCACTCTCCCAAAAATGTCACTCTCCCAAATATTTGACATCATTATCTTCTCTTCATTCAAACACCATGCCACTCTCCCCCTTTGACATCAAGGGCAAAGGGCGGATCAAAACTAGTGAAAGGGCAGATCAAAACCAGCGGATCAAAACCAACACACTCTCCCCCTTTGACATCAAGGGAAACGGGCGGATCAAAACCAACATACTCACCCCCTTTTCTCCTCATGGAAGAAACATTCTGCAGATCTGATATGTGCTGAAGTGGCCAAGCTCCCCCTGAGTTCATGCTGAATCTTCAAACATATTTGTCAATGAAGTACATGACTCTATGAACTTCCTATCACCAAAGACTCATACTTACATCAATTATCCATCCGAGTGGATTTACATATGAGACTCAACTACCCAACCAAGTGGGTTTACAAATTTGACTCAGCTACCACCAAGTGGGTTTACAAAATTTGACTCGGCTACCCAACCAAGTGGGTTTACAAAAATGACAAGTCCTTACATGACTGAATATTACAATTTTTACATCATGGGTCTCAACAAGACCTTTTCACCAAAATATAAATATGACCATTTATGACCAACACCATAAAGTCCTCAAGAAAGAGAACATATTTCAGAACCATAATAATGCCAACACTGCATTATAGTCAGCAAAGCTAATGCTCCCCCTGAATCTGTGCAACCACATCCTTTTCTTGAGGGACTAGGTTCCCCTTAGTTTGTGCATCCTGAAAACTTCCACCAACAACTCATCAAGGCATCTTCATCAAAACATTAGAAACAAAATTATGAGAACTGGAACACCACCAGAGATACCAAACAGTATAAGGATACCAAACATCACTACGGTGTCTTTGAAAGAAATTTGACTTCAACAAAATTGTAAACTTATTCAGGACATCGCGGTTTTACGCGGAAGGAAATAGCGTATATATCTGACATATTTAGAGGCTTGCCCATATCCCAAACCATCTTCTAAATTTCAACCAGATCTGATTCTCAGTGAGGCAAAGACAGTGTTCAGCTTCTTTCTAAGACATTTGAATGCTTCCCTGGACTACAGATAGATAGAACAGTGTAGTTGTGTCTTCAAGCGTCATCGAACGGTTGTAGCATCAGCACAATAGTAACCAAGCCTTCAGATTCTTTGTAGAATCAATACAATCTTTCCAAGAGAGATTCTCATATCAGAACAACATCTTCACATAGGTGTCAAGCAATCATCCATGTGGTCCAACATCACCATGATCTTCAAAATTTAACATGAAGTAACATATGTAGGCAAAAGATCTCTCAACCATAGTAACAAACTCTGCATGATTTATTTCTGAATCAAATCACATCCAACTCATCCATGTGTGAGTACAAAAGATAATTATCAGCAACCAGGGCTCAAAACTCATTATAATAAACCATGTACCAAGTCATCATCATTTGAGCATGAGTATCACAAAAACCAAAGAATAAGCAGTCATATTGCCAACAATGCAATCATTAGTATTCAACCTGCTGCTCCCCCTAAACCGGTGCTCTTCCTTAGCTTGTGCAATCTGAAGCACCTTCAACAGCAAGTCATCAGCAACAATCTCTGCATGATCTGTCCTCATCTCTGAATTATAAGACTTTCATCTCAACAACGAATGCTCTTCATCATAAAGCTACCAGGCTTCATCCATAATCTTCAACACAAGAACCCATGCATCATTTCATTATCATGAGTATAACCAGAATAATGCTAACAGTGCAATCATCAGCAGTCAGACTGATGCTCCCCCTGGACCTCTGCTCCAGATCTTCAGCTATCAGATAAATTTTCTCATCATCAATGCATACGCGGCTGTGTCAGCTGGAACTCGCGTGTATACGCGACTTTGTTTCATAGAACCCGCGTATGGAAAGTGAAGCATAGAAAATTTTCATCTTCCTTCATTTCCTCCTAAGCTTGTACCTCCTGTACCTGTCCTTTCCACATCAGATGCGCTGTCAGAAGTAAACATAACCAGAATAATCAAATCAACCTTGAGAGTCATCATGCATTGCTCCCCCTTGTGAAGATACATTACTAGATCTCATAATGTATCTCACATCATTCCTGCAGTCAATAAGAAAGGTCAGCTTTAGAGGCGGATGACTGCAGTAGGGTCAGAATTCCCTACGTTTCTGATCGGTCCTCCTTCTTTTTCCAAATTTGCTTGAGCTTTCCAACTGTGTGCTGAAAATTGTCCACTTTCCCAAATCTGTTCATCCTGCATTCTTTTTCTACATGTCCATACTTGTTACAAGAATAACATCTCATGTGTCCAGAGAAATAAACATAAGAATCATAATGAGTATTTCTATTCTTCCTCCTTTTACAATCAACTGCTTTATGTCCATACATGTTACATGAGAAACAATATCCCCTGAAGAAACTAGAGTACTTTTCTGAGTAGAACCTGTTTGTTTGTGGCTGAAATGATCTGCTCCTGCAATTTGCTGCAACATGCCCATAGTTATGACATTTAAAACATTCAACGTTCTTGAATGAATTCCTTTGAGAATTCATGATTGTTGGTTGATCTTTTGACTCTTTCAACACTTCAGGTTTTACATTGACTTCCTCTGAATTTTTAGCACTTCCTTGTGAGCTAGATTCTCCTTTAACGGTTTCATGGAAACCAAGACCAAGTTTGATAGCAGGAGACCTTTGATTACTCAGAATATTGTCCAAGATATTAGTACTATCTTGAAACCTCAAAAGTTTAACCTTTTCTTCTAATTTACCTTTGAGAATGTTTACCTCAACCTCCAGGGCTTGACATTGCTTTGTCATGCTTTCTTCTTTCCTTCTTCCATCTTCTACTTGATCCTTCAGATTTAGAATCTCTTCTTTCAACCAATCTTCGTTTTCTTCACATGTTTGTTGTAGCTCTTCATTCTTCTTATTTGATTTTTCCAGATCTTCTTTGAGAGAGATGATTTATGCTTCAAGGGCTTCCTTTTCAAATGACAGAGGTTCTTCATTCTTCTTATTTGATGCTTCAAGATCTGTTTGTAGAAAGATGATTGCAGCTTCAAGTCCTTCATTCTTCTTGCTTGATTTTTCGAGATTTGCATTTAGATCGTTGATTTCTGCTTCTAGTTCTTTAATTTGATTGGATGCATAAGTATGAAACCTTTGATACTTGTCCACCTGTCCATTCAACATTTCTATTTGATCTTTCATTTGAGAGGTCATCTCTTTGTAAATAGAATCTTTCGTATCAATTTCCTTTTGTTGTTCTTCAACTTTGATCTTGATAGCTTCCACAACTTTACTATCTTCACTATTGTTTGCACAAAGAAGAGTATTACAAGTGGCCTTCTTCTTTTCCTTCTTTGCCATGAGTACTTGTAGAGCTTCGTCAGAAACTTCTGGATCCATACTGTCACTTTCACTATCATAATCTTTGCATATGCAGTTAAGTAAGAGACAAGAACAACGATTAATACCTGGTTCATATTCTTCAATTTTTGCTATACATGATTTCTAAGGTATCTTCTTGTTTCGAGTAGCCTTCTTCTTTTGCTTCTTAGCCATGAGCACTTTCAGATCTTGGTCAAAATCTTCTTCATCTTCACTGGACACTTCATCATCATCTTCTTTTGCATAATAACTCTTTCTCTTTTCAAATTGTTTCCCTTTACCATGCTTTTCTCTATAAGGACATTTAGCAGCATAGTGACCAGCTTTTCCACACTCAAAACATTTGAAGGGAAGCTTACCTTTGAATCTTCCAGTACCTAGTTGGAGCTTTCTCACGAAATTTGCTTCTTCTTCATCGGATATATAGTTGGATTCTTTGACAACTTCCTTTTCCTTTCCTTTTGTAGATGCCTTAAAAGCAACTTCTCTTATTTGAGAAGGACCTCCTTGTCTCATTTCAAAAGCAGTCAGAGTACCATGTAATTGAACAATAGTAAGAGTTTGCAGATCTTGCCTTTCTTCAATAGCTGAAACTTTAGAGTCAAATTTTGAAGTCAAGGATCTTAAGACTTTCTCCACCAGAGTAGTATCGGTTATGGTTTCACCCAAATTTCTCATCCGATTTACAATATCATCTAGACGAAGAAAGAAACTGGCAACACTTTCATCACTGTGCATCTTCAAATTTTCATATTCAATTCTAAGAGTTTGGAGTTTTTCACTTTTTACCTTTGTATCTCCTTCATAGCTCAGAATGATTTTGTCCCATATTTCTTTTGCTGAATGTAGCTGCATCACTTTAGCAAATTCTGATTCAGACATGCTTCCTAACAAGACATTTACTGCTTTGGCATTGATTTCATACTTCTTCCTTTCTGCTGCATCAGTAGGAATACTTGCTGGGTATTGATAGCCTTCTTCCACGATTGCCCATACATCTGCACCAAGACTTTGCAGATATGATTTTTTTCGTACCTTCCAGAATATCAGATTGCTTCCATTGAATAGAGGTGGCTTTATAAACATTACTCCTTCTTGACTTCCCATTGCGACGGATCTCCTTCAAGCGATCAAGCTTCTGCAGAAGGACCTGCTCTGATACCAATTGTTGGGAAAAATACTGAGAGGGGGGGGGGTGAATCAGTATTTACTGCATACTCAAACTTTTCACTTTTTTATTCCTTAAAACCCATATGCTACTTTCCTTTATTAAACTCGCGTATATACGCGGATACCTTTCATTAAACTAGCGTATACACAGAGATCTAAATATGTCATTAGTTCTTTGCTTAGATCATTCCATTATTCATTCATCAGATGTTCAATAAGCAGTAAACATGTGCAGTAAGAACAGAATAAACCATCACACAAAGCATCACACATGAACACCAGGATTTTTAGGTGGAAACCCAAGTCGGGAGAAAACCACCGCTGCAGTTGCTCAGCCTTCAATATTTTATTATTGAGAAAACATCTTACAACATATGTGCTGGCGCAGACTTGACCAGCACGCAGGCACCCACCTGCGCTCGTTTACCAGCCTCTCCTGGAAGGGAGCTCCAACCCCCTGACTCGTTTACCAGCCTCTCCTGGAAGGGAGCTACGACCCCCGATCTCGTTTACCAGCCTCACCTGGAAGGGAGCTATGACCCCCTGACTGAAGGCTACAACCCTCAGCACCACCTTGGACCACGTTTCATCAATTTTCACACTGGATCCAACAACTTCAATAGAACACAACTTGCAGGCCACGTTTCATCATATTTTCAGACTAGACCCTTTTCATCCTTTCAAGCTCAACCATACAACCAAACTGATATAGGCAACTCAGAACAGTAGAATACAGATAGCAGCAATACAGCAGATTAGATCAGACATTTCTTACCACAGACTTCAGCAAACCCTAGTTTGCATACGCGCTTTCCTTTCACTGATGTCGCGTATATACGCGCTTCCGTCCACATAAACTCGCGTATACCTCTGTACAAATTATAGAGCCAATTTCATTGCGCATACGCGCTTTTTCTTCAGCGAAGCCGCGTATATACGCGCTTCCTCTGCGGCTAAGTAGCGTATAGATCTTCAATCATTATAAAGCAGCATACTTCTTCAGATCTGCAATTCTGTTCAGATTTACCCTTTTACTTCAGACAGATGTTCGCCTCAATTCAGATCTAAGCCTTCCATAAGCAGATCTAGTAGATACAAGTACATTTCAGATCTAGATCCCCTTCTTCATCATTGGTGCATCATACATTCAGATTTATCATTCGAGTGTAACCCTTTCCATTCAGATCTACTTCAGAGAGAAGTATTCATTCAAGCTCAGACATCTTGCACCCACACTCATGATTTGCACAATGAATTTCTTCTCCTTATATAGGTTTACCCTTTTCAATACCATGAGCCCCTTTTTCAATACCATGAGCCCAAAACCACATTACATCCAATGGTATTCCTGGACGGGGTCAATTAGGCGGAACATTACCCAATACAATGGGTCAATACCATGGTGATTACCCCTGGTTTTGCACTTTTAGAGCGCTTTTGCCCATACGCGACTTGGAACGTTCTTTTCCACGTGCATACGCAACTTCCCCTAGACAGATCCGCGTATACCTAGAGACATACTCTTTTCATCAAGATTGAGCACATGCTGACTTCTTTTCTTCACTGCCTTCTGTACACACTGTAGATACATCATATTTAGCTCATCAAGAACATATTCTAGCAAGCACAACTTCATCAAGTGGATTGTCATCATCTTCATCAAGTGGGTTGCCTTTCAAGGACAACTCTTAGCATCATATCACATCAGATTTACATCATTTACCAAGTCCATCAAGTCAAGAATAACTTCATCATGTGGATTGCCATCAAGGACAACACATGTCAACAGTCGCATGTCTTCATCTTCATTTAGTGGGTTGCCATCAAGGACAACACTCTGCATCATATTGCCAACAAATGCCTATCTTTTTCCAAGAGGAGCAACCTAGTTTTCATCTCTTTGTCCTCATTGTCACTGTCTAGATCAATGAATTGAGATCCTTGAGAAGTCTTCTTGATCCTTTTGCTCCTTCTTACCTGTACCTTCTGGTCACCTTTTTCCACCTTTCCCTTTCCTTTGTCTTGATGCTTTATTTCTGGAGGAGAGATGGCCCCTTTCCTTTTCTAGGCAGCAAACACATCTCTTATGCCTCTGTGATAGGTGCATGTGAGAGTTTGTATGATGGTGTCTCTACCTTTGGAGGTGCCACAAGCCTCGTCATCTTCTTCATCATAAGACCCACTGTTTTTTCCCTTTTGCTCATCATGGGGCTGACTGATTTCAACTATGTTTTCTCGCTCACTGTTTCCTTCTTTAGAAGCTGCCTCTTCTTGATAATCAACACTCTATCTTTTATGATATTACCACTATCAAGATCTGTAATGTTCCAAAATTTTCCGACAATAATTTGGAACATTAATTTTTCTAATTTCACCTAGGAGGAGAATAAATGGGCAAGGAAACCCATTGCATAATAAAAACCTCAATAAAATCCATCTAAGTATGAAAGGGGATCATCTTTGGAGCTGGTTTGCACACCCTCATGTGTGAACAAGGATATTTGCAAGGAGGCTTGGTTAAGTTGACCAAGTCAACAACGCTGCCATAGGAGGAGTGGCTTACTTAGGAAGCAAGCGTAGTGTGAATGAGGAAAGGGTTATTTGGTGGAGGAAACCCTAAAGGAGTGGGACCCACGGAGAGGGGATTTCATTTGTTTAAAAGGAGGACAAGGCAACCATTGTTTCTCATGCTTGTATTATTCATTTCATTGTCTATTGAGACAATTGAGCATTCTTTGTTGTTTAGAAAGAATTGTCGGAGTTGTTTAGGATTCCTTATCCTTCTTGAGAGGTCTCTTGAGGGATCATTCTTCATTTTTCTCACATCCAGGCTTAAGGCCAAGCATCCTCCATCAAGACAACGTTATTTATGCATCAGACTAACACTGTGTTTCTAGGAGTTGCAGTGAGGGTTCACTACACCATATCCTTCAGTTATTTTTTAGAGGAGAAGTATCTCTTTCCTTTGGAATATTAGTTTGGAGGCATCCCAAATATTATTGCAGATTTTTGCATCAATTCCAACTCATTCTCTTGCCCTACAACGCAGTTTCATCTAGTGACTGCGTTATTCTAGAGGAGAATTTGCAATAGGGCCTTGCAGATACATTTGGAGGGGAATATATTTGGTGAAGGGATGAACATTTCACTTGAAAGATCCATTGGAGGAGGCATATTCAATTTAAACATCAGATTCAACCATTTCCATCCAGTTCTATTTTTGAGTTGCTGCAACTACCCAACAACTCCGACATTTTGCAGATTTTGTGTTTTATTGCCAATCCTTCCAAGATTGACATGAGGTAGTCTTTGGAAGTTGATATCTTCACTCTCATTGTTGTATTGGGCCATACATTTTTTTATATATGTATTTGAAATATGTAGCATGTAGTTACTCTATAAAAATGTGTTTTCATAGCTTGGTATGCATTGTGTAGCAGTGGTTTTTTCATGCATCTTGTACGTGTTTCTTGAGGCTGAGCATTGCCTATCTTGAGTGACCTTTTTCCTCAAGATCTTGTATTCATTGTTTCTGCTATTATTTAATGAGAAGGCTATGGATTTCTCTCACATTTCTATGAGTTGAGTGTTGCTGCTACACCAATATTGTGCTTTCTTATTGCTAGAGCTCCAACTTTAGAATATCTTGAGATATTCTCATTGTTGTAGCAAGTTCCTGAAAAAGGAACATTATAGTGGCATCAGAGCATGATCTTTGGCTCAGCCTATGGCTTCAAGCCAAAGTATTGACTCCCTGAAGGAGGAATATTTCAAACTCTATAGACAGATTCTACAGATGTCTAGGTAGCCTCTAGATCTCATCCTTTCTTCAAAGGTGACATATCCAGTAAATTCCCCTGCAGTCAATATCTGGAATAGAATCTTTATATTCTTGAGAAGGGAACTTTACAGGCTAGTGGATCTCAACCATCAAGCTATCAGAGAGAGAGAAGATGAAGACTCCATTATATGGATAGAAAAGGGAAGACAAGCTTACCAAGCTTCTTCCAAGATCCTTACTGAGAATTCATGAAGAATTTGAGAAGATAAGGAGGGAGATTTTCACAGAATCTCCAAGAGGGTTTGAAATTAAGTCAAACTCTAGATTTTCTTGTAGGGGATGTAAAAATGCAGCTACACCCTATAATACACAGTGCAGTCACATGGACAGCTCTTCCATGAGAAGAGAAGAAGAATAAGTGCCGAAGAAAGGAACTCTTAGAGGTTTCTTGCATGAGTATGAATCTCAAACCCAAAGGTTTAGAGATCATATTAATTTTCCAGATTTTTGCAAGATCATGGTGAGGAGGAGCAAGCAGCATGATGAGGATAGATTTCTTCTATCTATCTGTGATGGTTCCTCTACTTGTTCAACTAGGGCTTGCATAGAAGAGCTAGACACCCTTTTGCAGCAGCATCAGATTACCGAAAATGAAGCCATCAGAGTAGCAGTGCTGCACTTGGGAGGTAAGGTCTATGCATGGTGGTTATTTGAGTCTTTTAATTTGAGAAATGAAAATACCTCTTCCTATGCAATGTTCATTCTAACTTTGATGAAGAGATTTGGTAATTCTTAAACACATGTGAAGGAAAAAAACATATTCAAACAAAAAAAACCCTTGCATGTGATGGAGGAAACCATAGACTCAAAAAAATTTCAGAGAACCATGAAAGAGGCTGATATCTTGCATGATGCTTTATTGGAGGCAAGATCTTCATTTCTAGCACAAAGAGGAAAAGAGATCTCCTTTTAAAAATATGATCTATTCATTGGAGGGTTGCCCACTCATATTGACGAGGCTGAGGGCAACATCGTTTTCATTTCTAGAGTTGATATAGCACCTCATGCAGAGAAAGGAGGAGCTCTTGCTCCAACTAGAGGGATTCTTGCAATGTTGCAAGGGAGTCCCCAGGATCTCACACATGGAGGTCCAAGCACAATCAATGAACAACATGATTGTGCAACACTAAAGCTAGAAGAAGGAGGAAGGGAGGAAGAGCATCATTAGGTGATGAGAGGCACACACCCTTCTCTATTTCAGAGAGCTAGTGCAAAGAGAAGGAAGACTATATTACACTGTGAGAGCAAGGGCAAGATTTCCCAACCATATGTATAGTCCACTCTTAACATTGATGTCTCACTGCATAGAGGCATCCCACCAGGGAGGCCACCTGATCTATCATTGATGAGAGACATTTTGTCTTTAGATTCACCGCTCTTGGATTTTGGAGAGGTGAAGAGTTTGGAGGAGAAATTTGGCATGAGGGAGGTCAAAGTAGCAGACAGTAGCAGGAGGAGAGCTACACATGCCGGATCACCAACACTGTCTCTTGGGAGGATTGATCCTTATTAGAGATCTCAGCTCTTAGTTGAGTACTCTAAGGATCTTGATGCATGCATGATTCTAGATGACCCGAGTAGAGATGATGAGTATATGATGCATGATATGGTCATCTATTCCCATGACAAAGTATCCTTGACTAGAGATTCTATTCTCAAGGAGAAATTTTGCATGCAGCACAGGAGGACTTCTTTTCCATGCACTTTAATGCATATCTTGCCTTGGCAGAGGAGTTCATTTGGGAGGGCATTCAGCAAGACATATTTCAGCATATGGAGAGATGCAGAGCCTGGATGATGATGGAGAGGATGTCACAACCACCTTCCTACTCATGGAGAGTAAGGGAGTATTTTCAGTTGAGCCATTTCAGCTCAAGTCTTCTAGTGCATGATGGAGAATGTAAAATTTCACCTTATGTTTTGTACTTCTTGTCTTTTTATGAGAAGCATATTGTACCAAGGAGGATTATTCCTTCTTGCATATTGTATCATGATGTACTTGAAGCCATTTGTAGCATTGAGATTGGCTATCTCATTGGTGGTTTGTGGGGAAAGCCACATGATTTTTGGTGTGCACCATTGACACCTTTTTGTACTTCCATGTTTATATCTTGTAACATGATTGTGGCAGAAAAAAAGTGGCTGAGAGAGCACTTATTTTTGTTTGATTTGATGCAGGAAGGGCATGCACTATGCTGGTTCCTTGTATGGGGCCTTGATCCACTTTCCAGTTGTCATTTGGCAACTTGTTTTTATTGTACTATGCTTCCATGTATTGTTGATATGTTTATGTTCATGAGGAGTTTTTATTGGAGAGTGGGCTTCAGATTGAGGATGCCCATTAAGAGCATGATTCTCCTCACTATACATGTTGTACATTTCAGGAGGAACCATGGGCCAACCATGAATGCCACTTTATGTTTCTGTACTTCTTGTGGGAGGCACCACTTGAAGAACTTGAGGAGGCATTCCATAGATCACTCCCTAAGAGGAGATGGGGAGGAGATTTCTTGTGGAGAACATACCCACATTTCACCCTACATCATTTAATTTCTCCAGGAGATTAGGGCAACAAGAAAATGGTGGGGAGGCCACCCATCATTTTATCTTCTATCGAAGTGGAGAGTCAAACTACGTTGGATACATTTGAGGGACCATTATCCTTCTCCTTTGCTACACATGGCAGCCAGCATGATTCTCCTTATGGTTCCCTTGATTGATATTGCTGGAATTTTTCTTCGGAGCATGATTGGAGGAGAGACACATTGGGTGGATGTGTCCTTGGAGGGAGAAAACTCCCACACACTTTGCACTACATGTTCTAAAGGGAGCATGGGAGAGAGTATGGCCACTACAGTAGCTCATTTGTTTCATTATGAGGTGAGCCATATGAGGAATGAGATGCCATATGATGATGATTTTCAACTCATCATATCTGGGGAGACTTGGGCTAGCATGATTTGTAGCGTTGGAGGAGAGGTCCTTGGGGATCTATTCTTCATATTGCCACTTGAGGGAAAGTATTTTGTAGCCTGGGATAAACAATTTATCTACACTTATCATGAGTGGAGAGATGGAAAACGTGGGGTAGGCTACATTTTCTACCATGAGTAGATTTTCATCCCACCTACTTTGCCGGAGCCAAAGGTGGAAGACAATTTCCAGGAGTTGCCTAGTTGGGAGGTAACTCATTTTGCATGGATGATTGCTTGGGGATAGAGGATCCACATGAGGAAGATTTTCCTCAACACATTATAGACTCCATGCCTTGAAAAGAGGCTATCCAGTTCTGTCCTTGAAGTTGCTTGGGGACAAGCAACATTTGGGAGGGGAGGACTGTAATGTTCCAAAATTTTCCGACAATAATTTGGAACATTAATTTTTCTAATTTCACCTAGGAGGAGAATAAATGGGTAAGGAAACCCATTGAATAATAAAAAACTCAATAAAATCCATCTAAGTATGAAAGGGGATCATCTTTGGAGCTGGTTTTCACACCCTCATGTGTGAACAAGGATATTTGCAAGGAGGCTTGGTTAATTTGACCAAGTAAACAACGCTGCCATAGGAGAAGTGGCTTACTTAGGAAGCCAGAATAGTGTGAATGAGGAAAGGGTTATTTGGTAGAGGAAACCCTAAAGGAGTGGGACCCATGGAGAGCGACTTTCATTTGTTTAAAAGGAGGACAAGGCAACCATTGTTTCTTATGCTTGTATTATTCATTTCATTGTCTATTGAGACAATTGAGCATTCTTTGTTGTTTAACAAGAATTTCCAAAGGAATTCCTGTTTAGGATTCCTTCTCCTTCTTGAGAGGTCTCTTGAGGGATTTTTCTTCATTTTCCTCACATCCAGGCTTGAGGCCAAGCATCCTCCACCAAGACAGTGTTATTTCTGCAGCAGATTAACACTGTGTTGCTGGGAGTTGCAGTGAGGGTTCACTACACCATCTCCTTCAGCTATTTTTCAGAGGACAAGTCTCTCTTTCCTTTGGAATATCAGTTTGGAGGAATCCTGAAGCTTATTGTAGATTTTGGCATCAAGGCCAACTCATTCTCTTGCCCTACAATGCAGTTTCATCCAGCGATTGCGTTATTCTAGAGGAGCATTTGCAGTAGGGCTTTGCAGATAAATTTGGAGGGGAAGATCATTGGTGAAGGGATCAGCCTTTAACTTGAAAGATCCATTAGAGGAGGCATATTCAGTTTGAGCATCAGATTTAGCCATCTCCATCCAGTTCTATTTTTAGTTGCTACAGCTACCCAACAACTCTGACATTTTGCAGGTTTTGTATTTTATTGCCAATCCTTCTAGGATTGACATGAGGTAGTCTTTGGGAGCTGATATCTTCACTCTCATTGTTGTATTTGGCCATACATTTGTTTATCTGTGTATTTGACATATGTAGCATGTATTTTCTCTATAAAATTGTGTTTTCATAGCTTGGTATGCATTGTGTAGCAATGGTTTTGTCATGCATCTTGTACTTTTTTCTTGAGGCTGAGCATTTCCTATCTTGAGTGAAATTTTCCCTCAAGATATTTTATTCATTTTTGCTGCTATTATTTAATGAGAAGTATATGGATTTCTCTCGCATTTATATGAGTTGAGTGTTGCTGCTACACCAATATTGTGCTTGCTTATTATTGAAGCTCCAACTTTAGAATATATTGAGATATTCTCATTGTTGTAGCAAGTTCCTGAAAAAGAAACATTACAAGATCCTTAGGACTATCCTCCTTTGTTTTTGCACTGTTAGAGGCACCTTGATCTGTGTTGGGTACATCTTCATTTCCATGACTATATTCTTCCTCATCTTTTGACCCAATGTATTCACTGTCAAATTGATCCTTTGTAGCTCTGTTTGCATTCTTTGTAGGGCCACTGTCTTGGATATCTTCATTAGTCTTCCCATCACTGTGATGGTAATTTCCTTCTTCATTAGGTGAGTTATTTTTGCTAATCTCTTCTTCACTGCCCTGCTCATTATCTTCATTGCTTGGCCTATTGTTATCATTTTCTTGCCTGCTGAAAACAACTTCAAACTTTGTTTCTGGACTACTTTTGACATTCTTGTCACTGTCATCTTTGTTTTCTTCATTGCCCTAATATGCCACCTCCTCATTGCTATTTGTTTGCTCTTCATTGTCACTTCCCTCATCATTTCCTTTAGTAATCCTATCTTCTTATTTGTTGTCCTCATCCATCTCAGTTTCTACTTCACTGTCCTCTCCCTCATTTTTGTCATTTGTTTGTTCTTTATTAGAGCCACTATTAGTTTATTCACTTGGTACATTAGGAGAAGAGATAGGGAGTGAATTCCTCTGTGGAGAAGGCATGTGGAGAGATGACGGAGGAGTGGAGGTAGGTGTTTGTGAAGTGTAGGGTAGATTATGTTGAATGAAGGGTTGGGGGTTTTTAAATACATCATGTTAGATGAAGACTTCCCAAGGGATTACTTGCTGCTCCAGCTGGTGTAAGACAATCATTTTGATAAAGGAGTGGTGGAAAAGGCTCAGCATTTGGCGATCATAGCTTCTTTTCTTGACAACTGAGGCCATCTTGTCAATACTCTGGAAAAGGTAGTATGGTAGGTTCATCATTTTGACTTTGGTCATGTGCATTAGTAACCTTATATGATATGAGTAAATCTTGGAGGATCTCCCATCACAGGTGAAATATTTGATAATATACTTCATTAGTAAGGCATACCTCTCTAGCAAGTGGGAGGAAGGAAAAACAGCCTTGCAACCTTGTTGACAGCTTGGTTTTAGGTAGGGCTCATAATAGCTCAAATCCAACTTATTTTGTTTAAAACATATCTCGCCAATGTCTGGTATACCTGTTGCTTTAGAAATGGATTCAGATGAGAGCTCAAACTTCACTCCTGCTAGGCTAACTTGGTGATTTTGTAAGCCAAGGATGAACAATCTAGTCAGGTCTGAGTGGCTTTTGACTTGCTTGACCTTTTCACAAAAATGATAACACCCAAAATCCTGAAAGCATGAAAGGATCATGGGAGAGGAATTAATCTAAATGGTGTCTAGGGGCTCAAACCTATTTTCCCTTCCTCCCTTGTGTTTAGGCTTGGAAGGCCTTTGGATTTCATCACTACTGGTATGAAATTCTCCTTCAGACATGGTGGCTGGTTTTAGCACAGCAGGACTTTTAGATTTTTTTTGAGGGATTTTAGGTCAAAAGGTTGCAATGAGTGAGGTGATGGGTGAATTTTTCAAATGGGAGCCAAGATGAAACTCTCTAAGAGTGCACTCAATGTTTATAGGTTTTGTTTGATGTCACTTAGCCTCCTCTGGCACATATAACTATTTTCTCCTTTCTAAACCCTAACCAAGATATTTAAAACTGATTTCTTAGGTAGCCTAGCGTTTGGTTTAATTAGGCCTTTGAATATCTCTTTGAATAGGAAAATGAAAGCTTTGGAGGCAAGAAAATAAACCACCAACCTTGTGTCTTGACTTTTGCCGTGCTTTGTGTTATCACTCGTAGTTTTCCTAGAAGTTGTGTAAGAGGAAAGTATACCCGAGGTAACCACAACCAACCTTTTAGATGCGTAATCTAGCCATCCGTATTCGCAGAGGGCTCTCTCTTTATAATTTATCTTTGTTCTTAGAAGGTTTTAGGCTAGTTATAGATTCAAGAGTTTGTTTTGGGAAAATGGTGGAATCCACAAACTAAGGGCAAGATTGAGGGCTTTCAGTCCATTGGGCTATGGAGTCAAAGGATGGCTTTACCGGATTTCTATTCTAAACACAAGATGGTATTACAGGGCAAGATAGCTAGACAGAGAACAATCCTTAAAATTTAAAGTGGATGGGATGATCTTGAAGGGATGAAAGGCAGCTAAAAATCTTTCACCATGTTCAAAAGAAAGAAGTGAAATGACTACAAACAAAGAGCAATGAAGGATTCTTTATTATAGTAATCAACAATGTTTAAATTAGCAAAGCAGGAGCATTTAAGAATTCATGCTTATAGCTAATTTAGAAGAAAACATTAAGAACAATCACATTTGAAAACAGAGTACAATTAAGCAAATTATGTTTCAATCTTTTATGTAAATTATTCAAAAATGGATATGATGGTATTAAAAACTAATATAAAATTTCAGACAAAAGGTAGAAACACTTATTGAACTGTAGTCCAACACATGAATCTTGCAACAAGTCCAGTGCTTTCAAATCGTCATCCAGCAAGCCACAAGTAAATTTCTCCAAAAGCTTTTATTCCGAAACTCTCAATGTTACAGCAGAGTAATAGAATCCACCCTCAACACTCTCTTTGAGGGTTTATTTATACAAGTTCTAAACTAAAATATCTTGAAACAAATATCAAAATTGGTTCACAAATCTCTCCAACTATTTACATAAATAGAACTTAATTAAAGGACACTCAAACTAATGCATCTATTTGGCACTATTTTTTATGGATAGGTGATTACAAAGAGGAGAATTCGAATTTTATCCAACTCTTAGTTGATGATGAGGCATCCAAGTCACTAACTGCTTCCTTTCTTTGTGCAATCTGCTCCAACAATTCTGCAAACTTTGGGTCCAATGATATCTTTTTATTTCTCAATCCGTAATAGATATGTAAAAAGTGAAAGAGGTTATTGTAGATAAATATGTTGGTGAGATAAACCTCTTTCATTTTCCCAAAATTCCTCTCCAGCTATGCATAATAGTCTCTGTAAAAAATATGTGTAAAACAGAGTTTTACAGAGTCTGAAAAATGGCCTGTAAAGATGCGCATGTATCTCTCATTATAAAACCACTGTGCAAAAACTGAGATAGGTTTTTGTAGATGGGTCTCTTAGGAACAAAAACCTCCTTCATTTGTGTGAAATGTATTTCTAATTGGCCACAATATTCTCTGCAAAATGATGACTTGACTGTAATTTTCTGCAAAAAGTGCTTTTCAACATTGTTTAATATTTCCAAAACCATAATAGTTGTTAGGAAAGTGAGAGAGGTTTTTGTAGATGGTACTCTTAAGAACATAAACCTCCTTCAGTTTTGCAAAATTCCTCTTGTATTGGTCACAATATTTTCTGCAAAATAATGACTAAAACATGTAATTTCTGCAAAAATGTTCCTTCTTGTTATGTTTTTTCATCTTTTTACTTTCTTGCTCTTTTGACTGTTTTACTTTCACTTTAGACAAAATTCAATTTTGGTGAAAGTACTTTCATTTATTTTTACCATTTCGATCACCAGAATCCTCATTTTTATTGTTTACCTTTGACTGCTCTGTAACTTCATTTTTACTGTTTACCTTTGACTGCTCTGTAACTTTGTTTTGACCTTTCACTCTGACTTTTTCCTGATACACTTTATCCACTGATACTCTTTGATTTTGATACGCTTTGACTTGGGGATAAAACTGCTTTCTGATTTGGATCATAATTGGCATGATAGCAGTGGATAATTTCTGGGAAAATAAGGACTGAGGGGATGAGATATCTCGGGAAATTGGATTCCCACAACCCAATGACATCCAATCCCTTCGAATAATCGTCTCTGCAGCGACAATAACTCCGAAGGGGGCTTTCATCAAACACTAAGTCTTTAATTTGAAAGTCCTTATCCACTAAGGGCAAATATTCTAATTCTCTGTGGGGGGCATTCAATGGGGTTACATTCAGAGCTGCCGGGGCCTCCATTTTGGTTCTTGTGGATTCAAAGTGGAGGTTTTTGGTTTTCCTCACAGGCCGGGCGGGATTTCTAAAATGAAGGGAATTGGCACAATTTGTTGGTCCAGGGAACAATTACACAGTTTTAAAACCTCTGGGGAAGACTCAGTGATGATTTTTAATCACTATTTCAGCGAAAAACAAAGAGAACTGAGTTTTACTTGCAGTCGGGCGGAAAAGGGTAAATACATGTTTTTAGAAGGAGGCTGGTTCTTTAACAGGTAACAGGAGATGGCGGGACTGTACTTGAACACGGGCGCAGTGGAATCTTGGAGTGAATCAGTCAATTACAGTGGAAATTCGAAAATCGCAGCAGGGAGCACTGTCATTTTCAAATAACGAAAATAACAGAAAAACACGGAAAAATGGCTTTATTTACAAGTTAAAAGGGTTTTTTATTTTTCCGAGGAGTGACGTCATCGACGTACGGGGTGACGTAAGCCGGAAGTAAGCGGTAAGCGGTAAGTGGTATTCCCGCACCGCTTTTGGTCGAGGATGGTTTTTATCGGAGGGGCAGCGATTCCACAGGTTTCTTGCCACGTGGATGGTCTGACTATTCAAAACCACCCATCCCCCGCTGGTTAAAAAACTTACACGGGATGGGCAGCGGGATCAACGCTGGCCGTTGATATGCGGGAGGCTGATCCAACGGCTGGGGTGATGGGGAGATAGGCGGGGGATTCCGGTGTGGGCCCATCGGGCTTTAAAACACTTTTTAACGTTTTTAATCACTCCGGGAGACATCTGATAGGTGGAAGGTAAGGTTATTAGTTAATTCGGATAATTAACTAATCCCGCGTTTATATAGAAAAATGGAGTTATGGCGGGGTTTGGCTGGGCGCGGGTAGTAAAAGGCTGCGTTAGATGCCAGGTGGATGAGCCACGTTGGCACGGGGTTTTTTCCAAGTTTAGTTTAGAAAATAAGATTCGGGCCTTGTATTTTTGGTTTTAAACATACATATTGTATGTCTAAAGTTTGATTTTTCATATATATTTTATTTATATGGTAAATTAATTAATACAACTATTTCACCATAGGGGCGGGATTAAGGTATGATGCTATATTTTAACCAAAGGGCTTGTAGAAGCGGGTTTTAATGAATATTAGGGAGGTAAATACTTTGGTCAAAACATTATAATAAAGGGGTTTTTGGGGTATATATAAACAAAGGAATTATATACTTAGGATAGGGTATTTCACTAGGGATTTAGTAAATAGAGTTAAATGTTAATATGGAAGAGGACAAGGAAACTCAAAATATTTTTACCTATCTAAGAAAGTGATCACTTGTGAAGTAAATTGCAACATTTTATCTCCAACACTTCTTAGAATAGCAAGTTTATCTTGAGGGATTTTTATGAAATTATGCATCAGTTTCCTAAGTAAAATGTGATTTTACTTAGGAGAAAGTTAAAAATGGAAGATAACAATGATGAATTATCTCAAATACTTAGGTCTTTTTTGATCATCAGGCCGAGGGTCCGGTCCCTCCAGAAGTCAAGGAAATGCCTTGAGCCCTTTTGATCTCCAAACACCTTAGTACTTTTGGGGGAAATTAGTAAAACCTTTAAGGGGGAAAATGATGAGGGAGGTTAATGATTTTTTGACTTTGCTTGCAATGATTTTCCATTGTATTTCCTGCTTCAGTACTTATGATGAAAGTAAAGGATCAAAAACATGTAGCAGCATCATTCATCAGATAACACTTTGCAGCACCATCTACCTACCCTATCTACTTAACACTACAATTTTCTCTTCTTTATTAGGGTGCATTTAGACTTGCAAACCCTGATCAATCTTTTCTTTTTACATGATGAATCTATCTATTTCTACCCTTATTACATCCAAGGGCTCAGATTAAACTGTTGAGCACCTTTTATTCACTCTACCTAGCTACTTATCCGCCAAGATTAAACTGTTTGGCTAGATATTTATTCTCTAATCTATAACATGAAATTGAAATATGACTAAGCCAAGTTTAAACAGTTTGACTTATTCATGAATTGTGGCAAAAGTTTCACAAGCTGCACACAATTGATTTATTACAAAAATGAAATAGCAGTGGCATTTGGATTTGCACACTTTCCTTGGTCTATTTTTTTCTTGGGGTTCATTTCTTTCACTTTTTTGACCATTTTATTCTTTTTACCCTTTGATCTTTCTTTTAGGGTATACCCTCTTTACATTTTTTAACTTTTTTTGATTTTTTGGTTTTTTAAGAATATGGAACACCTTTGCTCAAGTAAGAAGGTTTGAACATATTCCATAATTCCATCAAGACAATCATGAAAGATGACACCTATTGGTATAGGAGTCTAACACACTTTGAAGGTGTAAAACCGAAATTTTGACTCCATTTAGTAATTTTAGACAAAATCTATCTGTGCATAACACCGGTGTGTAGTGTCGGGTCGGCTCTAGCCAGTCAAGCTCAGAGGAGAGTAGCGCAGGTGTGTAACAGGCCGGAGATGGGCCAGTCGGGCTTCAGGAACATAGCGCAGGTGCGCAATAAGTAGGAGATGGGCCATTCGGGCTTCAGGAAAGTAGCGCAGGTGCATAACAGGCTGGAGATGGACCAGTCGGGCTTCAGGAATGTAGCACAAGTGTGTAATAGGCCGGATATGGGCCAGTCGGGCTTCAGGAATGTACCGCAGGTGTGTAATAGGTAGGAGATGGGCCAATTGGGCTTCAAGAACATAGCGCAAGTGCGTAACAGCCAATTTGTAGGCACTCTGTTGTTTTTGTGCATAACACCGGCCCAGGTACATAGCGCCAAGCTCTGGGCACGAAGCGCAGTGTTAAAAAACACTGCGGTTGCCTCTCCTGTGCATAGCGCCGAATGCCAAGTGCGTAGTGTTGACATTGGTGCATAACGCCTAGAAATTTTCATTGATTTGCATAGAAACTCTTGAAATATCTTCCCAACAACTTTCTTTGTCTTGGAGATGACAAATGATGTGGGGGAACACCCAAAAAGGCTTTTATAACCCTTTTGAAAATAAATTTGAAGCCAAAACCCACTTTTGTAATGTTCATGTTTATTTTCTTTCTCCACTATATTTGATTGAAACAATTGCTTTTCTTCATTGTTGGAGGCCTCTTAAGCCTCTTTTAATTTGACACCCTACTTGAAGACACCAAGCCTATGCCTCTCAACCCTTTTTGGAAAAAGAAACTGTTTTTGACTTTAACACTTATAAACAGCAAACTCATCCCTTTTTGGCATTTCTCCTTTTGACTGATATTCTGTGTTTGAAACATTCTTTCATTTGACCTTGAAACCATCTGTTGTGATGAAGGAGGTTTCTTTGTCACTAATTTGACCATTTTTGTCTATCTTCCCAAGCTTCTGAGTCTTTAGGGATGTTTAGAAAAAGGAAAACATGGTTGTCTCCTAAGTTCTCAAAGAGACACTTATCAAACTCACTTATTTATGTCTAGAAGCCTTTAGTGATCATTTGAAGGGGTTTAGGGGTTCTTTGACTTGGTAACCTTAGCATTGCTCTTTTTTCTTGGTCAAAAGAACCATGAAGCTTGATTCCCATTAAACACATACCTGCTGTTTTCTTCTTGCTATGAATGGTCCTCTTATGATGATCCTCCTCTTTTGCCTTACCTGATGGATAATCTGATAAATTTTTCGTCCTTTGTGAAGGAATGTAAGCAAAGGGTAGCTGTCCCACTACAAGATTCATGTTTGAAGCCAAATAGCCTTTTAAGGATCTTTTTGATTGATGTACAGTGTTGCTTATGTGCCACTGTCTTTTATGACCTGCATGGACCTTTTGATGGGCAGCACTTCATAACACTCTCTCATGAGATCACGTTCTTACTTGTAAACTTTAATCCCGTTTGTATCTTGCTACCAGCTTTGAATGCCTTTATAATTTTTTTAGGCCTCCTTCTTTGACTCTATTCTGTTGTTGACCATTTACAAAAAGATTCCTGCAGAAATGCTTTGACATGATAAATTTCTCCTTTGTAGGCTTACTTCTTGAACAAGAGGATACCTTTGGAGGTCTTTGATGTTCTTTGGCCAATGATAGGCCTCATACTTGTGTTCTATTGACTTCACCTTTGAATAATTGTGGAAATAGTGCATTTAGAACCATGATAGCGCATAACATAGGTGACCCTATTTTACTTATGGTAATGTCATTGGCATAGGTTTTTGAGTGAAAACTTTGAATCGGGGTTTGGATGAGGAGACAATGTTTTTGACCCTCTATTATGCACTATCATCCTAGACAACTAGAAAAATTTGTTTACTTTAGAGGGCTTTAGAAAGGGATTTTTGAAATCACCATTGCTTGAGGAATTTGGTGAGTAGGAGAAAAGTTTGGTTTACTTGGCAAAACAAGGTGTGAAAGTAGAGGGCTTAGGCAAACAGAGACAGAGTGTTATATGCAGAGATGGAAAACATAGTGAGAGTGAGGGTCATTGGTCTTTTCTGGGAGATAGATTGGCCATGCTTTGACAAGGAAGTGGGATAAATAGTAAATTTATCTTTGAGGAGATTTATAGAA